>CM037867.1:12478241-13089427 GCA_021292105.1 Anadara kagoshimensis | reverse complement strand
ATTTAATATGGTTTTCGCAGATTTACTTCCTCAGCAATTTTAATTAGAATATAGAATTGTTTGTTTGGTATTGGTATAAAAGTTGAATATAACAAAGTTGAAACCACACCTGAAGTAGTAGATGGTGTTTGAAACACTGTTGTGTTGTAGTAGAAGGTGATGGTGTACTTTCTGTGGTAGCTGTGATGTAGATTCTGTACTAACAGAAGTGCGGTAGTACCACTGGTTTGTAGATTGCGTCGTTCCAGATGTTGTAGTTCTGTTGGTACACTAGTTGTCGACTCCGTAGTTGGAGTAGTTTCTGTTGTACCACTTGTAGTAGACAATGTCGAGCCTGCAAAATTTTATAGAGTGAATTATTTTACGGAGAAAGACTTATTTACTTAAATATCGAATATATGCATTTGAGGTATAAATATAAAATGAAAATCCAATTGGAGAAAAGTTTTATTTCTAAAGGTAAGACTTCTCTTTCGGAAAAAATATTTCTAGATAGAAAGTAATGATTATTTTAAAAAGCATCTGTTTCTATACCATATGTGTTTTTAATGTATTTAATTTAATATGGTGTTTTCGCAGATTTACTTCCTCAGCAATTTTAATTAGAATATCGAATTGTTGTTTGGTTTGGTATAAAAGTTGAATAAAACAAAGTTGAAACACACCTGAAGTAGTAGATGGTGTTGAAAACACTTGTTTGTGTTGTAGTAGAAGCTGATGGTGTACTTTCTGTGGTAGCTGTGATGTAGATTCTGTACTGACAGACAGAAGTGCCTGGTAGTTACCACTGGTTGTGGATTGCGTTGTTCCAGATGTTGTAGATTCTGTTGGTACACTAGTTGTCGACTCCGTACTTAGAGTAGTTTCTGTTGTTACCACTTGTAGTAGACAATGTCGAGCCTGCAATATTTTATAGAGTAAATTGTATTGTGGGAGAAAAGATTATTTTACTTAAATATCGAATATATGCATTTAAGTCTAAATCAATGTGAAAGCCAATTGGAAAAGTTTTACATCTAAAGGTAAGGACTTTCTCTTTCCAAAAAAATATTCTTGATAGAAAGTAATGATATTTTAAAAAGCATCTGTTTCTATACCATATGTGTTTTTAATGTTTTAATTTAAATATGGTGTTTCGCAGATTTACTTTCTCAGCAACTTCGATTTTGATATGGAACTTGTTTGTTTGTTTGGTATAAAAGTTAAATAAAACAAAGTCCATACAAACCTGAAGTAGTAGATGGTGTTGAAACACTTGTTTGTGTTGTAGTAGAAGCTGATGGTGTACTTTCTGTGGTAGCTGTTGATGTAGATTCTGTACTAACAGAAGTTGCGGTAGTACCACTGGTTGTAGATTGCGTTGTTCCAGATGTTGTAGATTCTGTTGGTACACTAGTTGTCGACTCCGTACTTAGAGTAGTTTCTGTTGTACCACTTGTAGTAGACAATGTCGAGCCTGCAATATTTTATAAAGAAAATTATATTTTAGGGAGAAAGACTTATTTTATTTAAATATCCAATATATGCATTTGAGGTCTAAAATCAAAATGTGAAAACCAATTGTAAAAGTTTTACTTGTAATGGTAAAGTAATTTCCCTTTCGGGAAAAATATTGTTTTGATAAAAAGTCATATTTATTTCAAAAATATTTGTTTCTATACCATATGTGTATTGAGGTATTAGTTTAATATGGTAGTTTCGCAGATTTACTTCCTCAGCAATTTGATTTGGATATGGAATTGTGTTGTTGGTTTTGGTATAAAAGTTGAATAAAACAAAGTTCAAACACACCTGCAGTAGTAGATGGGTTTGAAACACTTGTTTGGTTGTAGTAGAAGCTGATGGTGTACTTTCTGTGGTAGCTGTTGATGTAGATTCTGGTACTGACAGAAGTTGCGGTAGTACCACTGGTTGTAGATTGCGTTGTTCCAGATGTGTAGATTCTGTTGGTACACTAGTTGTTGATCCGTACTTAAAGTAGTTTCTGTTGTACCACTTGTAGTAGACAATGTCGAGCCTGCAATATTTTATAGAGTAAATTGTATTTTACGGAGAAAAGACTTATTTTACTTAAATATCGAATATATGCATTTGAGGTCTAAATATAAAATGTGAAAGCCAATAGGAAAAGTTTTACTTCTAAAGGTAAAGGAATTTTTCTTTCCGGAAAAAAAATATTTCTTGATAGAAAGTATTGATTATTTTAAAAAAGCATCTGTTTCTATACCATATGTGTTTTAATGTATTTAATTTAATATGGTGTTTTCGCAGATTTACTTTCTCAGCAATTTTATTTTGATATGAAATTGTTTTGGTATTTTGGTATAAAAGTTGAATATAAAACAAAGTTGAAACACACCTGAAGTAGTAGATGGTGTTGAAACACTTGTTTGTGTTGTAGTAGAAGCTGATGGTGTACTTTCTGTGGTAGCTGTTGATGTAGATTCTGTACTGACAGAAGTTGCGGTAGTACCACTGGTTGTGGATTGCGTTGTTCCAGATGTTGTAGATTCTGTTGGTACACTACTTGTCGACTCCGTACTTAGAGTAGTTTCTGTTGTACCACTTGTAGTAGACAATGTCGAGCCTGCAATATTTTATAGAGTAAATTGTATTGTAGGGAGAAAAGAATTATTTTACTTAAATATCGAATATATATAGCTTTAAGTCTAAAATCAAAATGTGAAAGCCAATTGGAAAAGTTTTACATCTAAAGGTAAAGGACTTTCTCTTTCCGAAAAAAATTATTTCTTGATAGAAAGTAATGATTATTTTAAAAAAGCATCTGTTTCTATACCATATGTGTTTTAATGTATTTAATTTAATATGGTGTTTTCGCAGATTTACTTCCTCACCAATTTTAATTAGAATATAGAATTGTTTGTTTGGTATTGGTATAAAAGTTGAATAAAACAAAGTTGAAACACACCTGAAGTAGTAGATGGTGTTGAAACACTTGTTTGTGTTGTAGTAGAAGGTGATGGTGTACTTTCTGTGGTAGCTGTTGATGTAGATTCTGTACTGACAGAAGTTGTGGTAGTACCACTGGTTGTGGATTGCGTTGTTCCAGATGTTGTAGATTCTGTTGGTACACTAGTTGTTGACTCCGCACTTAGAGTAGTTTCTGTTGTACCACTTGTAGTAGACAATGTCGAGCCTGCAAAATTTTATAGAGTGAATTATATTTTAGGGAGAAAAGACTTATTTTACTTAAATATCGAATATATGCATTTGAGGTCTAAATTCAAAATGTGAAAGCCAATTGGAAAAGTTTTACTTCTAAAGTAAAGGAATTTCCCTTTCCGGAAAAATATTGTTTTGATAAAAAGTCATAATTATTTTAAAAAAGTATTTGTTTCTATACATATGTGTATTGAGGTATTTAATTTAATATGGTGTTTTCGCAGATTTACTTTCTCAGCAATTTTTATTTTGATATGAAATTGTTTGGTTGATTTTGGTATAAAAGTTGAATAAAACAAAGTTGAAACACACCTGAAGTAGTAGATGGTGTTGAAACACTTGTTTGTGTTGTAGTAGAAGCTGATGGTGTACTTTCTGTGGTAGCTGTTGATGTAGATTCTGTACTGACAGAAGTTGCGGTAGTACCACTGGTTGGATTGCGTTGTTCCAGATGTTGTAGATTCTGTTGGTACACTACTTGTCGACTCCGTACTTAAAGTAGTTTCTGTTGTACCACTTGTAGTAGACAATGTCGAGCCTGCAATATTTTATAGAGAAAATTATATTTGTAGGGAGAAAAGATTATTTTACTTAAAATATCGAATATATGCATTTAAGGTCTAAAATCAAAATGTGAAAGCCAATTGGAAAAGTTTTACATCGAAGGTAAAGGACTTTCTCTTTCCGAAAAAAATTATTTGATAGAAAGTAATGATTATTTTAAAAAAGCATCTGTTTCTATACCATATGTGTTTTAATGTATTTAATTAAATATGGTGTTTTCGCAGATTTACTTTCTCAGCAACTTCGATTTTGATATGGAATTGTTTGTTTGGTTTTTGGTATAAAAGTTGAATAAAACAAAGTTCAAACACACCTGAAGTAGTAGATGGTGTTGAAACACTTGTTTGTGTTGTAGTAGAAGCTGATGGTGTACTTTCTGTGGTAGCTGTTGATGTAGATTCTGTACTGACAGAAGTTGTGGTAGTACCACTGGTTGTAGATTGCGTTGTTCCAGATGTTGTAGATTCTGTTGGTACACTAGTTGTTGACTCCGCACTTAGAGTAGTTTCTGTTGTACCACTTGTAGTAGACAATGTCGAGCTGCAATATTATAGAGTAAATTGTATTTTAGGGAGAAAAGACTTATTTTACTTAAATATCGAATATATGCATTTGAGGTCTAAAATCAAATGTGAAAGCCAATTGGAAAAGTTTAACTTCTAAAGGAAAAGAAATTTCTCTTTCCAGAAAAAAATATTGTTTTTATAAAAAGTTATAATTATTTTAAAGGAATTAGTTTCTATACCACATATGTATTGACGTAATTAATTTAATATGGTAGTTTTCGCAGATTTACTTCCTCAGCAATTTTGATTTGGATAGAATTGTTTGTTGGTTTGGTATAAAAGTTGAATAAAACAAGTTCAAAACACACCTGAAGTAGTAGATGGTGTTGAAACACTTGTTTGTGTTGTAGTAGAAGCTGATGGTGTACTTTCTATGGTAGCAATTGATGTAGATTCTGTACTAACAGAAGTTGCGGTAGTACCACTGATTGTAGATTGGGTCGTTCCAGATGTTGTAGATTCTGTTGGTACACTAGCTGTTGACTCCGTACTTAAGTAGTTTCTCTTGTACCACTTGTAGTAGACAATGTCGAGCCTGCAATATTTTATAGAGTAAATTGTATTTTAGGGAGAAAAGACTTATTTTACTTAAATATCGAATATATGCATTTGAGGTCTAAATTCAAAATGTGAAAGCCAATTGGAAAAGTTTTACTTCTAAAGGTAAAGGAATTTTTCTTTCCGGAAAAAAATATTTCTTGATAGAAAGTATTGATTATTTTAAAAAAGCATCTGTTTCTATACCATATGTGTTTTAATGTATTTAATTTAATATGGTGTTTTCGCAGATTTACTTTCTCAGTAATTTTTATTTTGATATGAAATTGTTTGGTTGATTTTGGTATAAAAGTTGAATAAAACAAAGTTGAAACACACCTGAAGTAGTAGATGGTGTTGAAACACTTGTTTGTGTTGTAGTAGAAGCTGATGGTGTACTTTCTGTGGTAGCTGTTGATGTAGATTCTGTACTGACAGAAGTTGCGGTAGTACCACTGGTTGTGGATTGCGTTGTTCCAGATGTTGTAGATTCTGTTGGTACACTACTTGTCGACTCCGTACTTAGAGTAGTTTCTGTTGTACCACTTGTAGTAGACAATGTCGAGCCTGCAATATTTTATAGAGTAAATTGTATTGTAGGGAGAAAAGAATTATTTTACTTAAATATCGAATATATGCATTTAAGTCTAAAATCAAAATGTGAAAGCCAATTGGAAAAGTTTTACATCTAAAGGTAAAGGACTTTCTCTTTCCGAAAAAAATTATTTCTTGATAGAAAGTAATGATTATTTTAAAAAAGCATCTGTTTCTATACCATATGTGTTTTAATGTATTTAATTAAATATGGTGTTTTCGCAGATTTACTTTCTCAGCAACTTCGATTTTGATATGGAATTGTTTGTTTGGTTTTTGGTATAAAAGTTGAATAAAACAAAGTTCAAACACACCTGAAGTAGTAGATGGTGTTGAAACACTTGTTTGTGTTGTAGTAGAAGCTGATGGTGTACTTTCTGTGGTAGCTGTTGATGTAGATTCTGTACTGACAGAAGTTGTGGTAGTACCACTGGTTGTAGATTGCGTTGTTCCAGATGTTGTAGATTCTGTTGGTACACTAGTTGTTGACTCCGCACTTAGAGTAGTTTCTGTTGTACCACTTGTAGTAGACAATGTCGAGCCTGCAATATTTTATAGAGTAAATTGTATTTTAGGGAGAAAAGACTTATTTTACTTAAATATCGAATATATGCATTTGAGGTCTAAAATCAAATGTGAAAGCCAATTGGAAAAGTTTAACTTCTAAAGGAAAAGAAATTTCTCTTTCCAGAAAAAAATATTGTTTTTATAAAAAGTTATAATTATTTTAAAGGAATTTGTTTCTATACCACATATGTATTGACGTAATTAATTTAATATGGTAGTTTCGCAGATTTACTTCCTCAGCAATTTTGATTTGGATATGGAATTGTTTGTTTGGTTTTGGTATAAAAGTTGAATAAAACAAAGTTCAAACACACCTGAAGTAGTAGATGGTGTTGAAACACTTGTTTGTGTTGTAGTAGAAGCTGATGGTGTACTTTCTATGGTAGCAATTGATGTAGATTCTGTACTAACAGAAGTTGCGGTAGTACCACTGGTTGTAGATTGGGTCGTTCCAGATGTTGTAGATTCTGTTGGTACACTAGTTGTCGACTCCGTACTTGGAGTAGTTTCTGTTGTACCACTTGTAGTAGACAATGTCGAGCCTGCAATATTTTATAGAGTAAATTGTATTTTAGGGAGAAAAGACTTATTTTACTTAAATATCGAATATATGCATTTGAGGTCTAAAATCAAAATGTGAAAGCCAATTGGAAAAATTTTACTTCTAAAGGCAAAGGAATTTCTTTTTCCGAAAAAAATATTTCTTGATAGAAAGTAATGATTATTTTAAAAAAAGCATCTGTTTCTATACCATATGTGTTTTAATGTATTTAATTTAATATGGTGTTTTCGCAGATTTACTTCCTCAGCAATTTTAATTAGAATATAGAATTGTTTGGTATTGGTAGAAAAGTTGAATAAAACAAAGTTGAAACACACCTGAAGTAGTAGATGGTGTTGAAACACTTGTTTGTGTTGTAGTAGAAGGTGATGGTGTACTTTCTGTGGTAGCTGTTGATGTAGATTCTGTACTGACAGAAGTTGTGGTAGTACCACTGGTTGTAGATTGCGTCGTTCCAGATGTTGTAGATTCTGTTGGTACACTAGTTGTCGACTCCGTACTTGGAGTAGTTTCTGTTGTACCACTTGTAGTAGACAATGTCGAGCCTGCAAAATTTTATAGAGTGAATTATATTTTAGGGAGAAAAGAATTATTTTACTTAAATATCGAATATATGCATTTGAGGTCTAAATTCAAAATGTGAAAGCCAATTGGAAAAGTTTTACTTCTAAAGGTAAAGGAATTTCTCTTTCCGGAAAAAAATATTTCTTGATAGAAAGTATTGATTATTTTCAAAAAGCATCTGTTTCTATACCATATGTGTTTTAATGTATTTAATTTAATATGGTGTTTTCGCAGATTTACTTCCTCAGCAATTTTAATTAGAATATAGAATTGTTTGTTTGGTATTGGTAGAAAAGTTGAATAAAACAAAGTTCAAACACACCTGCAGTAGTAGATGGTGTTGAAACACTTGTTTGTGTTGTAGTAGAAGCTGATTGTGTACTATCTGTGGTAGCTGTTGATGTAGATTCTGTACTGACAGAAGTTGTGGTAGTACCACTGGATGTGGATTGCTTTGTTCCAGATGTTGTAGATTCTGTTGGTACACTAGTTGTTGACTCCGTACTTAGAGTAGTTTCTGTTGTACCACTTGTAGTAGTCAATGCCGAGCCTGCAATATTTTATAGAGTAAATTGTATTTTAGGGAGAAAAGACTTATTTTACTTAAATATCGAATATATGCATTTGAGGTCTAAAATCAAATGTGAAATCCAATTGGAAAAGTTTTACTTCTAAAGGTAAAGGAATTTCTCTTTCCAGAAGAAAATATTGTTTTGATAAAAAGTTATAATTATTTTAATGGAATTTGTTTCTATACCACATATGTATTGACGTAATTAATTTAATATGGTAGTTTCGCAGATTTACTTCTCAGCAATTTTGATTTGGATATGGAATTGTTTGTTTGGTTTTGGTATAAAAGTTGAATAAAACAAAGTTCAAACACACCTGAAGTAGTAGATGGTGTTGAAACACTTGTTTGTGTTGTAGTAGAAGCTGATGGTGTACTTTCTGTGGTAGCTATTGATGTAGATTCTGTACTAACAGAAGTTGCGGTAGTACCACTGGTTGTAGATTGCGTCGTTCCAGATGTTGTAGATTCTGTTGGTACATTAGTTGTCGACTCCGTACTTGGAGTAGTTTCTGTTGTACCACTTGTAGTAGACAATGTCGAGCCTGCAAAATTTTATAGAGTGAATTATATTTTAGGGAGAAAAGACTTATTTTACTTAAATATCGAATATATGCATTTGAGGTCTAAATTCAAAATGTGAAAACCAATTGGAAAAGTTTTACTTCTAAAGGTAAAGGAATTTCTTTTTCCGGAAAAAATATTTCTAGATAGAAAGTAATGATTATTTTAAAAAAGCATCTGTTTCTATACCATATGTGTTTTAATGTATTTAATTTAATATGGTGTTTTCGCAGATTTACTTCCTCAGCAATTTTAATTAGAATATAGAATTGTTTGTTTGGTATTGGTATAAAAGTTGAATATAACAAAGTTGAAACACACCTGAAGTAGTAGATGGTGTTGAAACACTTGTTTGTGTTGTAGTAGAAGGTGATAGTGTACTTTCTGTGGTAGCTGTTGATGTAGATTCTGTACTAACAGAAGTTGCGGTAGTACCACTGGTTGTAGATTGCGTTGTTCCAGATGTTGTAGATTCTGTTGGTACACTAGTTGTCGACTCCGTACTTAGAGTAGTTTCTGTTGTACCAATTGTAGTAGACAATGTCGAGCCTGCAATATTTTATAGAGTAAATTGTATTTTCGGTAGAAAAGACTTATTTTACTTAAATATCGAATATATGCATTTGTGGTCTAAAATCAAAATGTGAAAGCCAATTGGAAAAGTTTTACTTCTAACGGTAAAGAAATTTCTCTTTCCAGAAAAAATATTGTTTTGATAAAAAGTTCTAATTATTTTAAAGGAATTTGTTTCTATACCATAAATGTATTGACGTATTTAATTTAATATGGTAGTTTCGCAGATTTACTTCCTCAGCAATTTTGATTTGGATATGGAATTGTTTGTTTGGTTTTGGTATAAAAGTTGAATAAAACAAAGTTCAAACAAACCTGCAGTAGTAGATGGTGTTGAAACACTTGTTTGTGTTGTAGTAGAAGCTGATGGTGTACTTTCTGTGGTAGCTGTTGATGTAGATTCTGTACTAACAGAAGTTGCGGTAGTACCACTGGTTGTAGATTGCGTTGTTCCAGATGTTGTAGATTCTGTTGGTACACTAGTTGTCGACTCCGTACTTAGAGTAGTTTCTGTTGTACCACTTGTAGTAGACAATGTCGAGCCTGCAATATTTTATAGAGAAAATTATATTTTAGGGAGAAAAGACTTATTTTACTTAAATATCGAATATATGCATTTGAGGTCTAAAATCAAAATGTGAAAACCAATTGGAAAAGTTTTACTTGTAAAGGTAAAGGAATTTCCCTTTCCGGAAAAATATTGTTTTGATAAAAAGTCATAATTATTTTAAAAATATTTGTTTCTATACCATATGTGTATTGAGGTATTTAGTTTAATATGGTAGTTTCGCAGATTTATTTTCTCAGCAATTTTGATTTGGATATGGAATTGTTTGTTTGATTTTGGTATAAAAGTTGAATAAAACAAAGTCCAAACAAACCTGAAGTAGTAGATGGTGTTGAAACACTTGTTTGTGTTGTACTAGAAGCTGATGGTGTACTTTCTGTGGTAGCTGTTGATGTAGATTCTGTACTAACAGAAGTTGCGGTAGTACCACTGGTTGTTGATTGGGTCGTTCCAGATGTTGTAGATTCTGTTGGTACACTAGTTGTCGACTCCGTACTTGGAGTTATTTCTGTTGTACCACTTGTAGTAGACAATGTCGAGCCTGCAAAATTTTATAGAGTGAATTGTATTTTAGGGAGACAAGACTTATTTTACTTAAATATCGAATATATGCATTTGAGGTCTAAATATAAAATGTAAAAGCCAATTGGAAAAGTTTTATTTCTAAAGGTAAAGGAATTTCTCTTTCCGGAAACAATATTTTTTGATAGAAAGTAATGATTATTTTAAAAAAGCATCTGTTTCTATACCATATGTGTTTTAATGTATTTAATTTAATATGATGTTTTCGCAGATTTACTTCCTCAGCAATTTTGATTAGAATATAGAATTGTTTGTTTGGTATTGGTATAAAAGTTGAATAAAACAAAGTTGAAACACACCTGAAGTAGTAGATGGTGTTGAAACACTTATTTGTGTTGTAGTAGAAGCTGATGGTGTACTTTCTGTGGTAGCTGTTGATGTAGATTCTGTACTGACAGAAGTTGCGGAAGTACCACTGGTTGTGGATTGCGTTGTTCCAGATGTTGTAGATTCTGTTGGTACACTAGTTGTTGACTCCGTACTTAAAGTAGTTTCTCTTGTACCACTTGTAGTAGACAATGTCGAGCCTGCAATATGTTATAGAGTAAATTGTATTTTAGGGAGAAAAGACTTATTTTACTTAAATATCGAATATATGCATTTGAGGTCTAAATATAAAATGTGAAAACCAATTGGAAAAGTTTTACTTGTAAAGGTAAAGGAATTTCCCTTTCCGGAAAAAATATTTTTTGATAAAAAGTCATAATTATTTTAAAAATATTTGTTTCTATACCATATGTGTATTGAGGTATTTAGTTTAATATGGTAGTTTCGCAGATTTATTTTCTCAGCAATTTTGATTTGGATATGGAATTGTTTGTTTGATTTTGGTATAAAAGTTAAATAAAACAAAGTCCATACAAACCTGAAGTAGTAGATGGTGTTGAAACACTTGTTTGTGTTGTAGTAGAAGCTGATGGTGTACTTTCTGTGGTAGCTGTTGATGTAGATTCTGTACTAACAGAAGTTGCGGTAGTACCACTGGTTGTAGATTGCGTTGTTCCAGATGTTGTAGATTCTGTTGGTACACTAGTTGTCGACTCCGTACTTAGAGTTGTTTCTGTTGTACCACTTGTAGTAGACAATGTCGAGCCTGCAATATTTTATAGAGAGAATTGTATTTTAGGGAGACAAGACTTATTTAACTTAAATATCGAATATATGCATTTGAGGTCTAAATATAAAATGTAAAAGCCAATTGGAAAAGTTTTACTTCTAAAGGTAAAGGAATTTCTCTTTCCAGTATTGTTTCTATACCATATATGTATTGACGTATTTAATTTAATATGGTAGTTTCGCAGATTTACTTCCTCAGCAATTTTGATTTGGATATGGAATTGTTTGTTTGGTTTTGGTATAAAAGTTGAATAAAACAAAGTTCAAACACACCTGAAGTAGTAGATGGTGTTGAAACACTTGTTTGTGTTGTACTAGAAGCTGATGGTGTACTTTCTGTGGTAGCTGTTGATGTAGATTCTGTACTAACAGAAGTTGCGGTAGTACCACTGGTTGTGGATTGGGTCGTTCCAGATGTTATAGATTCTGTTGGTACACTAGTTGTCGACTCCGTACTTGGAGTTATTTCTGTTGTACCACTTGTAGTAGACAATGTCGAGCCTGCAAAATTTTATAGAGTGAATTGTATTTTAGGGAGACAAGACTTATTTTACTTAAATATCGAATATATGCATTTGAGGTCTAAATATAAAATGTAAAAGCCAATTGGAAAAGTTTTACTTCTAAAGGTAAAGGAATTTCTCTTTCCAGTATTGTTTCTATACCATATATGTATTGACGTATTTAATTTAATATGGTAGTTTCGCAGATTTACTTCCTCAGCAATTTTGATTTGGATATGGAATTGTTTGTTTGGTTTGGTATAAAAGTTGAATAAAACAAAGTTCAAACACACCTGAAGTAGTAGATGGTGTTGAAACACTTGTTTGTGTTGTACTAGAAGCTGATGGTGTACTTTCTGTGGTAGCTGTTGATGTAGATTCTGTACTAACAGAAGTTGCGGTAGTACCACTGGTTGTGGATTGGGTCGTTCCAGATGTTATAGATTCTGTTGGTACACTAGTTGTCGACTCCGTACTTGGAGTTATTTCTGTTGTACCACTTGTAGTAGACAATGTCGAGCCTGCAAAATTTTATAGAGTCAATTATATTTTACGAAGAAAAGACTTATTTTACTTAAATATCGAATATATGTATTTGATGTCTAAATATAAAATGTAAAAGCCAATTGGAAAAGTTTTACTTCTAAAGGTAAATGAATTTCTCTTTCCGGAAAAAAATATTTCTTGATAGAAAGTAATGATTATTTTAAAAAAAGCATCTTTTTCTATACCATATGTGTTTTAATGTATTTAATTTAATATGGTGTTTTCGCAGATTTACTTCCTCAGCAATTTTTATTTTGATATGAAATTGTTTGGTTGATTTTGGTATAAAAGTTGAAAAAAAACAAAGTTGAAACAAACTTGAAGTAGTAGATGGTGTTGAAACACTTGTTTGTGTTGTAGTAGAAGCTGATGGTGTACTTTCTGTGGTAGCTGTTGATGTAGATTCTGTACTGACAGAAGTTGCGGTAGTACCACTGGTTGTAGATTGCGTTGTTCCAGATGTTGTAGATTCTGTTGTTACACTAGTTGTTGACTCCGTACTTAGAGTAGTTTCTGTTGTACCACTTGTAGTAGACAATGTCGAGCCTGCAATATTTTATGGAATAAATTGTATTTTAGGGAGAAAAGACTTATTTTACTTAAATATCGAATATATGCATTTGAGGTCTAAAATCAAATGTGAAAGCCAATTGGAAAAGTTTTACTTCTAAAGGTAAAGGAATTTCTCTTTCCAGTATTGTTTCTATACCATATATGTATTGACGTATTTAATTTAATATGGTAGTTTCGCAGATTTACTTCCTCAGCAATTTTGATTTGGATATGGAATTGTTTGTTTGGTTTGGTATAAAAGTTGAATAAAAAAAGTTCAAACACACCTGAAGTAGTAGATGGTGTTGAAACACTTGTTTGTGTTGTACTAGAAGCTGATGGTGTACTTTCTGTGGTAGCTGTTGATGTAGATTCTGTACTAACAGAAGTTGCGGTAGTACCACTGGTTGTGATTGTTGCGTCGTTCCAGATGTTGTAGATTCTGTTGGTACACTAGTTGTCGACTCCGTACTTGGAGTTATTTCTGTTGTACCACTTGTAGTAGACAATGTCGAGCCTGCAAAATTTTATAGAGTAAATTGTATTTTACGTAGAAAAGACTTATTTTACTTAAATATCGAATATATGCATTTGAGGTCTAAATATAAAATGTAAAAGCCAATTGGAAAAGTTTTACTTCTAAAGGTAAAGAAATTTTCTTTCCGGAAAAAAATATTTTTGATAGAAAGTAATGATTATTTAAAAAGCATCTGTTTCTATACCATATGTGTTTTAACGTATTAATTTAATATGGTGTTTTCGCAGATTTACTTCCTCAGCAATTTTAATTAGAATATAGAATTGTTTGTTTAGTATTGGTATAAAAGTTGAATAAAACAATGTTGAAACACACCTGAAGTAGTAGATGGTGTTGAACACTTGTTTGTGTTGTAGTAGAAGCTGATGGTGTACTTTCTGTGGTAGCTATTGATGTAGATTCTGTACTAACAGAAGTTGCGATAGTACCACTGGTTGTAGATTGGGTCGTTCCAGATGTTGTAGACTCTGTTGGTACACTAGTTGTCGACTCCGTACTTGGAGTAGTTTCTGTTGTACCACTTGTAGTAGACAATGTCGAGCCTGCAAAATTTTATAGAGTAAATTGTATTTTAGGGAGAAAAGACTTATTTTACTTAAATATCGAATATATGCATTTGAGGTCTAAATTCAAAATGTGAAAGCCAATACGTCGTTTTCGAGATGTTCCGGAACATGAAATATATCACGTGATTTCCTTGTCACATGATCAAAATTCAGGGCATATACACTTCCGGTTTACAGTCAAGTATGTTACACTATGAAATTCCGACAGCTAAAAGATGATGTACTGCAAAATTACTGAAATGACACGGGCACCCAGTATACCTCACAAAGAAAAGAAGTTTTTGTACGTATTGTGGAGGCAGCATATGATATGAACTTTCCGTTAAATAAGAATAAAGAATCGATAGAGGAAGCGTATATCCCCATAACCCTGATAGCGGAGTCAAGCAAGGTCTGAAAAGTTAACTTCTTGCTGTCCGATGTTTCTACGAACAAGTTATCGGCGCTTCAAGAACAGAAGTTGTAATGAGGAGGGGTATCGTGGTTTAATTGTGAGACAAGTGTGAATGGTCATCCGATCGACAAAATCTTCAAATTTGATAGCGCATACCAGGGGATCACAAAATAGAAAATTATATTATAATGACAGACGAGCCACCCTCTTAGCCTACAATAAACTATGAAGGTGTCAATAGATGAGCCATGGATGATGCTATAAAACATTGATTACATCTATTCAGTTATATGTGTGTTTAGTAAGTATTTACCTATTTACAAGACATAAAATACACTGTCCGAATGGACACAATTTTTTAAAACTGTTTAGTGTTACAATAGTGCCCTTGTGTCTGGTAAATTACCCATGCTTGGTTGTTGTCATAGCCCCAGTGATTGACACGAGTGTCAACCACTTGGCTTACACAGAGACATGTCTCTGGTTTACATATATACTGACAGTACCCCCCCCCCCCCAGTCCAGTGGCAAAAATATAGAAATGGTTTAATAATTGTGAATTAAAATGTCCTTTCATGAAGGTTTATAAGAGATTCTTCACAACAAATGCTGTCACATGCAAAACTTGGGTACATTTTTCACAAATATGACATGTATTAGACATAAATTATAGACATCTAATTCAAGCTATGGTACATGACTGGTATAAAGCTTTTGAAACTTTATTAATTGCAAATTATCATTTATACAGTGTCCTGAATGTGCCCTTGTGCCATTGACCTTAAAATAATAGTTCTGTCCCACAAAACTCATGCTTTCTTTGGGACAGTGTGCTACCCAGGCCCTCCTTTTAACTCTTTAACTGATTTTTTAAATTACACTGTACATATTATTATACCAGCACTACATTTTCATTTCAGTTCTATCTCTTTATGTATATTTTCTTCAGATAAAACCGATCAAGTTATAACATCAACCAAATTTTGAAAATATGTCCCCTGTTTTTTCAAAACCTAGCCCTAGTTCACCCTCATCAACTGCATTTCTAGATTGAATAGTGTTTATAGAGGTACATGTCTGTATACCAATTAATTCAGTATCATGTTCTCTGTTGCTCAGTCTGAATTTATTGGTTGGAAGGTGATTATCCCTTTAATTCATTTCATGATCTAATTTAAAATTTTAATTTTTAATCTATATTCATTACATCCAAAAATTAAAGACTTTCAATGTTTTTCACAGTCATATTTACACAAATTACATACTTCACAAAAAGGCTCTGTTAACAATTCATGAAAATAAATTGCCATAAAAATAACCTGGTCTAGAGTGTATACATTTTGTAATATATGTGAATACGACTTAAGATTATCCTTAAATAAAACATAAAAAGTTGTGAGACAATGTTTTAACAACATATAATTAAATAAAATATTCTTTAAATTTATTTCAGAGGTGATGTTAGCTACAAGCACTGTTTTCCGCTTCTATTTACACTATTTCTATGAAGGACTTCAAGACAAGAGTGGCATTGGCTGGTACAGTTACAGCATGTTAATGGAAAAACATAGAAAGCAATCTGAACCCTCTCTGTGAGATGGATTCTCATACGGACAATAGGATTGAAAATATATAAATAGAATTAAATTTCATGCATTAAATAGAGCTGAAGAAGTAAAAAAGTATAAAGCTACCGATGCACGAGTTTTACAAACTTCAGAAGTACTATCAGCCTGTTTTCAAGTTTTTATTTTAGTTTTCATGTGGGATGTCTTCTGTTAGAGTGATTTTAGCCATTTTATATCAATCATTAAAATAATTTTGTCAAATTGACAATTTTCAGCTTTTATTAATTTATTTTTATATATTTAGGAGAAGTATTGGATGTTATTTTCCTAATTCCAGATTACCATTCTGACTGACTGTATACATAATTATTTATTAAGCCTGGGGCAATTAAAAAACAACATACATTTTTAAACGTGTAAGTGCCATGATTTCATGTTATCAATGAGTTTTTCTCTTTCCAACAAATGCATGCATTATTTTAATGTTATCATTTTCATTCCACACTACATACTGGGACAAAACCAGACTGATGTCAGCATTTGATGTATCAAAGCACTGACTGTGATATAAGTAGGTGGTAGGATCCTAAACCACATCACTGGACACCCATTTTCCCATTGAACCTGGTGCATGTTCAAAGCCGAGGAGTTTTATAATCAATTGTTCGTATATGAGCTTAATATTTTATGCTTCTCTAGAATTTTTGTAAGTACATTTATTTCAGCTAAAACTTAAGCTTTCGTTTTACATGTGGCCTCATATGACACCAGATGAAACCTTTAACAATCAATTACTTCCTATTTAGCAAAATGAATTATTTCAATCCATTATCAACATGGAAAAGAAGATTAATCAAGCATCTGTGACTTGTCATTGTCACCAGTATTGTAGCTAAGCCCTAAATTTAACTGATGCAGGTTTTTTGTTATGTATGATATCTGTCCAAAGCTTTTCCACAACCAGCTGGATGAACATCTCTATTAAAATTGACCAACACATCGGTCTTAAAATATAAAACAGAAACAATCAAGCTACATATTTTGGATAAACCAAATCATTTGTGTTATAAAAGTCAAGCTTGTTTGATTTCTGTAATCAGTAAAACTCAACGCTGCATCATATTCATTTATAATTATGCCAGCAGGTAGTGAGAATTATTACCAGATTATTGGCATCTTAAAAAAGCCACAAGCATCAAGAGTAGCAACCATAATGTGTCAATATCAGTGAAATATAATCAAATTTCTGTCATTTGTGCAATCATTTTAGAATACTTTTGAATTACAATCATAAAGTATCATTTGCATGTTAGCAAAATAAATCTACATGTACTTTGTTTTGGAATTAACTGGTTGGTTGGAAAGCCAATACAATACTACCAATCAAGAAACTTGCCAGTGGTAATGGGACTTTTATTCAATACATTTTCAAAGTGCATCTAGTGTTCTTTTAAGATGGATACGTTGACCCATAATGCCACTTGAGTTCCGCAATTTTCCCATGGAATTAATGCCGGGACTCTCATGACGGCTACAAACTCTGTGTCATGGTTTAGAATCATAGTCCAATATGATCTGCAGCTAGAGTTTAGTAAATTGCTAAGCCTTTTAATTTACCTTTTTCGCGGAAACGGTAAGTTCCCATTAAGGGATACTTATCTACTGTCTTTCATGCATCGACATTACAATCGAGAGTCGCGCACAAATGTTTAAAATTTGACATGCTGACCTGTTAATCAAATGTTGCGTAATTGACAACAAACCGGAAGTACCCATGCCCTGATTTTATTGAAAGTCATGTAACAAAATACTACAATAATATCCGGAATCGGTAACGGACATTGGATCTCGAAAACGACGTATTGGGAAAAATTTTACTACTAAAGGTAAAGGAATTCCTCTTTCCAGAAAAAAATATTGTTTTGATAAAAAGTTCTAATTATTTTAAAGGAATTTGTTTCTATACCATATATGTATTGACGTATTTAATTTATATGGTAGTTTCGCAGATTTACTTCCTCAGCAATTTTGATTTGGATATGGAATTGTTTGTTTGGTTTCGGTATAAAAGTTGAATAAAACAAAGTTCAAACACACCTGAAGTAGTAGATGGTGTTGAAACACTTGTTTGTGTTGTCATAGAAGCTGATGGTGTACTTTCTGTGGCAGCTGTTGATGTAGATTCTGTACTAACAGAAGTGCGGTAGTACCACTGGTTGTAGATTGGGTCGTTCCAGATGTTGTAGATTCTGTTGGTACATTAGTTGTCGACTCCGTACTTCGAGTAGTTGCTGTTGTTCCACTTGTAGTAGACAATGTCGAGTCTGCAATATTTTATAAAAAACATTATATTTTAGGGAGAAAATATTTATTTTACTAAAATATCGAATATATGCATTTGAGGTCTAAATGCAAAATGTGAAAGTCAATTGGAAAAGTTTTACTTCTAAAGGTAAAGGACTTTCTCTTTCCGAAAAAAATATTTCTTGATAGAAAGTAATGATTACTTTAAAAAAGCATCTGTTTCTATACCATATGTGTTTTAATGTATTTAATTTAATATGGTGTTTTCACAGATTTACTTCCTCAGCAATTTTAATTAGAATATAGAATTGTTTGTTTGGTATTGGTATAAAAGTTGAATAAAACAAAGTTGAAACACACCTGAAGTAGTAGATGGTGTTGAAACACTTGTTTGTGTTGTAGTAGAAGCTGATGGTGTACTTTCTGTGGTAGCTGTTGATGTAGATTCTGTACTAACAGAAGTTGCGGTAGTACCACTGGTTGTAGATTGCGTCGTTCCAGATGTTGTAGATTCTGTTGGTACACTAGTTGTCGACTCCGTACTTCGAGTAGTTTCTGTTGTACCACTTGTAGTAGACAATGTCGAGCCTGCAAAATTTTATAGAGTGAATTATATTTTAGGGAGAAAAGACTTATTTTACTTAAATATCGAATATATGCATTTGAGGTCTAAATTCAAAATGTGAAAGCCAATTGGAAAAGTTTTACTTCTAAAGGTAAAGGAATTTCTCTTTCCGAAAAAAATTTCTTGATCGAAAGTTATCATTATTTTAAAAGTATTTTTTTCTATATTATATGGACATTGACGTATTTAATTCAATATGGTAGTTTCGATATTTACTTTCTCAGCAATTTTGATTTAGATATGGAATTATTTCTTTGATTTTGATATAAAAATTAAATAAAGAGAACTGCATACAGACCTGAAGTAGTAGATGGTGTTGAAACACTGTTTTGTGTTGTAGTAGAAGCTGACGGTGTACTCTTGTTGTAGCTGCTGATGTAGTTTCTGTACTGCCAGAAGTTGCGTAGTACCACTGGTTGTAGATTGCGTTGTTCCAGATGTTGTAGATTCGTTGGTACACTTGTTGTTGACTCCGTACTTAGAGTAGTTGTTTTGTACCACTTGCAGTAGACAATGTCGAGTCTGCAATATTGCATATCGACAATTATTTATTAGAGAGAAAAGAATTATTCTATAACAAATAGGTAGCATATATATCCCAGGTATAAATTCAATATGAAGTTATAAAATATATCTTGAATTTTTTGCAAAAACTATTATTATAGAAGAAAAAGAAATGTCGCCTATGTGGCACGGAAAGGATTTATTCCAAGAAACTGAAAATAAGTGTATACATGCTTATAATGTATTTAGTTGTATATTATTTAGAAGTTCAACTATTCATTTTGATTGGCATGTTAAAAGTCTTTGCTTCGCTTTGTGGTTGTGGTTTGAACATAGATTGGTATGTTTATTTGATATACGCAAGGATAATAAAAGAAATGCTAATACAAACCCGAAGTAGTAGTTGGTGTTGAAACACTTGTTTGTGTTGTAGTAGAGGCTGATGGTGTACTTTCTGTGGTAGCTGTTGATGTCGATTCTGTACTAACAGACGTTGCGGTTGTACCACTGGTTGTGGATTGCGTTGTTTCAGATGTTGTAGATTTTGTTGGTACACTAGTTGTTGACTCCGTACTTAGAGTAGTTTCTGTTTTGCCACTTGTAGTAGACAATGTCGAGCCTGCAATATTTAAAACAGTAAATTTTTGTGTAAAGCGAAAAGAATTATTTTTCTAGAATATCGAATATATGCATCTTAGGTCTAAATTCAAAATGTGAAAACCAGTAGGAAATGGTTTACTTCAGACGATAAAGGACAGAACCTTTTCGGAATAAATTAAATTCTTGAATAAAAGTGCCATTTATTATAAAATTATTTGTATGTAAATAATATGGAAATTGAGGTGTTTAACGTGATACAAATGTTTCGAATGTTTTACTTTCTTTGCAATTTTGATTTGGATATGGAATTGTATGTTTGTTTTTTTTGGTATTAAAGTTAAATAAAAAGAACTGCATTAAAAACGTGAAGTAGTAGATGGTGTTGAAACACTTGTTTGTGCTGTAGTAGTAGCTGACGATGTTCTTTCTGTGGTAGCTGTTGATGTAGTTTCTGTACTACCGGAAGTTGCTGTAGTACCACTGGTTGTAGATTGTGTTGTTCCAGATGTTGTAGATTCTGTTGGTACACTAGTTGTTGACTCCGTACTTAGAGTCGTTTCTGTTGTACCACTTGTAGTAGACAATGTCGAGCCTGCATTATTTTATAGAGTAAATCATATTTTAGGAAGAAAAGAATTATTTTACTGAAATATCGTATATATGCATTTAAGGTCTTAAATCAAAATGTGAAAACAAATTGGGAAAGTTTTAATTCTGAAGATAAAGGAATGTCCTTTTCCGAAAAAAAATTTCTTGATCGAAAGTTATCATTATTTTAAAAGTTTTTTTTCTATATTATATGGACATTGACGTATTTAATTCAATATGGTAGTTTCGAATATTTACTTTCTCAGCAATTTTGATTTAGATATGGAATTATTTGTTTGATTTTGATATAAAAATTAAATAAAGAGAACTGCATACAACCTGAAGTAGTAGATGGTGTTGAAACACTGCTTTGTGTTGTAGTAGAAGCTGACGGTGTACTCTCTGTTGTAGCTGCTGATGTAGTTTCTGTACTGCCAGAAGTTGCGGTAGTACCACTGGTTGTAGATTGCGTTGTTCCAGATGTTGTAGATTCTGTTGGTACACTTGTTGTTGACTCCGTACTTAGAGTAGTTGTTGTTGTACCACTTGTAGTAGACAATGTCGAGTCTGCAATATTGCATATCGACAATTATTTATTAGAGAGAAAAGAATTATTCTATAACAAATAGGTAGCATATATATCCCAGGTATAAATTCAATATGAAGTTATAAAATATATCTTGAATTTTTTGCAAAAACTATTATTATAGAAGAAAAAGAAATGTCGCCTATGTGGCACGGAAAGGATTTATTCCAAGAAACTGAAAATAAGTGTATACATGCTTATAATGTATTTAGTTGTATATTATTTAGAAGTTCAACTATTCATTTTGATTGGCATGTTAAAAGTCTTTGCTTCGCTTTGTGGTTGTGGTTTGAACATAGATTGGTATGTTTATTTGATATACGCAAGGATAATAAAAGAAATGCTAATACAAACCCGAAGTAGTAGTTGGTGTTGAAACACTTGTTTGTGTTGTAGTAGAGGCTGATGGTGTACTTTCTGTGGTAGCTGTTGATGTCGATTCTGTACTAACAGACGTTGCGGTTGTACCACTGGTTGTGGATTGCGTTGTTTCAGATGTTGTAGATTTTGTTGGTACACTAGTTGTTGACTCCGTACTTAGAGTAGTTTCTGTTTTGCCACTTGTAGTAGACAATGTCGAGCCTGCAATATTTTAAACAGTAAATTTTTGTGTAAAGCGAAAAGAATTATTTTTCTAGAATATCGAATATATGCATCTTAGGTCTAAATTCAAAATGTGAAAACCAGTAGGAAATGGTTTACTTCAGACGATAAAGGACAGAACCTTTTCGGAATAAATTAAATTCTTGAATAAAAGTGCCATTTATTATAAAATTATTTGTATGTAAATAATATGGAAATTGAGGTGTTTAACGTGATACAAATGTTTCGAATGTTTTACTTTCTTTGCAATTTTGATTTGGATATGGAATTGTATGTTTGTTTTTTTGGTATTAAAGTTAAATAAAAAGAACTGCATTAAAAACGTGAAGTAGTAGATGGTGAAACACTTGTTTGTGCTGTAGTAGTAGCTGACGATGTTCTTTCTGTGGTAGCTGTTGATGTAGTTTCTGTACTACCGGAAGTTGCTGTAGTACCACTGGTTATAGATTGTGTTGTTCCAGATGTTGTAGATTCTGTTGGTACACTAGTTGTTGACTCCGTACTTAGAGTAGTTTCTGTTGTACCACTTGTAGTAGACAATGTCGAGCCTGCATTATTTTATAGAGTAAATCATATTTTAGGAAGAAAAGAATTATTTTACTGAAATATCGTATATATGCATTTAAGGTCTTAATCAAAATGTGAAAACAAATTGGGAAAGTTTTAATTCTGAAGATAAAGGAATGTCCTTTTCCGAAAAAAAATTTCTTGATCGAAAGTTATCATTATTTTAAAAGTATTTTTTTCTATATTATATGGACATTGACGTATTTAATTCAATATGGTAGTTTCGAATATTTACTTTCTCAGCAATTTTGATTTAGATATGGAATTATTTGTTTGATTTTGATATAAAAATTAAATAAAGAGAACTGCATACAGACCTGAAGTAGTAGATGGTGTTGAAACACTGCTTTGTGTTGTAGTAGAAGCTGACGGTGTACTCTCTGTTGTAGCTGCTGATGTAGTTTCTGTACTGCCAGAAGTTGCGGTAGTACCACTGGTTGTAGATTGCGTTGTTCCAGATGTTGTAGATTCTGTTGGTACACTTGTTGTTGACTCCGTACTTAGAGTAGTTGTTGTTGTACCACTTGTAGTAGACAATGTCGAGTCTGCAATATTGCATATCGACAATTATTTATTAGAGAGAAAAGAATTATTCTATAACAAATAGGTAGCATATATATCCCAGGTATAAATTCAATATGAAGTTATAAAATATATCTTGAATTTTTGCAAAAACTATTATTATAGAAGAAAAAGAAATGTCGCCTATGTGGCACGGAAAGGATTTATTCCAAGAAACTGAAAATAAGTGTATACATGCTTATAATGTATTTAGTTGTATATTATTTAGAAGTTCAACTATTCATTTTGATTGGCATGTTAAAAGTCTTTGCTTCGCTTTGTGGTTGTGGTTTGAACATAGATTGGTATGTTTATTTGATATACGCAAGGATAATAAAAGAAATGCTAATACAAACCCGAAGTAGTAGTTGGTGTTGAAACACTTGTTTGTGTTGTAGTAGAGGCTGATGGTGTACTTTCTGTGGTAGCTGTTGATGTCGATTCTGTACTAACAGACGTTGCGGTTGTACCACTGGTTGTGGATTGCGTTGTTTCAGATGTTGTAGATTTTGTTGGTACACTAGTTGTTGACTCCGTACTTAGAGTAGTTTTGTTTTGCCACTTGTAGTAGACAATGTCGAGCCTGCATATTTTAAACAGTAAATTTTGTGTAAAGCGAAAAAATTATTTTTCTAGAATATCGAATATATGCATCTTAGGTCTAAATTCAAAATGTGAAAACCAGTAGGAAATGGTTTACTTCAGACGATAAAGGACAGAACCTTTTCGGAATAAATTAAATTCTTGAATAAAAGTGCCATTTATTATAAAATTATTTGTATGTAAATAATATGGAAATTGAGGTGTTTAACGTGATACAAATGTTTCGAATGTTTTACTTTCTTTGCAATTTTGATTTGGATATGGAATTGTATGTTTGTTTTTTTGGTATTAAAGTTAAATAAAAAGAACTGCATTAAAAACGTGAAGTAGTAGATGGTGCTGAAACACTTGTTTGTGCTGTAGTAGTAGCTGACGATGTTCTTTCTGTGGTAGCTGTTGATGTAGTTTCTGTACTACCGGAAGTTGCTGTAGTACCACTGTTATAGATTGTGTGTTCCAGATGTTGTAGATTATGTTGGTACACTAGTTGTTGACTCCGTACTTAGAGTAGTTTCTGTTGTACCACTTGTAGTAGACAATGTCGAGCCTGCATTATTTTATAGATTAAATCATATTTTAGCAAGAAAAGAATTATTTTACAGAAATATCGTATATATGCATTTAAGGTCTTAAATCAAAATGTGAAAACAAATTGGGAAAGTTTTAATTCTGAAGATAAAGGAATGTCCTTTTCCGAAAAAAAAATTTCTTGATCGAAAGTTATCATTATTTTAAAAGTTTTTTTTCTATATTATATGGACATTGACGTATTTAATTCAATATGGTAGTTTCGAATATTTACTTTCTCAGCAATTTTGATTTAGATATGGAATTATTTGTTTGATTTTGATATAAAAATTAAATAAAGAGAACTGCATACAAACCTGAAGTAGTAGATGGTGTTGAAACACTGTTTTGTGTTGTAGTAGAAGCTGACGGTGTACTCTCTGTTGTAGCTGCTGATGTAGTTTCTGTACTGCCAGAGGTTGCGGTAGTACCACTGGTTGTATATTGCGTTGTTCCAGATGTTGTAGATTCTGTTGGTACACTTGTTGTTGACTCCGTACTTAGAGTAGTTGTTGTTGTACCACTTGTAGTAGACAATGTCGAGTCTGCAATATTGCATATCGACAATTATTTATTAGAGAGAAAAGAATTATTCTATAACAAATAGGTAGCATATATATCCCAGGTATAAATTCAATATGAAGTTATAAAATATATCTTGAATTTTTTGCAAAAACTATTATTATAGAAGAAAAAGAAATGTCGCCTATGTGGCACGGAAAGGATTTATTCCAAGAAACTGAAAATAAGTGTATACATGCTTATAATGTATTTAGTTGTATATTATTTAGAAGTTCAACTATTCATTTTGATTGGCATGTTAAAAGTCTTTGCTTCGCTTTGTGGTTGTGGTTTGAACATAGATTGGTATGTTTATTTGATATACGCAAGGATAATAAAAGAAATGCTACTACAAACCCGAAGTAGTAGTTGGTGTTGAAACACTTGTTTGTGTTGTAGTAGAGGCTGATGGTGTACTTTCTGTGGTAGCTGTTGATGTCGATTCTGTACTAACAGACGTTGCGGTTGTACCACTGGTTGTGGATTGCGTTGTTTCAGATGTTGTAGATTTGTTGGTACACTAGTTGTTGACTCCGTACTTAGAGTAGTTTCTGTTTTGCCACTTGTAGTAGACAATGTCGAGCCTGCAATATTTTAAACAGTAAATTTTTGTGTAAAGCGAAAAAATTATTTTTCTAGAATATCGAATATATGCATCTTAGGTCTAAATTCAAATGTGAAAACCAGTAGGAAATGGTTTACTTCAGACGATAAAGGACAGAACCTTTTCGGAATAAATTAAATTCTTGAATAAAAGTGCCATTTATTATAAAATTATTTGTATGTAAATAATATGGAAATTGAGGTGTTTAACGTGATACAAATGTTTCGAATGTTTTACTTTCTTTGCAATTTTGATTTGGATATGGAATTGTATGTTTGTTTTTTTGGTATTAAAGTTAAATAAAAAGAACTGCATTAAAAACGTGAAGTAGTAGATGGTGTTGAAACACTTGTTTGTGCTGTAGTAGTAGCTGACGATGTTCTTTCTGTGGTAGCTGTTGATGTAGTTTCTGTACTACCGGAAGTTGCTGTAGTACTACTGGTTATAGATTGTGTTGTTCCAGATGTTGTAGATTATGTTGGTACACTAGTTGTTGACTCCGTACTTAGAGTAGTTTCTGTTGTACCACTTGTAGTAGACAATGTCGAGCCTGCATTATTTTATAGATTAAATCATATTTTAGGAAGAAAAGAATTATTTTACTGAAATATCGTATATATGCATTTAAGGTCTTAAATCAAAATGTGAAAACAAATTGGGAAAGTTTTAATTCTGAAGATAAAGGAATGTTCTTTTCCGAAAAAACATTTCTTGATCGAAAGTTATCATTATTTTAAAAGTATTTTTTTCTATATTATATGGACATTGACGTATTTAATTCAATATGGTAGTTTCGAATATTTACTTTCTCAGCAATTTTGATTTAGATATGGAATTATTTCTTTGATTTTGATATAAAAATTAAATAAAGAGAACTGCATACAAACCTGAAGTAGTAGATGGTGTTGAAACACTGTTTTGTGTTGTAGTAGAAGCTGACGGTGTACTCTCTGTTGTAGCTGCTGATGTAGTTTCTGTACTGCCAGAAGTTGCGGTAGTACCACTGGTTGTAGATTGCGTTGTTCCAGATGTTGTAGATTCTGTTGGTACACTTGTTGTTGACTCCGTACTTAGAGTAGTTGTTGTTGTACCACTTGCAGTAGACAATGTCGAGTCTGCAATATTGCATATCGACAATTATTTATTAGAGAGAAAAGAATTATTCTATAACAAATAGGTAGCATATATATCCCAGGTATAAATTCAATATGAAGTTATAAAATATATCTTGAATTTTTGCAAAAACTATTATTATAGAAGAAAAAGAAATGTCGCCTATGTGGCACGGAAAGGATTTATTCCAAGAAACTGAAAATAAGTGTATACATGCTTATAATGTATTTAGTTGTATATTATTTAGAAGTTCAACTATTCATTTTGATTGGCATGTTAAAAGTCTTTGCTTCGCTTTGTGGTTGTGGTTTGAACATAGATTGGTATGTTTATTTGATATACGCAAGGATAATAAAAGAAATGCTACTACAAACCCGAAGTAGTAGTTGGTGTTGAAACACTTGTTTGTGTTGTAGTAGAGGCTGATGGTGTACTTTCTGTGGTAGCTGTTGATGTCGATTCTGTACTAACAGACGTTGCGGTTGTACCACTGTTGTGGATTGCGTTGTTTCAGATGTTGTAGATTTTGTTGGTACCAGTGTTGACTCCGTACTTAGAGTAGTTTCTGTTTTGCCACTTGTAGTAGACAATGTCGAGCCTGCAATATTTTAAACAGTAAATTTTTGTGTAAAGCGAAAAGAATTATTTTTCTAGAATATCGAATATATGCATCTTAGGTCTAAATTCAAAATGTGAAAACCAGTAGGAAATGGTTTACTTCAGACGATAAAGGACAGAACCTTTTCGGAATAAATTAAATTCTTGAATAAAAGTGCCATTTATTATAAAATTATTTGTATGTAAATAATATGGAAAATTGAGGTGTTTAACGTGATACAAATGTTTCGAATGTTTTACTTTCTTTGCAATTTTGATTTGGATATGGAATTGTATGTTTGTTTTTTTGGTATTAAAGTTAAATAAAAAGAACTGCATTAAAAACGTGAAGTAGTAGATGGTGTTGAAACACTTGTTTGTGCTGTAGTAGTAGCTGACGATGTTCTTTCTGTGGTAGCTGTTGATGTAGTTTCTGTACTACCGGAAGTTGCTGTAGTACCACTGGTTGTAGATTGTGTTGTTCCAGATGTTGTAGATTCTGTTGGTACACTAGTTGTTGACTCCGTACTTAGAGTCGTTTCTGTTGTACCACTTGTAGTAGACAATGTCGAGCCTGCATAATTTTATAGAGTAAATCATATTTTAGGAAGAAAAGAATTATTTTACTGAAATATCGTATATATGCATTTAAGGTCTTAAATCAAAATGTGAAAACAAATTGGGAAAGTTTTAATTCTGAAGATAAAGGAATGTCCTTTTCCGAAAAAAAATTTCTTGATCGAAAGTTATCATTATTTTAAAAGTTTTTTTCTATATTATATGGACATTGACGTATTTAATTCAATATGGTAGTTTCGAATATTTACTTTCTCAGCAATTTTGATTTAGATATGGAATTATTTCTTTGATTTTGATATAAAAATTAAATAAAGAGAACTGCATACAAACCTGAAGTAGTAGATGGTGTTGAAACACTGTTTTGTGTTGTAGTAGAAGCTGACGGTGTACTCTCTGTTGTAGCTGCTGATGTAGTTTCTGTACTGCCAGAAGTTGCGGTAGTACCACTGGTTGTAGATTGCGTTGTTCAGATGTTGTAGATTCTGTTGGTACACTTGTTGTTGACTCCGTACTTAGAGTAGTTGTTGTTGTACCACTTGCAGTAGACAATGTCGAGTCTGCAATATTGCATATCGACAATTATTTATTAGAGAGAAAAGAATTATTCTATAACAAATAGGTAGCATATATATCCCAGGTATAAATCAATATGAAGTTATAAAATATATCTTGAATTTTTTGCAAAAACTATATTATAGAAGAAAAAGAAATGTCGCCTATGTGGCACGGAAAGGATTTATTCCAAGAAACTGAAAATAAGTGTATACATGCTTATAATGTATTTAGTTGTATATTATTTAGAAGTTAACTATTCATTTTGATTGGCATGTTAAAAGTCTTTGCTTCGCTTGTGGTTGTGGTTTGAACATAGATTGGTATGTTTATTTGATATACGCAAGGTAATAAAAGAAATGCTACTACAAACCCGAAGTAGTAGTTGGTGTTGAAACACTTGTTTGTGTTGTAGTAGAGGCTGATGGTGTACTTTCTGTGGTAGCTGTTGATGTCGATTCTGTACTAACAGACGTTGCGGTTGTACCACTGGTGTGTGGATTGCGTTGTTTCAGATGTTGTAGATTTTGTTGGTACACTAGTTGTTGACTCCGTACTTAGAGTAGTTTCTGTTTTGCCACTTGTAGTAGACAATGTCGAGCCTGCAATATTTTAAACAGTAAATTTTGTGTAAAGCGAAAAGAATTATTTTTCTAGAATATCGAATATATGCATCTTAGGTCTAAATTCAAATGTGAAAACCAGTAGGAAATGGTTTACTTCAGACGATAAAGGACAGAACCTTTTCGGAATAAATTAAATTCTTGAATAAAAGTGCCATTTATTATAAAATTATTTGTATGTAAATAATATGGAAATTGAAGTGTTTAACGTGATACAAATGTTCGAATGTTTTACTTTCTTTGCAATTTTGATTTGGATATGGAATTGTATGTTTGTTTTTTGGTATTAAAGTTAAATAAAAAGAACTGCATTAAAAACGTGAAGTAGTAGATGGTGTGAAACACTTGTTTGTGCTGTAGTAGTAGCTGACGATGTTCTTTCTGTGGTAGCTGTTGATGTAGTTTCTGTACTACCGGAAGTTGCTGTAGTACCACTGGTTGTAGATTGTGTTGTTCCAGATGTTGTAGATTCTGTTGGTACACTAGTTGTTGACTCCGTACTTAGAGTAGTTTCTGTTGTACCACTTGTAGTAGACAATGTCGAGCCTGCATTATTTTATAGAGTAAATCATATTTTAGGAAGAAAGAATTATTTTACTGAAATATCGTATATATGCATTTAAGGTCTTAATCAAAATGTGAAAACAAATTGGGAAAGTTTTAATTCTGAAGATAAAGGAATGTCCTTTTCCGAAAAAAAAATTTCTTTGATCGAAAGTTATCATTATTTTAAAAGTTTTTTTTTCTATATTATATGGACATTGACGTATTTAATTCAATATGGTAGTTTCAATATTTACTTTCTCAGCAATTTTGATTTAGATATGGAAATTTTTGTTTGATTTTGATATAAAATTAAATAAAGAGAACTGCATACAAAACCTGAAGTAGTAGATGGTGTTGAAACACTGTTTGTGTTGTAGTAGAAGCTGACGGTGTACTCTCTGTTGTAGCTGCTGATGTAGTTTCTGTACTGCCAGAAGTTGCGGTAGTACCACTGGTTGTAGATTGCGTTGTTCCAGATGTTGTAGATTCTGTTGGTACACTTGTTGTTGACTCCGTACTTAGAGTAGTTGTTGTTGTACCACTTGTAGTAGACAATGTCGAGTCTGCAATATTGCATATCGACAATTATTTATTAGAGAGAAAAGAATTATTCTATAACAAATAGGTAGCATATATATCCCAGGTATAAATTCAATATGAAGTTATAAAATATATCTTGAATTTTTTGCAAAAACTATTATTATAGAAGAGAAAGAAATGTCGCCTATGTGGCACGGAAAGGATTTATTCCAAGAAACTGAAAATAAGTGTATACATGCTTATAATGTATTTAGTTGTATATTATTTAGAAGTGCAACTATTCATTTTGATTGGCATGGTAAAAGTCTTTGCTTCGCTTTGTGGTTGTGGTTTGAACATAGATTGGTATGTTTATTGATATACGCAAGGATAATAAAAGAAAAATGCTATACAAACCCGAAGTAGTAGTTGGTGTTGAAACACTTGTTTGTGTTTGTAGTAGAGGCTGATGGTGTACTTTCTGTGGTAGCTGTTGATGTCGATTTCTGTACTAACAGACGTTGCGGTTGTACCACTGGTTGTGGATTGCGTTGTTTCAGATGTTGTAGATTTTGTTGGTACACTAGTTGTTGACTCCGTACTTAGAGTAGTTTCTGTTTTGCCACTTGTAGTAGACAATGTCGAGCCTGCAATATTTTAAACAGTAAATTTTTGTGTAAAGCGAAAAGAATTATTTCTCTCTGTTGTAGCTGCTGATGTAGTTTCTGTACTGCCAGAAGTTGCGGTAGTACCACTGGTTGTAGATTGCGTTGTTCCAGATGTTGTAGATTCTGTTGGTACACTTGTTGTTGACTCCGTACTTAGAGTAGTTGTTGTTGTACCACTTGTAGTAGACAATGTCGAGTCTGCAATATTGCATATCGACAATTATTTATTAGAGAGAAAATAATTATTCTATAACAAATAGGTAGCATATATATCCCAGGTATAAATTCAATATGAAGTTATAAAAATATATCTTGAATTTTTTGCAAAAACTATTATTATAGAAGAAAAAGAAATGTCGCCTATGTGGCACGGAAAGGATTATTCCAAGAACTGAAAATAAGTGTATACATGCTTATAATGATTATTAGTTGTATATTATTTAGAAGTTCAACTATTCATTTTGATTGGCATGTTAAAAGTCTTTGGCTTCGCTTTGTGGTTGTGGTTTGAACATAGATTGGTATGTTTATTTGATATACGCAAGGATAATAAAAGAAATGCTACTACAAACCCGAAGTAGTAGTTGTGGTTTGAAACACTTGTTTGTGTTGTAGTAGAGCTGATGGTGTACTTTTCTGTGGTAGCGTTGATGTCGATTCTGTACTAACAGACGTTGCGGTTGTACACTGGTTGTGGATTGCGTTGTTTCAGATGTTGTAGATTTTGTTGGTACACTAGTTTGTTGACTCCGTACTTAGAGTAGTTTCTGTTTTGCCACTTGTAGTAGACAATGTCGAGCCTGCAATATTTTAAACAGTAAATTTTTGTGTAAAGCGAAAAGAATTATTTTTTCTAGAATATCGAATATATGCATCTTAGGTCTAAATTCAAAATGTGAAAACCAGTAGGAAATGGTTTACTTCAGACGATAAAGGACAGAACCTTTCGGAATAAATTAAATTCTTGAATAAAAGTGCCATTTATTATAAAATTATTTGTATGTAAATAATATGGAAATTGAGGTGTTTAACGTGATACAAATGTTTCGAATGTTTTACTTTCTTTGCAATTTGATTTGGATATGGAATTGTATGTTTGTTTTTTGGTATTAAAGTTAAATAAAAAGAACTGCATTAAAAACGTGAAGTAGTAGATGTGTTGAAACACTTGTTTGTGCTGTAGTAGTAGCTGACGATGTTCTTTCTGTGGTAGCTGTTGATGTAGTTTTCTGTACTACCGGAAGTTGCTGTAGTACCACTGGTTGTAGATTGTGTTGTCCAGATGTTGTAGATTCTGTTGTCATAGTTGTTGACTCCGTACTTAGAGTCGTTTCTGTTGTACCACTTGTAGTAGACAATGTCGAGCCTGCATAATTTTATAGAGTAAATCATATTTTAGGAAGAAAAGAATTATTTTACTGAAATATCGTATATATGCATTTAAGGTCTTAATCAAAATGTGAAAACAATTGGGAAGTTTTAATTCTGAAGATAAAGGAATGTCCCTTTTCCGAAAAAAAAATTTCTTGATCGAAAGTTATCATTATTTTAAAAGTTTTTTTCTATATTATATGGACATTGACGTATTAATTCAATATGGTAGTTTCGAATATTTACTTCTCAGCAATTTTGATTTAGATATGGAATTATTTCTTTGATTTTGATATAAATTAAATAAAGAGAACTGCATACAAACCTGAAGAGTAGATGGTGTTGAAACACTGTTTGTGTTGTAGTAGAAGCTGACGGTGTACTCTCTGTTGTAGCTGCTGATGTAGTTTCTGTACTGCCAGAAGTTGCGGTAGTACCACTGGTTGTAGATTGCGTTGTTCCAGATGTTGTAGATTCTGTTGGTACACTTGTTGTTGACTCCGTACTTAGAGTAGTTGTTGTTGTACCACTTGTAGTAGACAATGTCGAGTCTGCAATATTGCATATCGACAATTATTTATTAGAAGAAAAGAATTATTCTATAACAAATAGGTAGCATATATCCCAGGTATAAATTCAATATGAAGTTATAAAATATATCTTGAATTTTTTGCAAAAACTATTATTATAGAAGAAAAAGAAATGTCGCCTATGTGGCACGGAAAGGATTTATTCCAAGAAACTGAAAATAAGTGTATACATGCTTATAATGTATTTAGTTGTATATTATTTAGAAGTTCAACTATTCATTTTGATTGGCATGTTAAAAGTCTTTGCTTCGCTTTGTGGTTGTGGTTTGAACATAGATTGGTATGTTTATTTGATATACGCAAGGATAATAAAAGAAATGCTAATACAAACCCGAAGTAGTAGTTGGTGTTGAAACACTTGTTTGTGTTGTAGTAGAGGCTGATGGTGTACTTTCTGTGGTAGCTGTTGATGTCGATTCTGTACTAACAGACGTTGCGGTTGTACCACTGGTTGTGGATTGCGTTGTTTCAGATGTTTGTAGATTTTGTTGGTACACTAGTTGTTGACTCCGTACTTAGAGTAGTTTCTGTTTTGCCACTTGTAGTAGACAATGTCGAGCCTGCAATATTTTAAACAGTAAATTTTTGTGTAAAGCGAAAAGAATTATTTTTCTAGAATATCGAATATATGCATCTTAGGTCTAAATTCAAAATGTGAAAACCAGTAGGAAATGGTTTACTTCAGACGATAAAGGACAGAACCTTTTCGGAATAAATTAAATTCTTGAATAAAAGTGCCATTTATTATAAAATTATTTGTATGTAAATAATATGGAAATTGAGGTGTTTAACGTGATACAAATGTTTCGAATGTTTTACTTTCTTTGCAATTTTGATTTGGATATGGAATTGTATGTTTGTTTTTTTGGTATTAAAGTTAAATAAAAAGAACTGCATTAAAAACGTGAAGTAGTAGATGGTGTTGAAACACTTGTTTGTGCTGTAGTAGTAGCTGACGATGTTCTTTCTGTGGTAGCTGTTGATGTAGTTTCTGTACTACCGGAAGTTGCTGTAGTACCACTGGTTGTAGATTGTGTTGTTCCAGATGTTGTAGATTCTGTTGGTACACTAGTTGTTGACTCCGTACTTAGAGTCGTTTCTGTTGTACCACTTGTAGTAGACAATGTCGAGCCTGCATTATTTTATAGAGTAAATCATATTTTAGGAAGAAAAGAATTATTTTACTGAAATATCGTATATATGCATTTAAGGTCTTAAATCAAAATGTGAAAACAAATTGGGAAAGTTTTAATTCTGAAGATAAAGGAATGTCCTTTTCCGAAAAAAATTTCTTGATCGAAAGTTATCATTATTTTAAAAGTATTTTTTTCTATATTATATGGACATTGACGTATTTAATTCAATATGGTAGTTTCGAATATTTACTTTCTCAGCAATTTTGATTTAGATATGGAATTATTTGTTTGATTTTGATATAAAAATTAAATAAAGAGAACTGCATACAAACCTGAAGTAGTAGATGGTGTTGAAACACTGCTTTGTGTTGTAGTAGAAGCTGACGGTGTACTCTCTGTTGTAGCTGCTGATGTAGTTTCTGTACTGCCAGAAGTTGCGGTAGTACCACTGGTTGTAGATTGCGTTGTTCCAGATGTTGTAGATTCTGTTGGTACACTTGTTGTTGACTCCGTACTTAGAGTAGTTGTTGTTGTACCACTTGTAGACAATGTCGAGTCTGCAATATTGCATATCGACAATTATTTATTAGAGAGAAAAGAATTATTCTATAACAAATAGGTAGCATATATATCCCAGGTATAAATTCAATATGAAGTTATAAAATATATCTTGAATTTTTTGCAAAAACTATTATTATAGAAGAAAAAGAATGTCGCCTATGTGGCACGGAAAGGATTTATTCCAAGAAACTGAAAATAAGTGTATACATGCTTATAATGTATTTAGTTGTATATTATTTAGAAGTTCAACTATTCATTTTGATTGGCATGTTAAAAGTCTTTGCTTCGCTTTGTGGTTGTGGTTTGAACATAGATTGGTATGTTTATTTGATATACGCAAGGATAATAAAAGAAATGCTAATACAAACCCGAAGTAGTAGTTGGTGTTGAAACACTTGTTTGTGTTGTAGTAGAGGCTGATGGTGTACTTTCTGTGGTAGCTGTTGATGTCGATTCTGTACTAACAGACGTTGCGGTTGTACCACTGGTTGTGGATTGCGTTGTTTCAGATGTTGTAGATTTTGTTGGTACACTAGTTGTTGACTCCGTACTTAGAGTAGTTTCTGTTTTGCCACTTGTAGTAGACAATGTCGAGCCTGCAATATTTTAAACAGTAAATTTTTGTGTAAAGCGAAAAGAATTATTTTTCTAGAATATCGAATATATGCATCTTAGGTCTAAATTCAAAATGTGAAAACCAGTAGGAAATGGTTTACTTCAGACGATAAAGGACAGAACCTTTTCGGAATAAATTAAATTCTTGAATAAAAGTGCCATTTATTATAAAATTATTTGTATGTAAATAATATGGAAATTGAGTGTTTAACGTGATACAAATGTTTCGAATGTTTTACTTTCTTTGCAATTTTGATTTGGATATGGAATTGTATGTTTGTTTTTTTGGTATTAAAGTTAAATAAAAGAACTGCATTAAAAACGTGAAGTAGTAGATGGTGTTGAACACTTGTTTGTGCTGTAGTAGTAGCTGACGATGTTCTTTCTGTGGTAGCTGTTGATGTAGTTTCTGTACTACCGAAGTTGCTGTAGTACCACTGGTTGTAGATTGTGTTGTTCCAGATGTTGTAGATTCTGTTGGTACACTAGTTGTTGACTCCGTACTTAGAGTAGTTTCTGTTGTACCACTTGTAGTAGACAATGTCGAGCCTGCATTATTTTAGAGTAAATCATATTTTAGGAAGAAAAGAATTATTTTACTGAAATATCGTATATATGCATTTAAGGTCTTAAATCAAAATGTGAAAACAAATTGGAAAGTTTTAATTCTGAAGATAAAGGAATGTCCTTTTCCGAAAAAAAATTTCTTGATCGAAAGTTATCATTATTTTAAAAGTATTTTTTTCTATATTATATGGACATTGACGTATTTAATTCAATATGGTAGTTTCGAATATTTACTTTCTCAGCAATTTTGATTTAGATATGGAATTATTTGTTTGATTTTGATATAAAAATTAAATAAAGAGAACTGCATACAAACCTGAAGTAGTAGATGGTGTTGAAACACTGTTTGTGTTGTAGTAGAAGCTGACGGTGTACTCTCTGTTGTAGCTGCTGATGTAGTTTCTGTACTGCCAGAAGTTGCGGTAGTACCACTGGTTGTAGATTGCGTTGTTCCAGATGTTGTAGATTCTGTTGGTACACTTGTTGTTGACTCCGTACTTAGAGTAGTTGTTGTTGTACCACTTGTAGTAGACAATGTCGAGTCTGCAATATTGCATATCGACAATTATTTATTAGAGAGAAAAGAATTATTCTATAACAAATAGGTAGCATATATATCCCAGGTATAAATTCAATATGAAGTTATAAAATATATCTTGAATTTTTTGCAAAAACTATTATTATAGAAGAAAAAGAAATGTCGCCTATGTGGCACGGAAAGGATTTATTCCAAGAAACTGAAAATAAGTGTATACATGCTTATAATGTATTTAGTTGTATATTATTTAGAAGTGCAACTATTCATTTTGATTGGCATGTTAAAAGTCTTTGCTTCGCTTTGTGGTTGTGGTTTGAACATAGATTGGTATGTTTATTTGATATACGCAAGGATAATAAAAGAAATGCTAATACAAACCCGAAGTAGTAGTTGGTGTTGAAACACTTGTTTGTGTTGTAGTAGAGGCTGATGGTGTACTTTCTGTGGTAGCTGTTGATGTCGATTCTGTACTAACAGACGTTGCGGTTGTACCACTGGTTGTGGATTGCGTTGTTTCAGATGTTGTATTTTGTTGGTACACTAGTTGTTGACTCCGTACTTAGAGTAGTTTCTGTTTTTGCACTTGTAGTAGACAATGTCGAGCCTGCAATATTTTTAAACAGTAAATTTTTGTGTAAAGCGAAAAGAATTATTTTTCTAGAATATCGAATATATGCATCTTAGGTCTAAATTCAAAATGTGAAAACCAGTAGGAAATGGTTTACTTCAGACGATAAAGGACAGAACCTTTTCGGAATAAATTAAATTCTTGAATAAAAGTGCCATTATTATAAAATTATTTGTATGTAAATAATATGGAAATGAGTTGAGTGTATATATAAATTTCGAATGTTTTACTTTCTTTGCAATTTTGATTTGGATATGGAATTGTATGTTTGTTTTTTGGTATTAAAGTTAAATAAAAAGAACTGCATTAAAAACGTGAAGTAGTAGATGGTGTTGAAACACTTGTTTGTGCTGTAGTAGCTGACGATGTTACTTCTGTGTAGCTGTTGATGTAGTTTCTGTACTACCGGAAGTTGCGGTAGTACCACTGGTTGTAGATTGTGTTGTTCCAGATGTTGTAGATTCTGTTGGTACACTAGTTGTTGACTCCGTACTTAGAGTAGTTTCTGTTGTACCACTTGTAGTAGACAATGTCGAGCCTGCATTATTTTATAGAGTAAATCATATTTTAGGAAGAAAAGAATTATTTTACTGAAATATCGTATATATGCATTTAAGGTCTTAAATCAAAATGTGAAAACAAATTGGGAAAGTTTTAATTCTGAAGATAAAGGAATGTCCTTTTCCGAAAAAAAAATTTCTTGATCGAAAGTTATCATTATTTTAAAAGTATTTTTTTCTATATTATATGGACATTGACGTATTTAATTCAATATGGTAGTTTCGAATATTTACTTTCTCAGCAATTTGATTTAGATATGGAATTATTTGTTTGATTTTGATATAAAAATTAAATAAAGAGAACTGCATACAGACCTGAAGTAGTAGATGGTGTTGAAACACTGCTTTGTGTTGTAGTAGAAGCTGACGGTGTACTCTCTGTTGTAGCTGCTGATGTAGTTTCTGTACTGCCAGAAGTTGCGGTAGTACCACTGGTTGTAGATTGCGTTGTTCCAGATGTTGTAGATTCTGTTGGTACACTTGTTGTTGACTCCGTACTTAGAGTAGTTGTTGTTGTACCACTTGTAGTAGACAATGTCGAGTCTGCAATATTGCATATCGACAATTATTTATTAGAGAGAAAAGAATTATTCTATAACAAATAGGTAGCATATATATCCCAGGTATAAATTCAATATGAAGTTATAAAATATATCTTGAATTTTTTGCAAAAACTATTATTATAGAAGAAAAAGAAATGTCGCCTATGTGGCACGGAAAGGATTTATTCCAAGAAACTGAAAATAAGTGTATACATGCTTATAATGTATTTAGTTGTATATTATTTAGAAGTTCAACTATTCATTTTGATTGGCATGTTAAAAGTCTTTGCTTCGCTTTGTGGTTGTGGTTTGAACATAGATTGGTATGTTTATTTGATATACGCAAGGATAATAAAAGAAATGCTAATACAAACCCGAAGTAGTAGTTGGTGTTGAAACACTTGTTTGTGTTGTAGTAGAGGCTGATGGGTGTACTTTCTGTGGTAGCTGTTGATGTCGATTCTGTACTAACAGACGTTGCGGTTGTACCACTGGTTGTGGATTGCGTTGTTTCAGATGTTGTAGATTTTGTTGGTACACTAGTTGTTGACTCCGTACTTAGAGTAGTTTCTGTTTTGCCACTTGTAGTAGACAATGTCGAGCCTGCAATATTTAAACAGTAAATTTTTGTGTAAAGCGAAAAGAATTATTTTTCTAGAATATCGAATATATGCATCTTAGGTCTAAATTCAAAATGTGAAAACCAGTAGGAAATGGTTTACTTCAGACGATAAAGGACAGAACCTTTTCGGAATAAATTAAATTCTTGAATAAAAGTGCCATTTATTATAAAATTATTTGTATGTAAATAATATGGAAATTGAGTGTTTAACGTGATACAAATGTTTCGAATGTTTTACTTTCTTTGCAATTTTGATTTGGATATGGAATTGTATGTTTTTTTTTGGTATTAAAGTTAAATAAAAAGAACTGCATTAAAAACGTGAAGTAGTAGATGGTGTTGAAACACTTGTTTGTGCTGTAGTAGTAGCTGACGATGTTCTTCTGTGGTAGCTGTTGATGTAGTTTCTGTACTACCGGAAGTTGCTGTAGTACCACTGGTTGTAGATTGTGTTGTTCCAGATGTTGTAGATTCTGTTGGTACACTAGTTGTTGACTCCGTACTTAGAGTCGTTTCTGTTGTACCACTTGTAGTAGACAATGTCGAGCCTGCATTATTTTATAGAGTAAATCATATTTTAGGAAGAAAAGAATTATTTTACTAAATATCGTATATATGCATTTAAGGTCTTAAATCAAAATGTGAAAACAAATTGGGAAAGTTTTATTCTGAAGATAAAGGAATGTCCTTTTCCGAAAAAAAAATTTCTTGATCGAAAGTTATCATTATTTTAAAAGTATTTTTTCTATATTATATGGACATTGACGTATTTAATTCAATATGGTAGTTTCGAATATTTACTTTCTCAGCAATTTTGATTTAGATATGGAATTATTTGTTTGATTTTGATATAAAAATTAAATAAAGAGAACTGCATACAGACCTGAAGTAGTAGATGGTGTTGAAACACTGCTTTGTGTTGTAGTAGGCTGACGGTGTACTCTCTGTTGTAGCTGCTGATGTAGTTTCTGTACTGCCAGAAGTTGCGGTAGTACCACTGGTTGTAGATTGCGTTGTTCCAGATGTTGTAGATTCTGTTGGTACACTTGTTGTTGACTCCGTACTTAGAGTAGTTGTTGTTGTACCACTTGTAGTAGACAATGTCGAGTCTGCAATATTGCATATCGACAATTATTTATTAGAGAGAAAAGAATTATTCTATAACAAATAGGTAGCATATATATCCCAGGTATAAATTCAATATGAAGTTATAAAATATATCTTGAATTTTTTGCAAAAACTATTATTATAGAAGAAAAAGAAATGTCGCCTATGTGGCACGGAAAGGATTTATTCCAAGAAACTGAAAATAAGTGTATACATGCTTATAATGTATTTAGTTGTATATTATTTAGAAGTTCAACTATTCATTTTGATTGGCATGTTAAAAGTCTTTGCTTCGCTTTGTGGTTGTGGTTTGAACATAGATTGGTATGTTTATTTGATATACGCAAGGATAATAAAAGAAATGCTAATACAAACCCGAAGTAGTAGTTGGTGTTGAAACACTTGTTTGTGTTGTAGTAGAGGCTGATGGTGTACTTTCTGTGGTAGCTGTTGATGTCGATTCTGTACTAACAGACGTTGCGGTTGTACCACTGGTTGTGGATTGCGTTGTTTCAGATGTTGTAGATTTTGTTGGTACACTAGTTGTTGACTCCGTACTTAGAGTAGTTTCTGTTTTGCCACTTGTAGTAGACAATGTCGAGCCTGCAATATTTTAAAACAGTAAATTTTGTGTAAAGCGAAAAGAATTATTTTTCTAGAATATCGAATATATGCATCTTAGGTCTAAATTCAAAATGTGAAAACCAGTAGGAAATGGTTTACTTCAGACGATAAAGGACAGAACCTTTTCGGAATAAATTAAATTCTTGAATAAAAGTGCCATTTATTATAAATTATTTGTATGTAAATAATATGGAAATTGAGGTGTTTAACGTGATACAAATGTTTCGAATGTTTTACTTTCTTTGCAATTTTGATTTGGATATGGAATTGTATGTTTGTTTTTTGGTATTAAAGTTAAATAAAAGAACTGCATTAAAAACGTGAAGTAGTAGATGGTGTTGAAACACTTGTTTGTGCTGTAGTAGTAGCTGACGATGTTCTTTCTGTGGTAGCTGTTGATGTAGTTTCTGTACTACCGGAAGTTGCTGTAGTACCACTGGTTGTAGATTGTGTGTTCCAGATGTTGTAGATTCTGTTGGTACACTAGTTGTTGACTCCGTACTTAGAGTAGTTTCTGTTGTACCACTTGTAGTAGACAATGTCGAGCCTGCATTATTTTATAGAGTAAATCATATTTTAGGAAGAAAAGAATTATTTTACTGAAATATCGTATATATGCATTTAAGGTCTTAAATCAAAATGTGAAAACAAATTGGGAAAGTTTTAATTCTGAAGATAAAGGAATGTCCTTTTCCGAAAAAAAAATTTCTTGATCGAAAGTTATCATTATTTTAAAAGTATTTTTTCTATATATATGGACATTGACGTATTTAATTCAATATGGTAGTTTCGAATATTTACTTTCTCAGCAATTTTGATTTAGATATGGAATTATTTGTTTGATTTTGATATAAAAATTAAATAAAGAGAACTGCATACAGACCTGAAGTAGTAGATGGTGTTGAAACACTGCTTTGTGTTGTAGTAGAAGCTGACGGTGTACTCTCTGTTGTAGCTGCTGATGTAGTTTCTGTACTGCCAGAAGTTGCGGTAGTACCACTGGTTGTAGATTGCGTTGTTCCAGATGTTGTAGATTCTGTTGGTACACTTGTTGTTGACTCCGTACTTAGAGTAGTTTGTTGTTGTACCACTTGTAGTAGACAATGTCGAGTCTGCAATATTGCATATCGACAATTATTTATTAGAGAGAAAAGAATTATTCTATAACAAATAGGTAGCATATATATCCCAGGTATAAATTCAATATGAAGTTATAAAATATATCTTGAATTTTTTGAAAAACTATTATTATAGAAGAAAAAGAAATGTCGCCTATGTGGCACGGAAAGGATTTATTCCAAGAAACTGAAAATAAGTGTATACATGCTTATAATGTATTTAGTTGTATATTATTTAGAAGTTCAACTATTCATTTTGATTGGCATGTTAAAAGTCTTTGCTTCGCTTTGTGGTTGTGGTTTGAACATAGATTGGTATGTTTATTTGATATACGCAAGGATAATAAAAGAAATGCTAATACAAACCCGAAGTAGTAGTTGGTGTTGAAACACTTGTTTGTGTTGTAGTAGAGGCTGATGGTGTACTTTCTGTGGTAGCTGTTGATGTCGATTCTGTACTAACAGACGTTGCGGTTGTACCACTGGTTGTGGATTGCGTTGTTTCAGATGTTGTAGATTTTGTTGGTACACTAGTTGTTGACTCCGTACTTAGAGTAGTTTCTGTTTTGCCACTTGTAGTAGACAATGTCGAGCCTGCAATATTTTAAACAGTAAATTTTGTGTAAAGCGAAAAGAATTATTTTTCTAGAATATCGAATATATGCATCTTAGGTCTAAATTCAAAATGTGAAAACCAGTAGGAAATGGTTTACTTCAGACGATAAAGGACAGAACCTTTTCGGAATAAATTAAATTCTTGAATAAAAGTGCCATTTATTATAAAATTATTTGTATGTAAATAATATGGAAATTGAGTGTTTAACGTGATACAAATGTTTCGAATGTTTTACTTTCTTTGCAATTTTGATTTGGATATGGAATTGTATGTTTGTTTTTTGGTATTAAAGTTAAATAAAAAGAACTGCATTAAAACAAGTAGTGAAGTAGTAGATGGTGTTGAAACACTTGTTTGTGCTGTAGTAGTAGCTGACGATGTTCTTTCTGTGGTAGCTGTTGATGTAGTTTCTGTACTACCGGAAGTTGCTGTAGTACCACTGGTTGTAGATTGTGTTGTTCCAGATGTTGTAGATTCTGTTGGTACACTAGTTGTTGACTCCGTACTTAGAGTCGTTTCTGTTGTACCACTTGTAGTAGACAATGTCGAGCCTGCATTATTTTATAGAGTAAATCATATTTTAGGAAGAAAAGAATTATTTTACTGAAATATCGTATATATGCATTTAAGGTCTTAAATCAAAATGTGAAAACAAATTGGGAAAGTTTTAATTCTGAAGATAAAGGAATGTCCTTTTCCGAAAAAAAATTTCTTGATCGAAAGTTATCATTATTTTAAAAGTATTTTTTTCTATATTATATGGACATTGACGTATTTAATTCAATATGGTAGTTTCGAATATTTACTTTCTCAGCAATTTTGATTTAGATATGGAATTATTTGTTTGATTTGATATAAAAATTAAATAAAGAGAACTGCATACAGACCTGAAGTAGTAGATGGTGTTGAAACACTGCTTTGTGTTGTAGTAGAAGCTGACGGTGTACTTCTCTGTTGTAGCTGCTGATGTAGTTTCTGTACTGCCAGAAGTTGCGGTAGTACCACTGGTTGTAGATTGCGTTGTTCCAGATGTTGTAGATTCTGTTGGTACACTTGTTGTTGACTCCGTACTTAGAGTAGTTGTTGTTGTACCACTTGTAGTAGACAATGTCGAGTCTGCAATATTGCATATCGACAATTATTTATTAGAGAGAAAAGAATTATTCTATAACAAATAGGTAGCATATATATCCCAGGTATAAATTCAATATGAAGTTATAAAATATATCTTGAATTTTTTGCAAAAACTATTATTATAGAAGAAAAAGAAATGTCGCCTATGTGGCACGGAAAGGATTTATTCCAAGAAACTGAAAATAAGTGTATACATGCTTATAATGTATTTAGTTGTATATTATTAGAAGTTCAACTATTCATTTTGATTGGCATGTTAAAAGTCTTTGCTTCGCTTTGTGGTTGTGGTTTGAACATAGATTGGTATGTTTATTTGATATACGCAAGGATAATAAAAGAAATGCTAATACAAACCCGAAGTAGTAGTTGGTGTTGAAACACTTGTTTGTGTTGTAGTAGAGGCTGATGGTGTACTTTCTGGGTAGCTGTTGATGTCGATTCTGTACTAACAGACGTTGCGGTTGTACCACTGGTTGTGGATTGCGTTGTTTCAGATGTTGTAGATTTTGTTGGTACACTAGTTGTTGACTCCATACTTAGAGTAGTTCTGTTTTGCCACTTGTAGTAGACAATGTCGAGCCTGCAATATTTTAAACAGTAAATTTTTGTGTAAAGCGAAAAGAATTATTTTTCTAGAATATCGAATATATGCATCTTAGGTCTAAATTCAAAATGTGAAAACCAGTAGGAAATGGTTTACTTCAGACGATAAAGGACAGAACCTTTCGGAATAAATTAAATTCTTGAATAAAAGTGCCATTTATTATAAAATTATTTGTATGTAAATAATATGGAAATTGAGGTGTTTAACGTGATACAAATGTTTCGAATGTTTTACTTTCTTTGCAATTTTGATTTGGATATGGAATTGTATGTTTGTTTTTTGGTATTAAAGTTAAATAAAAAGAACTGCATTAAAAACGTGAAGTAGTAGAGGTGTTGAAACACTTGTTTGTGTTGTAGTAGAGCTGACGGTGTACTCTCTGTTGTAGCTGCTGATGTAGTTTCTGTACTGCAGAAGTTGCGGTAGTACCACTGGTTGTAGATGCGTGTTCCAGATGTTGTAGATTCTGTTGGTACACTTGTTGTTGACTCCGTACTTAGAGTAGTTGTTGTTGTACCACTTGTAGTAGACAATGTCGAGTCTGCAATATTGCATATCGACAATTATTTATTAGAGAGAAAAGAATTATTCTATAACAAATAGGTAGCATATATATCCCAGGTATAAATTCAATATGAAGTTATAAAATATATCTTGAATTTTTTGCAAAAACTATTATTATAGAAGAAAAAGAAATGTCGCCTATGTGGCACGGAAAGGATTTATTCCAAGAAACTGAAAATAAGTGTATACATGCTTATAATGTATTTAGTTGTATATTATTTAGAAGTTCAACTATTCATTTTGATTGGCATGTTAAAAGTCTTTGCTTCGCTTTGTGGTTGTGGTTTGAACATATATTGGTATGTTTATTGATATACGCAAGGATAATAAAAGAAATGCTAATACAAACCCGAAGTAGTAGTTGGTGTTGAAACACTTGTTTGTGTTGTAGTAGAGGCTGATGGTGTACTTTCTGTGGTAGCTGTTGATGTCGATTCTGTACTAACAGACGTTGCGGTGTACCACTGGTTGTGGATTGCGTTGTTTCAGATGTTGTAGATTTTGTTGGTACACTAGTTGTTGACTCCGTACTTAGAGTAGTTTCTGTTTTGCCACTTGTAGTAGACAATGTCGAGCCTGCAATATTTAAAACAGTAAATTTTTGTGTAAAGCGAAAAGAATTATTTTTCTAGAATATCGAATATATGCATCTTAGGTCTAAATTCAAAATGTGAAAACCAGTAGGAAATGGTTTACTTCAGACGATAAAGGACAGAACCTTTTCGGAATAAATTAAATTCTTGAATAAAAGTGCATTTATTATAAAATTATTTGTATGTAAATAATATGGAAATTGAAGTGTTTAACGTGATACAAATGTTTCGAATGTTTTACTTTCTTTGCAATTTTGATTTGGATATGGAATTGTATGTGTTGTTTTTTTTTGGTATTAAAGTTAAATAAAAAGAACTGCATTAAAAACGTGAAGTAGTAGATGGTGTTGAAACACTGCTTGTGTGTAGTAGAGTAGCTGACGATGTCTTTCTTTGTAGCTGTTGATGTAGTTTCTGTACTACCGGAAGTTGCTGTAGTACCACTGGTTGTAGATTGTGTTGTTCCAGATGTTGTAGATTCTGTGGTACACTGTTGTTGACTCCGTACTTAGAGTCGTTTTGTTGTACCACTTGTAGTAGACAATGTCGAGCCTGCATTATTTTATAGAGTAAATCATATTTTAGGAAGAAAAGAATTATTTTACTGAAATATCGTATATATGCATTTAAGGTCTTAAATCAAAATGTGAAAACAAATTGGGAAAGTTTTAATTCTGAAGATAAAGGAATGTCCTTTTCCGAAAAAAAAATTTCTTGATCGAAAGTTATCATTATTTTAAAAGTATTTTTTCTATATTATATGGACATTGACGTATTTAATTCAATATGGTAGTTTCGAATATTTACTTTCTCAGCAATTTTGATTTAGATATGGAATTATTTGTTTGATTTTGATATAAAAATTAAATAAAGAGAACTGCATACAGACTGAAGTAGTAGATGGTGTTGAAACACTGCTTTGTGTTGTAGTAGAAGCTGACGGTGTACTCTCTGTTGTAGCTGCTGATGTAGTTTCTGTACTGCCAGAAGTTGCGGTAGTACCACTGGTTGTAGATTGCGTTGTTCCAGATGTTGTAGATTCTGTTGGTACACTTGTTGTTGACTCCGTACTTAGAGTAGTTGTTGTTGTACCACTTGTAGTAGACAATGTCGAGTCTGCAATATTGCATATCGACAATTATTTATTAGAGAGAAAAGAATTATTCTATAACAAATAGGTAGCATATATATCCCAGGTATAAATTCAATATGAAGTTATAAAATATATCTTGAATTTTTTGCAAAAACTATTATTATAGAAGAAAAAGAAATGTCGCCTATGTGGCACGGAAAGGATTTATTCCAAGAAACTGAAAATAAGTGTATACATGCTTATAATGTATTTAGTTGTATATTATTTAGAAGTTCAACTATTCATTTTGATTGGCATGTTAAAAGTCTTTGCTTCGCTTTGTGGTTGTGGTTTGAACATAGATTGGTATGTTTATTTGATATACGCAAGGATAATAAAAGAAATGCTAATACAAACCCGAAGTAGTAGTTGGTGTTGAAACACTTGTTTGTGTTGTAGTAGAGGCTGATGGTGTACTTTCTGTGGTAGCTGTTGATGTCGATTCTGTACTAACAGACGTTGCGGTTGTACCACTGGTTGTGGATTGCGTTGTTTCAGATGTTGTAGATTTTGTTGGTACACTAGTTGTTGACTCCGTACTTAGAGTAGTTTCTGTTTTGCCACTTGTAGTAGACAATGTCGAGCCTGCAATATTTTAAACAGTAAATTTTTGTGTAAAGCGAAAAGAATTATTTTTCTAGAATATCGAATATATGCATCTTAGGTCTAAATTCAAATGTGAAAACCAGTAGGAAATGGTTTACTTCAGACGATAAAGGACAGAACCTTTTCGGAATAAATTAAATTCTTGAATAAAAGTGCCATTTATTATAAAATTATTTGTATGTAAATAATATGGAAATTGAGGTGTTTAACGTGATACAAATGTTTCGAATGTTTTACTTTCTTTGCAATTTTGATTTGGATATGGAATTGTATGTTTTTTTTGGTATTAAAGTTAAATAAAAAGAACTGCATTAAAAACGTGAAGTAGTAGATGGTGTTGAAACACTGTTTGTGTTGTAGTAGCTGACGGTGTACTCTCTGTGTAGCTGCTGATGTAGTTTCTGTACTGCCAGAAGTTGCGGTAGTACCTACTGGTTGTAGATTGCGTTGTTCCAGATGTTGTAGATTCTGTTGGTACACTGTTGTTGACTCCGTACTTAGAGTTTCTGTTGTACCACTTGTAGTAGACAATGTCGAGCCTGCATTATTTTATAGAGTAAATCATATTTTAGGAAGAAAAGAATTATTTTATTTTACTGAAATATCGTATATATGCATTTAAGGTCTTAAATCAAAATGTGAAACAAATTGGGAAAGTTTTAATTCTGAAGATAAAGGAATGTCCTTTTCCGAAAAAAAAATTTCTTGATCGAAAGTTATCATTATTTTAAAAGTATTTTTTCTATATTATATGGACATTGACGTATTTAATTCAATATGGTAGTTTCGAATATTTACTTTCTCAGCAATTTTGATTTAGATATGGAATTATTTGTTTGATTTTGATATAAAAATTAAATAAAGAGAACTGCATACAGACTGAAGTAGTAGATGGTGTTGAAACACTGCTTTGTGTTGTAGTAGAAGCTGACGGTGTACTCTCTGTTGTAGCTGCTGATGTAGTTTCTGTACTGCCAGAAGTTGCGGTAGTACCACTGGTTGTAGATTGCGTTGTTCCAGATGTTGTAGATTCTGTTGGTACACTTGTTGTTGACTCCGTACTTAGAGTAGTTGTTGTTGTACCACTTGTAGTAGACAATGTCGAGTCTGCAATATTGCATATCGACAATTATTTATTAGAGAGAAAGAATTATTCTATAACAAATAGGTAGCATATATATCCCAGGTATAAATTCAATATGAAGTTATAAAATATATCTTGAATTTTTTGCAAAAACTATATTATAGAGAAAAAGAAATGTCGCCTATGTGGCACGGAAAGGATTTATTCCAAGAAACTGAAAATAAGTGTATACATGCTTATAATGTATTTAGTTGTATATTATTTAGAAGTTCAACTATTCATTTTGATTGGCATGTTAAAAGTCTTTGCTTCGCTTTGTGGTTGTGGTTTGAACATAGATTGGTATGTTTATTTGATATACGCAAGGATAATAAAAGAAATGCTAATACAAACCCGAAGTAGTAGTTGGTGTTGAAACACTTGTTTGTGTTGTAGTAGAGGCTGATGGTGTACTTCTGTGGTAGCTGTTGATGTCGATTCTGTACTAACAGACGTTGCGGTTGTACCACTGGTTGTGGATTGCGTTGTTTCAGATGTTGTAGATTTTGTTGGTACACTAGTTGTTGACTCCGTACTTAGAGTAGTTTCTGTTTTGCCACTTGTAGTAGACAATGTCGAGCCTGCAATATTTAAACAGTAAATTTTTGTGTAAAGCGAAAAGAATTATTTTTCTAGAATATCGAATATATGCATCTTAGGTCTAAATTCAAAATGTGAAAACCAGTAGGAAATGGTTTACTTCAGACGATAAAGGACAGAACCTTTTCGGAATAAATTAAATTCTTGAATAAAAGTGCCATTTATTATAAAATTATTTGTATGTAAATAATATGGAAATTGAGTGTTTAACGTGATACAAATGTTTCGAATGTTTTACTTTCTTTGCAATTTTGATTTGGATATGGAATTGTATGTTTGTTTTTTTGGTATTAAAGTTAAATAAAAAGAACTGCATTAAAAACGTGAAGTAGTAGATGGTGTTGAAACACTTGTTTGTGCTGTAGTAGTAGCTGACGATGTTCTTTCTGTGGTAGCTGTTGATGTAGTTTCTGTACTACCGGAAGTTGCTGTAGTACCACTGGTTGTAGATTGTGTTGTTCCAGATGTTGTAGATTCTGTTGGTACACTAGTTGTTGACTCCGTACTTAGAGTCGTTTCTGTTGTACCACTTGTAGTAGACAATGTCGAGCCTGCATTATTTTATAGAGTAAATCATATTTTAGGAAGAAAAGAATTATTTTACTGAAATATCGTATATATGCATTTAAGGTCTTAAATCAAAATGTGAAAACAAATTGGGAAAGTTTTAATTCTGAAGATAAAGGAATGTCCTTTTCCGAAAAAAAAATTTCTTGATCGAAAGTTATCATTATTTTAAAAGTATTTTTTTCTATATTATATGGACATTGACGTATTTAATTCAATATGGTAGTTTCGAATATTTACTTTCTCAGCAATTTTGATTTAGATATGGAATTATTTGTTTGATTTTGATATAAAAATTAAATAAAGAGAACTGCATACAGACCTGAAGTAGTAGATGGTGTTGAAACACTGCTTTGTGTTGTAGTAGAAGCTGACGGTGTACTCTCTGTTGTAGCTGCTGATGTAGTTTCTGTACTGCCAGAAGTTGCGGTAGTACCACTGGTTGTAGATTGCGTTGTTCCAGATGTTGTAGATTCTGTTGGTACACTTGTTGTTGACTCCGTACTTAGAGTAGTTGTTGTTGTACCACTTGTAGTAGACAATGTCGAGTCTGCAATATTGCATATCGACAATTATTTATTAGAGAGAAAAGAATTATTCTATAACAAATAGGTAGCATATATATCCCAGGTATAAATTCAATATGAAGTTATAAAATATATCTTGAATTTTTTGCAAAAACTATTATTATAGAAGAAAAAGAAATGTCGCCTATGTGGCACGGAAAGGATTTATTCCAAGAAACTGAAAATAAGTGTATACATGCTTATAATGTATTTAGTTGTATATTATTTAGAAGTTCAACTATTCATTTTGATTGGCATGTTAAAAGTCTTTGCTTCGCTTTGTGGTTGTGGTTTGAACATAGATTGGTATGTTTATTTGATATACGCAAGGATAATAAAAGAAATGCTAATACAAACCCGAAGTAGTAGTTGGTGTTGAAACACTTGTTTGTGTTGTAGTAGAGGCTGATGGTGTACTTTCTGTGGTAGCTGTTGATGTCGATTCTGTACTAACAGACGTTGCGGTTGTACCACTGGTTGTGGATTGCGTTGTTTCAGATGTTGTAGATTTTGTTGGTACACTAGTTGTTGACTCCGTACTTAGAGTAGTTTCTGTTTTGCCACTTGTAGTAGACAATGTCGAGCCTGCAATATTTAAACAGTAAATTTTTGTGTAAAGCGAAAAGAATTATTTTTCTAGAATATCGAATATATGCATCTTAGGTCTAAATTCAAAATGTGAAAACCAGTAGGAAATGGTTTACTTCAGACGATAAAGGACAGAACCTTTTCGGAATAAATTAAATTCTTGAATAAAAGTGCCATTTATTATAAAATTATTTGTATGTAAATAATATGGAAATTGAGGTGTTTAACGTGATACAAATGTTTCGAATGTTTTACTTTCTTTGCAATTTTGATTTGGATATGGAATTGTATGTTTGTTTTTTTGGTATTAAAGTTAAATAAAAAGAACTGCATTAAAAACGTGAAGTAGTAGATGGTGTTGAAACACTTGTTTGTGCTGTAGTAGTAGCTGACGATGTTCTTTCTGTGGTAGCTGTTGATGTAGTTTCTGTACTACCGAAGTTGCTGTAGTACCACTGGTTGTAGATTGTGTTGTTCCAGATGTTGTAGATTCTGTTGGTACACTAGTTGTTGACTCCGTACTTAGAGTGTTTCTGTTGTACCACTTGTAGTAGACAATGTCGAGCCTGCATTATTTTATAGAGTAAATCATATTTTAGGAAGAAAAGAATTATTTTACTGAAATATCGTATATATGCATTTAAGGTCTTAAATCAAAATGTGAAAACAAATTGGGAAAGTTTTAATTCTGAAGATAAAGGAATGTCCTTTTCCGAAAAAAAAATTTCTTGATCGAAAGTTATCATTATTTTAAAAGTATTTTTTTCTATATTATATGGACATTGACGTATTTAATTCAATATGGTAGTTTCGAATATTTACTTTCTCAGCAATTTTGATTTAGATATGGAATTATTTGTTTGATTTTGATATAAAAATTAAATAAAGAGAACTGCATACAGACCTGAAGTAGTAGATGGTGTTGAAACACTGCTTTGTGTTGTAGTAGAAGCTGACGGTGTACTCTCTGTTGTAGCTGCTGATGTAGTTTCTGTACTGCCAGAAGTTGCGGTAGTACCACTGGTTGTAGATTGCGTTGTTCCAGATGTTGTAGATTCTGTTGGTACACTTGTTGTTGACTCCGTACTTAGAGTAGTTGTTGTTGTACCACTTGTAGTAGACAATGTCGAGTCTGCAATATTGCATATCGACAATTATTTATTAGAGAGAAAAGAATTATTCTATAACAAATAGGTAGCATATATATCCCAGGTATAAATTCAATATGAAGTTATAAATATATCTTGAATTTTTTGCAAAAACTATTATTATAGAAGAAAAGAAATGTCGCCTATGTGGCACGGAAAGGATTTATTCCAAGAAACTGAAAATAAGTGTATACATGCTTATAATGTATTTAGTTGTATATTATTTAGAAGTTCAACTATTCATTTTGATTGGCATGTTAAAAGTCTTTGCTTCGCTTTGTGGTTGTGGTTTGAACATAGATTGGTATGTTTATTTGATATACGCAAGGATAATAAAAGAAATGCTAATACAAACCCGAAGTAGTAGTTGGTGTTGAAACACTTGTTTGTGTTGTAGTAGAGGCTGATGGTGTACTTTCTGTGGTAGCTGTTGATGTCATTCTGTACTAACAGACGTTGCGGTTGTACCACTGGTTGTGGATTGCGTTGTTTCAGATGTTGTAGATTTTGTTGGTACACTAGTTGTTGACTCCGTACTTAGAGTAGTTTCTGTTTTGCCACTTGTAGTAGACAATGTCGAGCCTGCAATATTTTAAAACAGTAAATTTTTGTGTAAAGCGAAAAGAATTATTTTTCTAGAATATCGAATATATGCATCTTAGGTCTAAATTCAAAATGTGAAAACCAGTAGGAAATGGTTTACTTCAGACGATAAAGGACAGAACCTTTTCGGATAAATTAAATTCTTGAATAAAAGTGCCATTTATTATAAAATTATTTGTATGTAAATAATATGGAAATTGAGGTGTTTAACGTGATACAAATGTTTCGAATGTTTTACTTTCTTTGCAATTTTGATTTGGATATGGAATTGTATGTTTGTTTTTTGGTATTAAAGTTAAATAAAAAGAACTGCATTAAAAACGTGAAGTAGTAGATGGTGTTGAAACACTTGTTTTGTGTGTAGTAGCTGACGATGTTCTTTCTGTGGTAGCTGTTGATGTAGTTTCTGTACTACCGAAGTTGCTGTAGTACCACTGGTTGTAGATTGTGTTGTTCCAGATGTTGTAGATTCTGTTGGTACACTTGTTGTTGACTCCGTACTTAGAGTAGTTTCTGTTGTACCACTTGTAGTAGACAATGTCGAGCCTGCATTATTTTATAGAGTAAATCATATTTTAGGAAGAAAAGAATTATTTTACTGAAATATCGTATATATGCATTTAAGGTCTTAAATCAAAATGTGAAAACAAATTGGGAAAGTTTTAATTCTGAAGATAAAGGAATGTCCTTTTCCGAAAAAAAAATTTCTTGATCGAAAGTTTCATTATTTTAAAAGTATTTTTTTCTATATTATATGGACATTGACGTATTTAATTCAATATGGTAGTTTCGAATATTTACTTTCTCAGCAATTTTGATTTAGATATGGAATTATTTGTTTGATTTTGATATAAAAATTAAATAAAGAGAACTGCATACAGACCTGAAGTAGTAGATGGTGTTGAAACACTGCTTTGTGTTGTAGTAGAAGCTGACGGTGTACTCTCTGTTGTAGCTGCTGATGTAGTTTCTGTACTGCCAGAAGTTGCGGTAGTACCACTGGTTGTAGATTGCGTTGTTCCAGATGTTGTAGATTCTGTTGGTACACTTGTTGTTGACTCCGTACTTAGAGTAGTTGTTGTTGTACCACTTGTAGTAGACAATGTCGAGTCTGCAATATTGCATATCGACAATTATTTATTAGAGAGAAAAGAATTATTCTATAACAAATAGGTAGCATATATATCCCAGGTATAAATTCAATATGAAGTTATAAAATATCTCTGAATTTTTTGCAAAAACTATTATTATAGAAGAAAAAGAAATGTCCCTATGTGGCACGGAAAGGATTTATTCCAAGAAACTGAAAATAAGTGTATACATGCTTATAATGTATTTAGTTGTATATTATTAGAAGTTCAACTATTCATTTTGATTGGCATGTTAAAAGTCTTTGCTTCGCTTTGTGGTTGTGGTTTGAACATAGATTGGTATGTTTATTTGATATACGCAAGGATAATAAAAGAAATGCTAATACAAACCCGAAGTAGTAGTTGGTGTTGAAACACTTGTTTGTGTTGTAGTAGAGGCTGATGGTGTACTTTCTGTGGTACTGTTGATGTCATTCTGTACTAACAGACGTTGCGGTTGTACCACTGGTTGTGGATTGCGTTGTTTCAGATGTTGTAGATTTTGTTGGTACACTAGTTGTTGACTCCGTACTTAGAGTAGTTTCTGTTTTGCCACTTGTAGTAGACAATGTCGAGCCTGCAATATTTTAAACAGTAAATTTTTGTAAAGCGAAAAGAATTATTTTTCTAGAATATCGAATATATGCATCTTAGGTCTAAATTCAAAATGTGAAAACCAGTAGGAAATGGTTTACTTCAGACGATAAAGGACAGAACCTTTTCGGAATAAATTAAATTCTTGAATAAAAGTGCCATTTATTATAAAATTATTTGTATGTAAATAATATGGAAATTGAGGTATTTAACGTGATACAAATGTTTCGAATGTTTTACTTTCTTTGCAATTTTTGATTTGGATATGGAATTGTATGTTTGTTTTTGGTATTAAAGTTAAATAAAAAGAACTGCATTAAAAACGTGAAGTAGTAGATGGTGTTGAAACACTGCTTTGTGTGTAGTAGAAGCTGACGGTGTACTCTTCTGTTGTAGCTGCTGATGTAGTTTCTGTACTGCCAGAAGTTGCGGTAGTACTACTGGTTGTAGATTGCGTTGTTCCAGATGTTTAGATTCTGTTGGTACACTTGTTGTTGACTCCGTACTTAGAGTAGTTCTTGTTGTACCACTTGTAGTAGACAATGTCGAGCCTGCATTATTTTATAGAGTAAATCATATTTTAGGAGAAAGAATTATTTTACTGAAATATCGTATATATGCATTTAAGGTCTTAAATCAAAATGTGAAAACAAATTGGGAAAGTTTTAATTCTGAAGATAAAGGAATGTCCTTTTCCGAAAAAAAAATTTCTTGATCGAAGTTATCATTAATTTAAAAGTATTTTTTTCTATATTATATGGACATTGACGTATTTAATTCAATATGGTAGTTTCGAATATTTACTTTCTCAGCAATTTTGATTTAGATATGGAATTATTTGTTTGATTTGATATAAAAATTAAATAAAGAGAACTGCATACAGACCTGAAGTAGTAGATGGTGTTGAAACACTGCTTTGTGTTGTAGTAGAAGATGACGGTGTACTCTCTGTTGTAGCTGCTGATGTAGTTTCTGTACTGCCAGAAGTTGCGGTAGTACCACTGGTTGTAGATTGCGTTGTTCTAGATGTTGTAGATTCTGTTGGTACACTTGTTGTTGACTCCGTACTTAGAGTAGTTGTTGTTGTACCACTTGTAGTAGACAATGTCGAGTCTGCAATATTGCATATCGACAATTATTTATTAGAGAGAAAAGAATTATTCTATAACAAATAGGTAGCATATATCCCAGGTATAAATTCAATATGAAGTTATAAAATATATCTTGAATTTTTTGCAAAAACTATTATTATAGAAGAAAAAGAAATGTCGCCTATGTGGCACGGAAAGGATTTATTCCAAGAAACTGAAAATAAGTGTATACATGCTTATAATGTATTTAGTTGTATATTATTTAGAAGTTCAACTATTCATTTTGATTGGCATGTTAAAAGTCTTTGCTTCGCTTTGTGGTTGTGGTTTGAACATAGATAGGTATGTTTATTTGATATACGCAAGGATAATAAAGAAATGCTAATACAAACCCGAAGTAGTAGTTGGTGTTGAAACACTTGTTTGTGTTGTAGTAGAGGCTGATGGTGTACTTTCTGTGGTAGCTGTTGATGTCGATTCTGTACTAACAGACGTTGCGGTTGTACCAGTGGTTGTGGATTGCGTTGTTTCAGATGTTGTAGATTTTGTTGGTACACTAGTTGTTGACTCCATACTTAGAGTAGTTTCTGTTTTGCCACTTGTAGTAGACAATGTCGAGCCTGCAATATTTTAAACAGTAATTTTTGTGTAAAGCGAAAAGAATTATTTTTCTAGAATATCGAATATATGCATCTTAGGTCTAAATTCAAAATGTGAAAACCAGTAGGAAATGTTTACTTCAGACGATAAAGGACAGAACCTTTTCGGAATAAATTAAATTCTTGAATAAAAGTGCCATTTATTAAAATTATTTGTATGTAAATAATATGGAAATGAGGTGTTTAACGTGATACAAATGTTTCGAATGTTTTACTTTCTTTGCAATTTTGATTTGGATATGGAATTGTATGTTTGTTTTTTGGTATTAAAGTTAAATAAAAAGAACTGCATTAAAAACGTGAAGTAGTAGATGGTGTTGAAACACTTTGTTTGTGTGTAGTAGAGCTGATGGTGTACTTTCTGTGTAGCTGTTGATGTAGATTCTGTACTAACAGACGTTGCGGTAGTACCACTGGTTGTAGATTGCGTTGTTCCAGATGTTGTAGATTCTGTTGGTACACTGTTGTTGACTCCGTACTTAGAGTAGTTTTGTGTACCACTTGTAGTAGACAATGTCGAGTCTGCAATATTGCATATCGACAATTATTTATTAGAGAGAAAAGAATTATTCTATAACAAATAGGTAGCATATATATCCCAGGTATAAATTCAATATGAAGTTATAAAATATATCTTGAATTTTTGCAAAAACTATTATTATAGAAGAAAAAGAAATGTCGCCTATGTGGCACGGAAAGGATTTATTCCAAGAAACTGAAAATAAGTGTATACATGCTTATAATGTATTTAGTTGTATATTATTTAGAAGTTCAACTATTCATTTTGATTGGCATGTTAAAAGTCTTTGCTTCGCTTTGTGGTTGTGGTTTGAACATAGATTGGTATGTTTATTTGATATACGCAAGGATAATAAAAGAAATGCTAATACAAACCCGAAGTAGTAGTTGGTGTTGAAACACTTGTTTGTGTTGTAGTAGAGGCTGATGGTGTACTTTCTGTGGTAGCTGTTGATGTCGATTCTGTACTAACAGACGTTGCGGTGTACCACTGGTTGTGGATTGCGTTGTTTCAGATGTTGTAGATTTTGTTGGTACACTAGTTGTTGACTCCGTACTTAGAGTAGTTTCTGTTTTGCCACTTGTAGTAGACAATGTCGAGCCTGCAATATTTTAAACAGTAAATTTTTGTGTAAAGCGAAAATTATTTTTCTAGAATATCGAATATATGCATCTTAGGTCTAAATTCAAAATGTGAAAACCAGTAGGGACTAAAGGACAGAACCTTTTCGGAATAAATTAAATTCTTGAATAAAAGTGCCATTTATTATAAAATTATTTGTATGTAAATAATATGGAAATTGAGGTGTTTAACGTGATACAAATGTTTCGAATGTTTTACTTTCTTTGCAATTTGATTGGATATGGAATTGTATGTTTGTTTTTTGGTATTAAAGTTAAATAAAAAGAACTGCATTAAAAACGTGAAGTAGTAGATGGTGTTGAAACACTGCTTTGTGTTGTAGTAGAAGCTGACGGTTTACTCTCTGTTGTAGCTGTGATGTAGTTTCTGTACTGCCAGAAGTTGCGGTAGTACTACTGGTTGTAGATTGCGTTGTTCCAGATGTTGTAGATTCTGTTGGTACACTGTTGTTGACTCCGTACTTAGAGTAGTTCTTGTTGTACCACTTGTAGTAGACAATGTCGAGCCTGCATTATTTTATAGAGTAAATCATATTTTAGGAAGAAAAGAATTATTTTACTGAAATATCGTATATATGCATTTAAGGTCTTAAATCAAAATGTGAAAACAAATTGGGAAAGTTTTAATTCTGAAGATAAAGGAATGTCCTTTTCCGAAAAAAAAATTTCTTGATCGAAAGTTATCATTATTTTAAAAGTATTTTTTCTATATTATATGGACATTGACGTATTTAATTCAATATGGTAGTTTCGAATATTTACTTTCTCAGCAATTTTGATTTAGATATGGAATTATTTGTTTGATTTTGATATAAAAATTAAATAAAGAGAACTGCATACAGACTGAAGTAGTAGATGGTGTTGAAACACTGCTTTGTGTTGTAGTAGAAGCTGACGGTGTACTCTCTGTTGTAGCTGCTGATGTAGTTTCTGTACTGCCAGAAGTTGCGGTAGTACCACTGGTTGTAGATTGCGTTGTTCCAGATGTTGTAGATTCTGTTGGTACACTTGTTGTTGACTCCGTACTTAGAGTAGTTGTTGTTGTACCACTTGTAGTAGACAATGTCGAGTCTGCAATATTGCATATCGACAATTATTTATTAGAGAGAAAAGAATTATTCTATAACAAATAGGTAGCATATATATCCCAGGTATAAATTCAATATGAAGTTATAAAATATATCTTGAATTTTTTGCAAAAACTATTATTATAGAAGAAAAAGAAATGTCGCCTATGTGGCACGGAAAGGATTTATTCCAAGAAACTGAAAATAAGTGTATACATGCTTATAATGTATTTAGTTGTATATTATTTAGAAGTTCAACTATTCATTTTGATTGGCATGTTAAAAGTCTTTGCTTCGCTTTGTGGTTGTGGTTTGAACATAGATTGGTATGTTTATTTGATATACGCAAGGATAATAAAAAAATGCTAATACAAACCCGAAGTAGTAGTTGGTGTTGAAACACTTGTTTGTGTTGTAGTAGAGGCTGATGGTGTACTTTCTGTGGTAGCTGTTGATGTCGATTCTGTACTAACAGACGTTGCGGTTGTACCACTGGTTGTGGATTGCGTTGTTTCAGATGTTGTAGATTTTGTTGGTACACTAGTTGTTGACTCCGTACTTAGAGTAGTTTCTGTTTTGCCACTTGTAGTAGACAATGTCGAGCCTGCAATATTTTAAACAGTAAATTTTTGTGTAAAGCGAAAAGAATTATTTTTCTAGAATATCGAATATATGCATCTTAGGTCTAAATTCAAAATGTGAAAACCAGTAGGCGATAAAGGACAGAACCTTTTCGGAATAAATTAAATTCTTGAATAAAAGTGCCATTTATTATAAAATTATTTGTATGTAAATAATATGGAAATTGAGGTGTTTAACGTGATACAAATGTTTCGAATGTTTTACTTTCTTTGCAATTTTGATTTGGATATGGAATTGTATGTTTGTTTTTTGGTATTAAAGTTAAATAAAAGAACTGCATTAAAACGTGAAGTAGTAGATGGTGTTGAAACACTGCTTTGTGTGTAGTAGAGCTGACGGTACTCTCTGTGTAGCTGTGATGTAGTTCTGTACTGCCAGAAGTTGCGGTAGTACTACTGGTTGTAGATTGCGTTGTTCCAGATGTTGTAGATTCTGTTGGTACACTTGTTGTTGACTCCGTACTTAGAGTAGTTCTGTTGTACCACTTGTAGTAGACAATGTCGAGCCTGCATTATTTTATAGAGTAAATCATATTTTAGGAAGAAAAGAATTATTTTACTGAAATATCGTATATATGCATTTAAGGTCTTAAATCAAAATGTGAAAACAAATTGGGAAAGTTTTAATTCTGAAGATAAAGGAATGTCCTTTTCCGAAAAAAATTTCTTGATCGAAAGTTATCATTATTTTAAAAGTATTTTTTCTATATTATATGGACATTGACGTATTTAATTCAATATGGTAGTTTCGAATATTTACTTTCTCAGCAATTTTGATTTAGATATGGAATTATTTGTTTGATTTTGATATAAAAATTAAATAAAGAGAACTGCATACAGACTGAAGTAGTAGATGGTGTTGAAACACTGCTTTGTGTTGTAGTAGAAGCTGACGGTGTACTCTCTGTTGTAGCTGCTGATGTAGTTTCTGTACTGCCAGAAGTTGCGGTAGTACCACTGGTTGTAGATTGCGTTGTTCCAGATGTTGTAGATTCTGTTGGTACACTTGTTGTTGACTCCGTACTTAGAGTAGTTGTTGTTGTACCACTTGTAGTAACAATGTCGAGTCTGCAATATTGCATATCGACAATTATTTATTAGAGAGAAAAGAATTATTCTATAACAAATAGGTAGCATATATATCCCAGGTATAAATTCAATATGAAGTTATAAAATATATCTTGAATTTTTTGCAAAAACTATTATTATAGAAGAAAAAGAAATGTCGCCTATGTGGCACGGAAAGGATTTATTCCAAGAAACTGAAAATAAGTGTATACATGCTTATAATGTATTTAGTTGTATATTATTTAGAAGTTCAACTATTCATTTTGATTGGCATGTTAAAAGTCTTTGCTTCGCTTTGTGGTTGTGGTTTGAACATAGATTGGTATGTTTATTTGATATACGCAAGAATAATAAAAGAAATGCTAATACAACCCGAAGTAGTAGTTGGTGTTGAAACACTTGTTTGTGTTGTAGTAGAGGCTGATGGTGTACTTTCTGTGGTAGCTGTTGATGTCGATTCTGTACTAACAGACGTTGCGGTTGTACCACTGGTTGTGGATTGCGTTGTTTCAGATTTGTAGATTTTGTTGGTACACTAGTTGTTGACTCCGTACTTAGAGTAGTTTCTGTTTTGCCACTTGTAGTAGACAATGTCGAGCCTGCAATATTTTAAACAGTAAATTTTTGTGTAAAGCGAAAAGAATTATTTTTCTAGAATATCGAATATATGCATCTTAGGTCTAAATTCAAAATGTGAAAACCAGTAGGAAATGGTTTACTTCAGACGATAAAGGACAGAACCTTTTCGGAATAAATTAAATTCTTGAATAAAAGTGCCATTTATTATAAAATTATTTGTATGTAAATAATATGGAAATTGAGGTGTTTAACGTGATACAAATGTTTCGAATGTTTTACTTTCTTTGCAATTTTGATTTGGATATGGAATTGTATGTTTGTTTTTTGGTATTAAAGTTAAATAAAAAGAACTGCATTAAAAACGTGAAGTAGTAGATGGTGTTGAAACACTTGTTTGTGCTGTAGTAGAGCTGACGATGTACTCTCTGTGGTAGCTGTTGATGTAGTTTCTGTACTACCAGAAGTTGCGGTAGTACCACTGGTTGTAGATTGCGTTGTTCCAGATGTTGTAGATTCTGTTGGTACACTAGTTGTTGACTCCGTACTTAGAGTTTCTGTTGTACCACTTGTAGTAGACAATGTCGAGCCTGCATTATTTTATAGAGTAAATCATATTTTAGGAAGAAAAGAATTATTTTACTGAAATATCGTATATATGCATTTAAGGTCTTAAATCAAAATGTGAAAAACAAATGGGAAAGTTTTAATTCTGAAGATAAAGGAATGTCCTTTTCCGAAAAAAAATTTCTTGATCGAAAGTTATCATTATTTTAAAAGTATTTTTTCTATATTATATGGACATTGACGTATTTAATTCAATATGGTAGTTTCGAATATTTACTTTCTCAGCAATTTTGATTTAGATATGAATTATTTGTTTGATTTTGATATAAAAATTAAATAAAGAGAACTGCATACAGACCTTGAAGTAGTAGATGGTGTTGAAACACTGCTTTGTGTTGTAGTAGAAGCTGACGGTGTACTCTCTGTTGTAGCTGCTGATGTAGTTTCTGTACTGCCAGAAGTTGCGGTAGTACCACTGGTTGTAGATTGCGTTGTTCCAGATGTTGTAGATTCTGTTGGTACACTTGTTGTTGACTCCGTACTTAGAGTAGTTGTTGTTGTACCACTTGTAGTAGACAATGTCGAGTCTGCAATATTGCATATCGACAATTATTTATTAGAGAGAAAAGAATTATTCTATAACAAATAGGTAGCATATATATCCCAGGTATAAATTCAATATGAAGTTATAAAATATATCTGAATTTTTTGCAAAACTATTATTATAGAAGAAAAAGAAATGTCGCCTATGTGGCACGGAAAGGATTTATTCCAAGAAACTGAAATAAGTGTAATAATGCTTATATGTATTTAGTTGTATATTATTTAGAAGTTCAACTATTCATTTTGATTGGCATGTTAAAAGTCTTTGCTTCGCTTTGTGGTTGTGGTTTGAACATAGATTGGTATGTTTATTTGATATACGCAAGGATAATAAAGAAATGCTAATACAAACCCGAAGTAGTAGTTGGTGTTGAAACCTTGTTTGTGTTGTAGTAGAGGCTGATGGTGTACTTTCTGTGGTAGCTGTTGATGTCGATTCTGTACTAACAGACGTTGCGGTTGTACCACTGGTTGTGGATTGCGTTGTTTCAGATGTTGTAGATTTTGTTGGTACACTAGTTGTTGACTCCGTACTTAGAGTAGTTTCTGTTTTGCCACTTGTAGTAGACAATGTCGAGCCTGCAATATTTAAACAGTAAATTTTTGTGTAAAGCGAAAATAATTATTTTTCTAGAATATCGAATATATGCATCTTAGGTCTAAATTCAAAATGTGAAAACCAGTAGGCGATAAAGGACAGAACCTTTTCGGAATAAATTAATTCTTGAATAAAAGTGCCATTTATTATAAAATTATTTGTATGTAAATAATATGGAAATTGAGGTGTTTAACGTGATACAAATGTTTCGAATGTTTTACTTTCTTTGCAATTTTGATTTGGATATGGAATTGTATGTTTGTTTTTTGGTATTAAGTTAAATAAAAAGAACTGCATTAAAAACGTGAAGTAGTAGATGGTGTTGAAACACTGCTTTGTGTTGTAGTAGAAGCTGACGGTGTACTCTGTGTTGTAGCTGCTGATGTAGTTTCTGTACTGCCAGAAGTTGCGGTAGTACACTGGTTGTAGATTGCGTTGTTCCAGATGTTGTAGATTCTGTTGGTACACTTGTTGTTGACTCCGTACTTAGAGTAGTTCTTGTTGTACCACTTGTAGTAGACAATGTCGAGCCTGCATTATTTTAAGAGTAAATCATATTTAGGAAGAAAAGAATTATTTTACTGAAATATCGTATCTATGCATTTAAGGTCTTAAATCCAAAATGTGAAAACAAATTGGAAAGTTTAATTCTGAAGATAAAGGAATGTCCTTTTCGAAAAAAAAAATTTCTGATCGAAAGTTATCATTATTTTAAAAGTATTTTTTCTATATTATATGGACATTGACGTATTTAATTCAATAATGGTAGTTTCGAATATTTACTTCTCAGCAATTTTGATTTAGATATGGAATTATTTGTTTGATTTTGATATAAAAAATTAAATAAAGAGAACTGCATACAGACTTGAAGTAGTAGATGGTGTTGAAACACTGCTTTGTGTTGTAGTAGAAGCTGACGGTGTACTCTCTGTTGTAGCTGCTGATGTAGTTTCTGTACTGCCAGAAGTTGCGGTAGTACCACTGGTTGTAGATTGCGTTGTTCCAGATGTTGTAGATTCTCACAGGATGAAATACCATCTATAAGCCACCTATAAGCCATGCTTATAGGAGCTTATAGATTGGCTTATAGGAGCTTATAGGTGGTTTATAGGTGGCTTATAGGACCTCCATCTATAAGCCACCTATAAGCCATCTATAAGCCTGGCTTATTGGCACTCAAAATATAAGCCACCTATAAGCCATGCTTATAGGTGGCTTATAGACTGTTTCTATTTCTAAATAAAACATCGCCGTGTACTTACATTATGGAAGTCTTATTTATATGTATTTATTTATTTATTTATTTATTTATTCATTTATTTATTTATTCAGTTTGTATATATGACATAAAGGCACTTTAACATATATTTACCGGCAATAAAATTTCATCATTGTTAGTTTTCAATTTATTTATTTATTTATTTATTTATTTATTTATTTATTTATTTATTTATTTATTTATTTATTTATTTATTTATTCAGTTTGTATATATGAGAAAAAATCATATGAGAAAATACGCATTTTCAAATTAAATGACCGGCAGTAAAATTTTTATGATTGTTAGTTTTCAATTTATTTATTATTTATTTATTTATTTATTTATTTATTTATTTATTTATTTATTTATTTATTTTTATCCAATTTGTATAAATGACAAAAAGGCACTTTAACTTATATTTACCGGCAATAAAATTTCATCATTGTTAGTTTTCAACTTATTTATTTATTTATTATTTATTTATTTATTTATTTATTTATTTATTTATTATTATATTTTTATTTATAACCTCTAACCTGCTCAACATATTTTTTCAAGCTCCAAATTGACTATTTTTACAGCTTCTTATAAACGTGATAGTTTCGACTATTCATCAGTTACATATTCATGTCCATAGGTAATAAACACATCCCGGTCACTAATTAATGACCATCGGTACACCTCATCAACACCTTATCTACAAAATTGATAACAGAAGCAAATTCAAACTCATTTAACCAGGCGATAGCATATTCCACGTGAAAAATTACCTGTATGATGTTAATCTAATTAACTTTAATTAATTTGGATGGACCGGAATCTAATGATGTCATCTTAGTGAATAGTAATGTTAGGGAGTATTAAGTACTTTTAACAAATTGTCATTCATGTGTAAATAAACGAATAAATAAATATTTATTATTAAAACTTTAATAAATATCTAAAATATGAGAGAGAGAGAGAGAGAGAGAGAGAGAGAGAGAGAGAGAGAGAGAGAGAGGGGGGGGGAGAGAAAGAGAGAGAGATATTAACCTAATAATCTGAGTATTTAAATAAAAATAAAAAAATAAATAAATAAATAAATAAATAAAAATCACAAATTCATCTGATAAAACTGGTAGATCTTTGAACTATCGTCTCCATGTTAAGATTTCTGGATCCAGTAAAATAATTTGTGTTCCCTGATACTATAAACCTGCATGATTTTATAATCGTAGAAGATATCCATGATCATTATGAATTTTTTAAACGGTGTTTAATATGAAAATGTATTAATGCATTTTACAACTTCGTGATCGGCCGCTCAAAAACAATAATTTTATTTTCATGCCGCATGATATGATAGCAATATGATAACAATATGATATTGTAGTCGGCTCGGTCAGCGATATTTAACACAGTATTATAATTATGTCTCATTTTTATGTGGAGTGATTTTATATTATTTGAATATTTTATCTAGGATCAAGAACGAGGAAAGTCAAAATTAATATTTACATCTCCATCGCACTCTTAATAAAATAGGACAGTTAGGTACCATATTCGCGCAAAAGGACTGAGAGTTTCTGTTTAAAAACCTTTAATGAAAGAGTGATATCCTTGCGCAAAAATGACACTAAAATGGTGCAAATGGATTTCACTACTACCAATTTACATTTGTTTCCATTGCAGAAACAAGACAAATTTCAAAAGCATAATATCTTTTAATTACATGACCAGAAACTACCTGCATACAAATATTTCCTCACAAATGAAATGAATAATTAACCAACTTAGAGTGAGTTGAGTTGAATAATGATGTTAAACGTACCAGTCAAGAATATTTCACTTATATTGAGACATCGCCAGCTACAGGCGAATGTGCATAAATTTTGCCTGTGCGTTGCGCTGATGGCTGCTATACAGCCATGCTACCGTGAGACGGGACCTCGTTTTTTTTAGTTCCCATCCGAAAGAGCTGTGCTTTCATTTCGCAATGCCGAGTGCTTGACGAAAGAACAATCATTACCCACTTTTAAGTTTTGGGTCAGATCCGGTCGGGGTTCATACCCACGACCTCCCATTTAGGCGAGCAGTCTACAAACTGAGCAACCGCAACAAACTTAGAAACAATAAAGTTATATGATTGATGTTGTGATTAAAAAAACAAAACAAAAACCTAACTTTTATTTCGATCGGCATTTATTTAAAGTAAATTATTGTTATAAATTTTAACGATTAGTACAAGTTACGGCCGAAGATTATATGTTGCACCTTGCATAGGCGTAGGAAGGTTTTTAATATTGGGGGGGCCAAACCGAAGCTATGTCTATGTCGTGCCGCAGGTACGACCTCGTGCCTATGGCACGAGGCAAGGAGAGTATGAGAGGGGTGCTAAACCCCTCGCATAGGTGGGGGTCTGGGGGGCCTCCCCCGGAAAATTGTCAAAACTAAGTCCTGTCTAGACGCATTTCAATGTATTGTGCATCGTTTTGATAGGTTAAAATACTGTGATGGTCAAGGCAAGATTGTATAAAATAACCTAATACACAAGTTCCATAATCAATCTCTCTCATTGGAGATGATCCAGAATTTTAGAAAAGGGGCGTATAATGTGAAAGCCGAAGGCTCGAACCTTCTAGGGGGGTTCGGGGGCATGCTCCCCCGGAAAATTTTGAAAAAGTGGCGCAATATCCTGCATTCTGGTGCAATCTGAGCTGAACAATATGTATTATTAGCGACAAAAGGGGGGGGGGGGGTACCGCTGAATCAGCCACTGGATATGGGGGTACCCGGAGAATTTTGACGCCCTTTTACAAGTATAATGATGAAATTGATAATTGATTGGTTACCAGTTGGACATTTCCTGTTAAAGCTGTTGGTTTTTTTTCTATTTTTTCTATTTTTTTAGCATGATACAAAATTTCACACATTGACAATATATATTGCGGGGGCCTGGCCCCCCCTTCTCTGACATTGGGGGGGCCCGGCCCCCGCTGGCCCCCCCTGCTCCTACGCCTATGCCTTGCACCCAGTGGACGGTTTACTGACTATACAGGAGTGCGAGATAACCCTCCTAATTTACCGAACGGAAAATTTATAATGTGTTTGCTTGCCGAAAAATGGTTGTTTTCTCCATGTACTCCTGTTTTCTCCACAATCCTAGAATCTGGATCTCACCAGCTTGGTTCGTATTTTGTTCGGGCAAGTCCTAGTGCGAGAAAATTCGTTTGTCGAATGTTGGTTCTTTTCTCAGTGTACTTCCGTTTCCTCCGCCCTTGTTGAACTTGACGTCTAGATACAAAGACTACACATTTGTTTTTACAAACTTAAAAAAATGAATTAGGCGTAAAGCATCGTTGCTTTAAAGAATTTCATACTATGCAGGTGCGGATCCAGAGTCTTGGTGAATGGGGTGGGGGGCACAAGAATGCGCCAAAGGCGCGACCTTCTAGGGGGGTCTGGCGTCATGCTCCTCCAGAAAAAAATCGCTTTTTTCAGTACAAATAGTGCAATTTCCTGCATCTTGAACACTGTCGAGCGTCCGTTTTACCTCGTATTCAAAGTAGATCTAAACCAGTCTAGCTTTTTTTTAAATTTTACTATTGACGCAGGTGGCTATGAGTGTCGGTGAGTTCATAATACTAGTATCTTTATCGATATATGTCTATCAACTGTACTGTCGAAATTTGCCGCCGTCGGTAACTTGTATTGTCGGTCTTTTTATTTGTCGAGGTGTAGTTGTGCACCGCAGATCCAGACCGACATTTTTTTAAGTTATATTAAAGGAGTTCGTTCGACCTTTGGAAATTGTAGATCGATACGTCGATCCTTTTGAGGGATACCAGTGTTTTGATTTAATTTAGTCGATAAATGGATGAACGTGGTCTGGGTGATCCAGTTGAGTTGATAAAGGAAAGTCTTTCTGTTTGAATCCCGGTCCTGAGTTTGATTGATCATTAGGTGATGGGGTTTAACTTCAAAGTCAACAATATTTCACTTATATCAAGGCGCCACCAGCTATAGGTGTAGGTGCAGAAATATTTACCTGTGCTTTGCGGTGATGGCATTATGCAGTGAGGGTTCTTTATCGTGCCACGCCTACCGTGACAAAGGGTCTCGGTTTTTAAAGTTTGTCCGAAAGAGCCGCATTCATTTTTTAATGCCGAGCAAAATTTGGGTCAGACCTGACTAGAGACCAAACCCTTGACCTCCTTGACAAGCACTTTACCAACTGACCTGCCTGCTACATATACCGAAGGGGTAGGTCTCCTACTACCACACCCCCCCTTTCCACACTTGTTTAAAATTAACTGTATGATATCCATCTTTTATTATATTACATTTTGTATTAGTTTTAAAATGACTAGTTAGTCAGTTTTATCATTATATAATGCGCATTAAAGGTGCAACAGACAAGAATCTTGTCACTAGAAAAAAACACTGATTATTTCAGACTGATTTGTTTCGTAAAGCCGATAGTCGGACGAATATGTCATGTGCTACTTTTGAATTTTTATGAAATAATATAACTCAAAAGTAGCACATGACAATTAATTGTCATGTGCTACTTTTGAATTATATTATTTCATAAAAATTCAAAAGTAGCACATGACAAATAGAATAAAAAGTCAAATGAGACAGATTTTTCCCCCATTAAAACCAATTTAAAATAAAAATGTACAAAAATTTGTACTTTTATATGGAGATAGAACATCGTGCTGTAAAAATATACAAAAAAGATAATTCGTGTGCTAAAAATTAGCTCTCTCTCTCTCTCTCTCTCTCTCTCTCTCTCTCTTGACCATGTCCCTTGGTTTAAAAAGGTAAATTAGATGAATTCACGTATGATTAATGGAATCACTCTTCGTAGAAGTCTCTTAATTAGTATGACTAATTAACGTTATCTTCTGATACTAACTGGTTTCTTTCGCGACTCAGCGATCAGGTAAATAACATCATCACCTAAGACTGGTCAGTACTACCTGGATTCTTTCATGCTTCAGCGAACTGGTAAAATACATCATCACCTGATTGCAATTTCCTACCTGCGTACACGAATTAATTAATCAGTACCACTCATTAACTGGTCATTACGCTGGTTGATTGGCAATTAGCTGTAAGAGAGGGCAAAAGTCGGGGCAACTGGGGGGGGGGCACGGGCCCTGTGCCCCCCCCCCCGCTGGATCCGCTACTGCAATAAGTATATGCATAACGTCGATTAAAAAGATTTTTATTTATGATAATAGAATATATACCGTATTTTCAAATATTTATAAAAAAGTAAGATAGAATAAAATATCACATAAACTAAGTGTCATACCATATGCGTTTTCTATACACGGATTTGGGGTAATAAGGTGGGTTCAAGTACCGGGGTGCTAAGTAATTACAAATATGAAATATCGACAAAATAAGAATATAGATGTAATATGCTTAAAGAGATCTTCAGAATGACACCTCAAATTTATGAATATCTTGAAAATTAACTAAATTAATCAGATTTCAAATATGCCAGACTTAAGTTATAAATACATTCTGTTGTTCGGTATGTTGAAAAAAGTGTTCTCTAGAAACATATCAAACAGTATAAGGTATTTCCGCAGGTACATAGTATAATTATAGTATTTATTGGCATAAAGCAACACATTAATGTGTAATACTCTCTCTCTCCCCAGTCTCTCTCTCTCTCTCTCTCTCTCTCTCTCTCTCGTTAAGAATTTTATAATTTGTTACATAATGAAATTATTTATATAACTTTCTCTCATGCGGTTTAAAAATACATCACTTCTTCTTTCTCTCATAAAACAATTTCATGTGAAATCTCAAACCTTCGGGTTTTTTTTATTTTCTATGATATAAGGATAGATTATTACAAAATAATACTGAAACTTGTTTTTTCTATCTTTTAACTTGTACTATATTTAAGTTTCTTTTGAAGATTATCCGTGTATCCATCAATAAAGAAAACAAGTACCGGTATTACAATAAAAAACTATATTATAATGGACAATTTTTAATAAAATTTACTTAAAACTATACAGCTACAGTTTTGATCTCAAGCATTATTGAATTTATAAATAATATATATATAACCAAAAAAGAAATGTGCCTTAATTAAGATTCTACATCTGATCGATGATTGATCTTCATAATTTATCTCTGCCAGCCAGATAAATAAGTATATTACAGGTGAGATTTGACTTCCTGTCTTCTTTTGGTATCTTGGGTCAGTAACCCTAAAAATTATTTTCTAATGAAAGACAAACTATAATAATAATAATAATAATAATAATAATATATAAATAAATAATAAATATGTAAAAAAATGACTAAAATCAGATATATTTATTATTTATAGTTTATAAACATCTAAAAGTTTTAGAGCTAGTCACGTGATCACATCTTAGATAACTGGGTACTGATATACATTTAAAATAAGAGTAATGAGTTCATGTCCTCCGTGGCCTAATGGATAAGGATGTAGATTGAGAATCAGACTGTAGTCAGGAGAACCAAGGATCGCGAGTTCAAGTCCCGCTGGGGGCAAAATTGTGTAAGTAGAGTGATAGTAATATATGTGATTTCAGGAAAAATGACATCAAATAAAAAAATATATGAATAAAAAGATAAACAAACAAAATAAAAAGCATAAAAAATTAACAGAATAAAATTTTTAATTACAATTAAATAATTTTATTATTAAATTAAAAAGTAATAAAATTAATGAAATAAAATAATTTTAACAATAAAATAAATATTTTTTAATTAAAAAGTTAATTAGGAAAATAATATTATTTTTAATATATTCATATTATTTTAAAGTTAAAAATAATATATATTGAATTTTGTTTTCTGTATTGACCCTTAAAGATCTTAAAACCAAATTAAAGATCCTTAAAATTTACTTCTACTGAAAGAAGGCTTATAGGTGGTTTATAGATGGCTTATAGATGGCTTATATTTTGAGTGCCAATAAGCCATCTATAAGCCGGCTTATAGATGGCTTATAGGTCATCTATAAGCGGCTTATAGATGGCTTATAGGTGGCTTATAGCCTTCTATAAGCCCTCTATAAGCCCCCTATAAGCCACCTATAAGCTGGCTTATAGACAGTTTTTCATCTTGTGTCTGTTGGTACATTGTTTGACTCCGTACTTAGAGTAGTTCTTGTTGTACCACTTGTAGTAGACAATGTCGAGTCTGCAATATTGCATATCGACAATTATTATTAGAGAGAAAAGAATTATTCTATAACAAATAGGTAGCATATATATCCCAGGTATAAATTCAATATGAAGTTATAAAATATATCTTGAATTTTTTGTAAAAACTATTATTATAGAACAAAAAGAAATGTCGCCTATGTGGCATGGAAAGGATTTATTCCAAGAAACTGAAAATAAGTGTATACATGCTTATAATGTATTTAGTTGTATATTATTTAGAAGTTCAACTATTCATTTTGATTGGCATGTTAAAAGTCTTTGCTTCGCTTTGTGGTTGTGGTTTGAACATAGATTGGTATGTTTATTTGATATACGCAAGAATAATAAAAGAAATGCTAATACCAACCCGAAGTAGTAGTTGGTGTTGAAACACTTGTTTGTGTTGTAGTAGAGGCTGATGGTGTACTTTCTGTGGTAGCTGTTGATGTCGATTCTGTACTAACAGACGTTGCGGTTGTACCACTGGTTGTGGATTGCGTTGTTTCAGATTTTGTAGATTTTGTTGGTACACTAGTTGTTGACCCCGTACTTAGAGTAGTTTCTGTTTTGCCACTTGTAGTAGACAATGTCGAGCCTGCAATATTTTAAACAGTAAATTTTTGTGTAAAGCGAAAAGAATTATTTTTCTAGAATATCGAATATATGCATCTTAGGTCTAAATTCAAAATGTGAAAACCAGTAGGAAATGGTTTACTTCAGACGATAAAGGACAGAACCTTTTCGGAATAAATTAAATTCTTGAATAAAAGTGCCATTTATTATAAAATTATTTGTATGTAAATAATATGGAAATTGAGGTGTTTAGCGTGATACAAATGTTTCGAATGTTTTACTTTCTTTGCAATTTTGATTTGGATATGGAATTGTATGTTTGTTTTTTGGTATTAAAGTTAAATAAAAAGAACTGCATTAAAAACGTGAAGTAGTAGATGGTGTTGAAACACTTGTTTGTGCTGTAGTAGAGGCTGATGGTGTACTTTCTGTGGTAGCTGTTGATGTAGATTCTGTACTAACAGACGTTGCGGTAGTACCACTGGTTGTAGATCGCGTCGTTCCAGATGTTGTAGATTCTGTTGGTACACTAGTTGTTGACTCCGTACTTACAGTAGTTTCTGTTGTACCACTTGTAGTAGACAATGTCGATCCTGCATTATTTTATAGAGTGAATCATATTTCAGGAAGAAAAGAATTATTTTACTGAAATATCGTATATATGCATTTAAGGTCTTAAATCAAAATGTGAAAACAAATTGGGAAAGTTTTAATTCTGAAGATAAAGGAATGTCCTTTTCCGAAAAAAAAATTTCTTGATCGAAAGTTATCATTATTTTAAAAGTATTTTTTTCTATATTATATGGACATTGACGTATTTAATTCAATATGGTAGTTTCGAATATTTACTTTCTCAGCAATTTTGATTTAGATATGGAATTATTTGTTTGATTTTGATATAAAAATTAAATAAAGAGAACTGCATACAGACCTGAAGTAGTAGATGGTGTTGAACACTGCTTTGTGTTGTAGTAGAAGCTGACGGTGTACTCTCTGTTGTAGCTGCTGATGTAGTTTCTGTACTGCCAGAAGTTGCGGTAGTACCACTGGTTGTAGATTGCGTTGTTCCAGATGTTGTAGATTCTGTTGGTACACTTGTTGTTGACTCCGTACTTAGAGTAGTTGTTGTTGTACCACTTGTAGTAGACAATGTCGAGTCTGCAATATTGCATATCGACAATTATTTATTAGAGAGAAAAGAATTATTCTATAACAATAGGTAGCATATAATCCCAGGTATAAATTCAATATGAAGGTATAAAATATATCTTCAATTTTTGCAAAAACTATTATTATAGAAGAAAAAGAAATGTCGCCTATGTGGCACGAAAGGATTTATTCCAAGAAACTGAAAATAAGTGTATACATGCTTATAATGTATTTAGTTGTATATTATTTAGAAGTTCAACTATTCATTTTGATTGGCATGTTAAAAGTCTTTGCTTCGCTTTGTGGTTGTGGTTTGAACATAGATAGGTATGTTTTTATTGATATACGCAAGGATAATAAAAGAAATGCTAATACAAACCCGAAGTAGTAGTTGGTGTTGAAACACTTGTTTGTGTTGTAGTAGAGGCTGATGGTGTACTTTCTGTGGTAGCTGTTGATGTCGATTCTGTACTAACAGACGTTGCGGATGTACCACTGGTTGTGGATTGCGTTGTTTCAGATGTTGTAGATTTTGTTGGTACACTAGTTGTTGACTCCGTACTTAGAGTAGTTTCTGTTTTGCCACTTGTAGTAGACAATGTCGAGCCTGCAATATTTTAAACAGTAAATTTTTGTGTAAAGCGAAAATAATTATTTTTCTAGAATATCGAATATATGCATCTTAGGTCTAAATTCAAAATGTGAAAACCAGTAGGCGATAAAGGACAGAACCTTTTCGGAATAAATTAAATTCTTGAATAAAAGTGCCATTTATTATAAAATTATTTGTATGTAAATAATATGGAAATTGAGGTGTTTAACGTGATACAAATGTTTCGAATGTTTTACTTTCTTTGCAATTTTGATTTGGATATGGAATTGTATGTTTGTTTTTTGGTATTAAAGTTAAATAAAAAGAACTGCATTAAAAACGTGAAGTAGTAGATGGTGTTGAAACACTTGTTTGTGCTGTAGTAGTAGCTGACGATGTTCTTTCTGTGGTAGCTGTTGATGTAGTTTCTGTACTACCGGAAGTTGCTGTAGTACCACTGGTTGTAGATTGTGTTGTTCCAGATGTTGTAGATTCTGTTGGTACACTAATTGTTGACTCCGTACTTAGAGTAGTTTCTGTTGTACCACTTGTAGTAGACAATGTCGAGCCTGCATTATTTTATAGAGTAAATCATATTTTAGGAAGAAAAGAATTATTTTACTGAAATATCGTACATATGCATTTAAGGTCTTAAATCAAAATGTGAAAACAAATTGGGAAAGTTTTAATTCTGAAGATAAAGGAATGTCCTTTTGCGAAAAAAAATTTCTTGATCGAAAGTTATCATTATTTTAAAAGTATTTTTTTCTATATTATATGGACATTGACGTATTTAATTCAATATGGTAGTTTCGAATATTTACTTTCTCAGCAATTTTGATTTAGATATGGAATTATTTGTTTGATTTTGATATAAAAATTAAATAAAGAGAACTGCATACAGACTTGAAGTAGTAGATGGTGTTGAAACACTGCTTTGTGTTGTAGTAGAAGCTGACGGTGTACTCTCTGTTGTAGCTGCTGATGTAGTTTCTGTACTGCCAGAAGTTGCGGTAGTACCACTGGTTGTAGATTGCGTTGTTCCAGATGTTGTAGATTCTGTTGGTACACTTGTTGTTGACTCCGTACTTAGAGTAGTTGTTGTTGTACCACTTGTAGTAGACAATGTCGAGTCTGCAATATTGTATATCGACAATTATTTATTAAAGAGAAAAGAATTATTCTATAACAAATAGGTAGCATATATATCCCAGGTATAAATTCAATATGAAGTTATAAAATATATCTTGAATTTTTTGCAAAACTATTATTATAGAAGAAAAAGAAATGTCGCCTATGTGGCACGGAAAGGATTTATTCCAAGAAACTGAAATAAGTGTATACATGCTTATAATGTATTTAGTTGTATATTATTTAGAAGTTCAACTATTCATTTTGATTGGCATGTTAAAGTCTTTGTTTCGCTTTGTGGTTGTGGTTTGAACATAGATTGGTATGTTTATTTGATATACGCAAGGATAATAAAAGAAATGCTAATACAAACCCGAAGTAGTAGTTGGTGTTGAAACACTTGTTTGTGTTGTGTAGAGAGGCTGATGGTGTACTTTCTGTGATAGCTGTGGATGTCGATTCTGTACTAACAGACGTTGCGGTTGTACCACTGGTTGTGGATTGCGTTGTTTCAGATGTTGTAGATTTTGTTGGTACACAAGTTGTTGACTCCGTACTTAGGTAGTTTCTGTTTTGCCACTTGTAGTAGACAATGTCGAGCCTGCAATATTTTAACAGTAAATTTTTTTGTAAAGCGAAAGAATTATTTTCTAGAATATCGAATATATGCATCTTAGGTCTAAATTCAAAATGTGAAAACCAGTAGGAAATGGTTTACTTCAGACGATAAAGGACAGAACCTTTTCGGAATAAATTAAATTCTTGAATAAAAGTGCCATTTATTATAAAATTATTTGTATGTAAATAATATGGAAATTGAGGTGTTTAACGTGATACAAATGTTTCGAATGTTTTACTTTCTTTGCAATTTTGATTTGGATATGGAATTGTATGTTTGTTTTTTGGTATTAAAGTTAAATAAAAAGAACTGCATTAAACGTGAAGTAGTAGATCGTGTTGAAACACTTGTTTGTGCTGTAGTAGTAGCTGCGATGTTCTTTCTGTGGTAGCTGTTGATGTAGTTTCTGTACTACCGGAAGTTGCTGTAGTACCACTGGTTGTAGATTGTGTTGTTCCAGATGTTGTAGATTCTGTTGGTACACTAATTGTTGACTCCGTACTTAGAGTAGTTTCTGTTGTACACTTGTAGTAGACAATGTCGAGCCTGCATTATTTTATAGAGTAAATCATATTTTAGGAAGAAAAGAATTATTTTACTGAAATATCGTACATATGCATTTAAGGTCTTAAATCAAAATGTGAAACAAATTGGGAAAGTTTTAATTCTGAAGATAAAGGAATGTCCTTTTGCGAAAAAAAATTTCTTGATCGAAAGTTATCATTATTTTAAAAGTATTTTTTTCTATATTATATGGACATTGACGTATTTAATTCAATATGGTAGTTTCGAATATTTACTTTCTCAGCAATTTTGATTTAGATATGGAATTATTTGTTTGATTTTGATATAAAAATTAAATAAAGAGAACTGCATACAGACTTGAAGTAGTAGATGGTGTTGAAACACTGCTTTGTGTTGTAGTAGAAGCTGACGTGTACTCTCTGTTGTAGCTGCTGATGTAGTTTCTGTACTGCCAGAAGTTGCGGTAGTACCACTGTTGTAGATTGCGTTGTTCCAGATGTTGTAGATTCTGTTGGTACACTTGTTGTTGACTCCGTACTAGAGTAGTTGTTGTTGTACCACTTGTAGTAGACAATGTCGAGTCTGCAATATTGTATATCGACAATTATTTATTAAAGAGAAAAGAATTATTCTATAACAAATAGGTAGCATATATATCCCAGGTATAAATTCAATATGAAGTTATAAAATATATCTTGAATTTTTGCAAAAACTATTATTATAGAAGAAAAAAATGTCGCCTATGTGGCACGGAAAGGATTTATTCCAAGAAACTGAAAATAAGTGTATACATGCTTTAATGTATTTAGTTGTATATTATTTAGAAGTTCAACTATTCATTTTGATTGGCATGTTAAAAGTCTTTGTTTCGCTTTGTGGTTGTGGTTTGAACATAGATTGGTATGTTTTTTGATATACGCAAGGATAATAAAGAAATGCTAATACAAACCCGAAGTAGTAGTTGGTGTTGAACACTTGTTTGTGTTGTAGTAGAGGCTGATGGTGTACTTTCTGTGATAGCTGTTGATGTCGATTCTGTACTAACAGACGTTGCGGTTGTACCACTGTTGTGGATTGCGTTTTTCAGATGTTGTAGATTTTGTTGGTACACAAGTTGTTGACTCCGTACTTAGGGTAGTTTCTGTTTTGCCACTTTGTAGTAGACAATGTCGAGCCTGCAATATTTTAAACAGTAAATTTTTTTGTAAAGCGAAAAGAATTATTTTTCTAGAATATCGAATATATGCATCTTAGGTCTAAATTCAAAATGTGAAAACCAGTAGGCGATAAAGGACAGAACCTTTCGGAATAAATTAAATTCTTGAATAAAAGTGCCATTTATTATAAAATTATTTGTATGTAAATAATATGGAAATTGAGGTGTTTAACGTGATACAAATGTTTCGAATGTTTTACTTTCTTTGCAATTTGATTTGGATATGGAATTGTATGTTTGTTTTTTGGTATTAAAGTTAAATAAAAGAACTGCATTAAAAACGTGAAGTAGTAGATGGTGTTGAAACACTTGTTTGTGCTGTATAGTAGCTGACGATGTTCTTTCTGTGGTAGCTGTTGATGTAGTTTCTGTACTACCGGAAGTTGCTGTAGTACCACTGGTTGTAGATTGTGTTGTTCCAGATGTTGTAGATTCTGTTGGTACACTAATTGTTGACTCCGTACTTAGAGTAGTTTCTGTTGTACCACTTGTAGTAGACAATGTCGAGCCTGCATTATTTATAGAGTAAATCATATTTTAGGAAGAAAAGATTATTTTACTGAATATCGTACATATGCATTTAAGGTCTTAAATCAAAATGTGAAAACAAATTGGGAAAGTTTTAATTCTGAAGATAAAGGAATGTCCTTTTGCGAAAAAAAATTTCTTGATCGAAAGTTATCATTATTTTAAAAGTATTTTTTTCTATATTATATGGACATTGACGTATTTAATTCAATATGGTAGTTTCGAATATTTACTTTCTCAGCAATTTTGATTTAGATATGGAATTATTTGTTTGATTTTGATATAAAAATTAAATAAAGAGAACTGCATACAGACTTGAAGTAGTAGATGGTGTTGAAACACTGCTTTGTGTTGTAGTAGAAGCTGACGGTGTACTCTCTGTTGTAGCTGCTGATGTGTTTCTGTACTGCCAGAAGTTGCGGTAGTACCACTGGTTGTAGATTGCGTTGTTCCAGATGTTGTAGATTCTGTTGGTACACTTGTTGTTGACTCCGTACTTAGAGTAGTTGTTGTTGTACCACTTGTAGTAGACAATGTCGAGTCTGCAATATTGTATATCGACAATTATTTATTAAAGAGAAAAGAATTATTCTATAACAAATAGGTAGCATATATATCCCAGGTATAAATTCAATATGAAGTTATAAATATATCTTGAATTTTTTGCAAAAACTATTATTATAGAAGAAAAAGAAATGTCGCCTATGTGGCACGGAAAGGATTTTTCCAAGAAACTGAAAATAAGTGTATACATGCTTATAATGTATTTAGTTGTATATTATTTAGAAGTTCAACTATTCATTTTGATTGGCATGTTAAAAGTCTTTGTTTCGCTTTGTGGTTGTGGTTTGAACATAGATTGGTATGTTTATTTGATATACGCAGGATAATAAAAGAAATGCTAATACAAACCCGAAGTATAGTTGGTGTTGAAACACTTGTTGTGTTGTAGTAGAGGCTGATGGTGTACTTTCTGTGATAGCTGTGGATGTCGATTCTGTACTAACAGACGTTGCGGTTGTACCACTGGTTGTGGATTGCGTTGTTTCAGATGTTGTAGATTTTGTTGGTACACAAGTTGTTGACTCCGTACTTAGGGTAGTTTCTGTTTTGCCACTTGTAGTAGACAATGTCGAGCCTGCAATATTTTAAACAGTAAATTTTTTTGTAAAGCGAAAAGAATTATTTTTCTAGAATATCGAATATATGCATCTTAGGTCTAAATTCAAAATGTGAAAACCAGTAGGAAATGGTTTACTTCAGACGATAAAGGACAGAACCTTTTCGGAATAAATTAAATTCTTGAATAAAAGTGCCATTTATTATAAAATTATTTGTATGTAAATAATATGGAAATTGAGGTGTTTAACGTGATACAATGTTTCGAATGTTTTACTTTCTTTGCAATTTTGATTTGGATATGGAATTGTATGTTTTTTTTTGGTATTAAAGTTAAAAAAAGAACTGCATTAAAAACGTGAAGTAGTAGATCGTGTTGAAACACTTGTTTGTGCTGTAGTAGTAGCTGACGATGTTCTTTCTGTGGTAGCTGTTGATGTAGTTTCTGTACTACCGGAAGTTGCTGTAGTACCACTGGTTGTAGATTGTGTTGTTCCAGATGTTGTAGATTCTGTTGGTACACTAATTGTTGACTCCGTACTTAGAGTAGTTTCTGTTGTACCACTTGTAGTAGACAATGTCGAGCCTGCATTATTTTATAGAGTAAATCATATTTTAGGAAGAAAAGAATTATTTTACTGAAATATCGTACATATGCATTTAAGGTCTTAAATCAAAATGTGAAAACAATTGGGAAAGTTTTAATTCTGAAGATAAAGGAATGTCCTTTTGCGAAAAAAAATTTCTTGATCGAAAGTTATCATTATTTTAAAAGTATTTTTTTCTATATTAATGGACATTGACGTATTTAATTCAATATGGTAGTTTCGAATATTTACTTTCTCAGCAATTTTGATTTAGATATGGAATTATTTGTTTGATTTTGATATAAAATTAAATAAAGAGAACTGCATACAGACTTGAAGTAGTATGGTGTTTGAAACACTGCTTTTTGTTGTAGTGAAGCTGACGTGTACTCTCTTTGTAGCTGCTGATGTAGTTTCTGTACTGCCAGAAATTGCGGTAGTACCACAGGTTGTAGATTGCGTTGTTCCAGATGTTGTAGATTCTGTTGGTACACTGTTGTTGACTCCGTACTTAGAGTAGTTGTTGTTGTACACTTGTTGTTGACTCCGTACTTAGAGTAGTTGTTGTTGTACCACTTGTAGTAGACAATGTCGAGTCTGCAATATTGCATATCGACAATTATTTATTAGAGAGAAAAGAATTATTCTATAACAAATAGGTAGCATATATATCCCTGGTATAAATTCAATATGAAGTTATAAAATATATCTTGAATTTTTTGCAAAAACTATTATTATAGAAGAAAAAGAAATGTCGCCTATGTGGCACGGAAAGGATTTATTCCAAGAAACTGAAAATAAGTGTATACATGCTTATAATGTATTTAGTTGTATATTATTAGAAGTTCAACTATTCATTTTGATTGGCATGTTAAAAGTCTTTGCTTCGCTTTGTGGTTGTGGTTTGAACATAGATTGGTATGTTTATTTAATATACGCAAGGATAATAAAAGAAATGCTAATACAAACCCGAAGTAGTAGTTGGTGTTGAAACACTTGTTTGTGTTGTAGTAGAGGCTGATGGTGTACTTTCTGTGGTAGCTGTTGATGTCGATTCTGTACTAACAGACGTTTGCGGTTGTACCACTGGTTGTGGATTGCGTTGTTTCAGATGTTGTAGATTTTGTTGGTACACTAGTTGTTGACTCCGTACTTAGAGTAGTTTCTGTTTTGCCACTTGTAGTAGACAATGTCGAGCCTGCAATATTTAAAACAGTAAATTTTTGTGTAAAGCGAAAAGAATTATTTTTCTAGAATATCGAATATATGCATCTTAGGTCTAAATTCAAAATGTGAAAACCATTAGGAAATGGTTTACTTCAGACGATAAAGGACAGAACCTTTTCGGAATAAATTAAATTCTTGAATAAAAGTGCCATTTATTATAAAATTATTTGTATGTAAATAATATGGAAATTGAGGTGTTTAACGTGAAACAAATGTTTCGAATGTTTTACTTTCTTTGCAATTTTGATTTGGATATGGAATTGTATGTTTGTTTTTTGGTATTAAAGTTAAAAAAAAAGAACTGCATTAAAAACGTGAAGTAGTAGAAGGTGTTGAAACACTGCTTTGTGTTGTAGTAGAAGCTGACGGTGTACTCTCTGTTGTAGCTGCTGATGTAGTTTCTGTACTGCCAGAAGTTGCGGTAGTACCACTGGTTGTAGATTGCGTTGTTCCAGATGTTGTAGATTCTGTTGGTACACTTGTTGTTGACTCCGTACTTAGAGTAGTTGTTGTTGTACCACTTGTAGTAGACAATGTCGAGTCTGCAATATTGCATATCGACAATTATTTATTAGAGAGAAAAGAATTATTCTATAACAAATAGGTAGCATATATATCCCAGGTATAAATTCAATATGAAGTTATAAAATATATCTTAAATTTTTGCAAAAACTATTATTATAGAAGAAAAAGAATGTCGCCTATGTGGCACGGAAAGGATTTATTCAAAAACTGAAAATAAGTGTATACATGCTTATAATGTATTTAGTTGTATATTATTTAGAAGTTCAACTATTCATTTTGATTGGCATGTTAAAAGTCTTTGCTTCGCTTTGTGGTTGTGGTTTGAACATAGATTGGTATGTTTATTTGATATACGCAAGGATAATAAAAAATGCTAATACCAACCCGAAGTAGTAGTTGGTGTTGAAACACTTGTTTGTGTTGTAGTAGAGGCTGATGGTGTACTTTCTGTGGTAGCTGTTGATGTCGATTCTGTACTAACAGACGTTGCGGTTGTACCACTGGTTGTGGATTGCGTTGTTTCAGATGTTGTAGATTTTGTTGGTACACTAGTTGTTGACTCCGTACTTAGAGTAGTTTCTGTTTTGCCACTTGTAGTAGACATTGTCGAGCCTGCAATATTTTAAACAGTAAATTTTTGTGTAAAGCGAAAAGAATTATTTTCTAGAATATCGAATATATGCATCTTAGGTCTAAATTCAAAATGTGAAAACCATTAGGAATGGTTTACTTCAGACGATAAAGGACAGAACCTTTTCGGAATAAATTAAATTCTTGAATAAAAGTGCCATTTATTATAAAATTATTTGTATGTAAATAATATGGAAATTGAGGTGTTTAACGTGATACAAATGTTTCGAATGTTTTACTTTCTTTGCAATTTTGATTTGGATATGGAATTGTATGTTTGTTTTTTGGTATTAAAGTTAAATAAAAAGAACTGCATTAAAAACGTGAAGTAGTAGATGGTGTTGAAACACTGCTTTGTGTTGTAGTAGAAGCTGGCGGTGTACTCTCTGTTGTAGCTGCTGATGTAGTTTCTGTACTGCCAGAAGTTGCGGTAGTACTACTGGTTGTAGATTGCGTTGTTCCAGATGTTGTAGATTCTGTTGGTACACTTGTTGTTGACTCCGTACTTAGAGTAGTTCTTGTTGTACCACTTGTAGTAGACAATGTCGAGCCTGCATTATTTTATAGAGTAAATCATATTGTAGGAAGAAAAGAATTATTTTACTGAAATATCGTATATATGCATTTAAGGTCTTAAATCAAAATGTGAAACAAATTGGGAAAGTTTTAATTCTGAAGATAAAGGAATGTCCTTTTCCGAAAAAAAAATTTCTTGATCGAAAGTTATCATTATTTTAAAAGTATTTTTTCTATATTATATGGACATTGACGTATTTAATTCAATATGGTAGTTTCGAATATTTACTTTCTCAACAATTTTGATTTAGATATGGAATTATTTGTTTGATTTTGATATAAAAATTAAATAAAGAGAACTGCATACAGACCTGAAGTAGTAGATGGTGTTGAAACACTGCTTTGTGTTGTAGTAGAAGCTGACGGTGTACTCTCTGTTGTAGCTGCTGATGTAGTTTCTGTACTGCCAGAAGTTGCGGTAGTCCACTGGTTGTAGATTGCGTTGTTCCAGATGTTGTAGATTCTGTTGGTACACTTGTTGTTGACTCCGTACTTAGAGTAGTTGTTGTTGTACCACTTGTAGTAGACAATGTCGAGTCTGCAATATTGCATATCGACAATTATTTATTAGAGAGAAAAGAATTTATTCTATAACAAATAGGTAGCATATATATCCCAGGTATAAATTCAATATCAAGTTATAAAATATATCTTGAATTTTTTGTAAAAACTATTATTATAGAAGAAAAAGAAATGTCGCCTATGTGGCATGGAAAGGATTTATTCCAAGAAACTGAAAATAAGTGTATACATGCTTATAATGTATTTAGTTGTATATTATTTAGAAGTTCAACTATTCATTTTGATTGGCATGTTTAAAAGTCTTTGCTTCGCTTTGTGGTTGTGGTTTGAACATAGATTGGTATGTTTATTTGATATACGCAAGAATAATAAAGAAATGCTAATACCAACCCGAAGTAGTAGTTGGTGTTGAAACACTTGTTGTGTTGTAGTAGAGGCTGATGGTGTACTTTCTGTGGTAGCTGTTGATGTCGATTCTGTACTAACAGACGTTGCGGTTGTACCACTGGTTGTGGATTGCGTTGTTTCAGATTTTGTAGATTTTGTTGGTACACTAGTTGTTGACCCCGTACTTAGAGTAGTTTCTGTTTTGCCACTTGTAGTAGACAATGTCGAGCCTGCAATATTTTAAACAGTAAATTTTTGTGTAAAGCGAAAAGAATTATTTTTCTAGAATATCGAATATATGCATCTTAGGTCTAAATTCAAAATGTGAAAACCAGTAGGAAATGGTTTACTTCAGACGATAAAGGACAGAACCTTTTTCGGAATAAATTAAATTCTTGAATAAAAGTGCCATTTATTATAAATTATTTGTATGTAATAATATGGAAATTGAGGTGTTTAACGTGATACAAATGTTTCGAATGTTTTACTTGCTTTGCAATTTTGATTTGGATATGGAATTGTATGTTTTTTTTTTGGTATTAAAGTTAAATAAAAAACTGCATTAAAAACGTAAAGTAGTAGATCGTGTTAAAACACTTGTTTGTGCTGTAGTAGGAGCTGATGATGTACTTTCTGTGGTAATTGTTGATGTAAATTCTGTACTAACAGAAGTTGCGGTAGTACCACTGGTTGTGGATTGCGTTGTTTCAGATGTTGTAGATTCTCTTGGTACACTAGTTGTTGACTCCGTCTTTAGAGTAGTTTCTGTTGTGCCACTTGTAGTAGACAATGTCGAGCCTGCAATATTTTAAACAGTACATTTTGTGTAATGCGAAAAGAATTATTTTACTAGACATATCGTATATATGCATCTTAGGTCTAAATTCAAAATGTGAAAACCAGTACGAAATGGTTTACTTCAGACGATAATGGACAGAACCTTTTCGGAATAAATTAATTTTTTGAATGAAAGTGACATTTATTATAAAAAAAATTGATGTACATAATATGGAAATTGAGGTGTTTAACATAATACGAAGGTTTTGAATGTTTTACTTGCTTTGCAATTTTGATTTGGATATGGAATTGTATGTTTGTTTTTGAGATTAAAGTTAAATAAAAGAAACTGCATACAAACCTGAAGTAGTAGATGGTGTTGAAACACTTGTTTGTGTTGTAGTAGGAGCTGACGATGTTCTTTCTGTTGTAGCTGTTGATGTAGTTTCTGTACTACCAGAAGTTGCTGTAGTACCACTGGTTGTAGATTGTGTTTTTCCAGATGTTGTAGATTCTGTTGGAAAACTAGTTGTTGACACCGTACTTAGAGTAGTTTCTGTTGTACCACTTGTAGTAGACAATGTCGAGCCTGCATTATTTTATAGAATAAATCATATTTTAGGAAGAAAAGAATTATTTTACTGAAATATCGTATATATGCATTTAAGGTCTTAAATCAAAATGTGAAAACAAATTGGGAAAGTTTTAATTCTGAAGATATAGGAATGTCCTTTTCCGAAAAAAAAATTTCTTGATCGAAAGTTATCATATTTTAAAAGTATTTTTTTCTATGTTATATGGACATTGACGTATTTAATTCAATATGGTAGTTTCGAATATTTACTTTCTCAGCAATTTTGATTTAGATATGGAATTATTTGTTTGATTTGATATAAAAATTAAATAAAGAGAACTGCATACAGACCTGAAGTAGTAGATGGTGTTGAAACACTGCTTTGTGTTGTAGTAGAAGCTGACGGTGTACTCTCTGTTGTAGCTGCTGATGTAGTTTCTGTACTGCCAGAAGTTGCGGTAGTACCACTGGTTGTAGATTGCGTTGTTCCAGATGTTGTAGATTCTGTTGGTACACTTGTTGTTGACTCCGTACTTAGAGTAGTTGTTGTTGTACCACTTGTAGTAGACAATGTCGAGTCTGCAATATTGTATATCGACAATTATTTATTAGAGAGAAAAGAATTATTCTATAACAAATAGGTAGCATATATATCCCAGGTATAAATTCAATATGAAGTTATAAAATATATCTTGAATTTTTTGCAAAAACTATTATTATAGAAGAAAAAGAAATGTCGCCTATGTGGCACGGAAAGGATTTATTCCAAGAAACTGAAAATAAGTGTATACATGCTTATAATGTTTTTAGTTGCATACTATTTAGAAGTTCAACTATTCATTTTGATTGGCATGTTAAAAGTCTTTGCTTCGCTTTGTGGTTGTGGTTTGAACATAGATTGGTATGTTTATTTGATATACGCAAGGATAATAAAAGAAATGCTAATACAAACCCGAAGTAGTAGTTGGTGTTGAAACACTTGTTTGTGATGTAGTAGAGGCTGATGGTGTACTTTCTGTGGTAGCTGTTGATGTCGATTCTGTACTAACAGACGTTGCGGTTGTACCACTGGTTGTGGATTGCGTTGTTTCAGATGTTGTAGATGTTGTTGGTACACTAGTTGTTGACTCCGTACTTAGAGTAGTTTCTGTTTTGCCACTTGTAGTAGACAATGTCGAGCCTGCAATATTTTAAACAGTAAATTTTTGTGTAAAGCGAAAAGAATTATTTTTCTAGAATATCGAATATATGCATCTTAGGTCTAAATTCAAAATGTGAAAACCAGTAGGAAATGGTTTACTTCAGACGATAAAGGACAGAACCTTTTCGGAATAAATTAAATTCTTGAATAAAAGTGCCATTTATTATAAAATTATTTGTATGTAAATAATATGGAAATTGAGGTGTTTAACGTGATACAAATGTTTCGAATGTTTTACTTTCTTTGCAATTTTGATTTGGATATGGAATTGTATGTTTGTTTTTTGGTATTAAAGTTAAATAAAAAGAACTGCATTAAAAACGTGAAGTAGTAGATGGTGTTGAAACACTTGTTTGTGCTGTAGTAGTAGCTGACGATGTTCTTTCTGTGGTAGCTATTGATGTAGTTTCTGTACTACCGGAAGTTGCTGTAGTACCACTGGTTGTAGATTGTGTTGTTCCAGATGTTGTAGATTCTGTTGGAAAACTAGTTGTTGACACCGTACTTAGAGTAGTTTCTGTTGTACCACTTGTAGTAGACAATGTCGAGCCTGCATTATTTTATAGAGTAAATCATATTTTAGGAAGAAATAAATTATTTTACTGAAATATCGTATATATGCATTTAAGGTCTTAAATCAAAATGTGAAAACAAATTGGGAAAGTTTTAATTCTGAAGATAAAGGAATGTCCTTTTCCGAAAAAAACAATTTCTTGATCGAAAGTTATCATTATTTTAAAAGTATTTTTTTCTATATTATATGGACATTGACGTATTTAATTCAATATGGTAGTTTCGAATATTTACTTTCTCAGCAATTTTGATTTAGATATGGAATTATTTGTTTGATTTTGATATAAAATTAAATAAAGAGAACTGCATACAGACCTGAAGTAGTAGATGGTGTTGAAACACTGCTTTGTGTTGTAGTAGAAGCTGACGGTGTACTCTCTGTTGTAGCTGCTGATGTAGTTTCTGTACTGCCAGAAGTTGCGGTAGTACCACTGGTTGTAGATTGCGTTGTTCCAGATGTTGTAGATTCTGTTGGTACACTTGTTGTTGACTCCGTACTTAGAGTAGTTGTTGTTGTACCACTTGTAGTAGACAATGTCGAGTCTGCAATATTGTATATCGACAATTATTTATTAGAGAGAAAAGAATTATTCTATAACAAATAGGTAGCATATATATCCCAGTTATAAATTCAATATGAAGTTATAAAATATCTTGAATTTTTTGCAAAAACTATTATTATAGAAGAAAAAGAAATGTCGCCTATGTGGCACGGAAAGGATTTATTCCAAGAAACTGAAAATAAGTGTATACATGCTTAATATGTATTTAGTTGTATATTATTTAGAAGTTCAACTATTCATTTCGATTGGCATGTTAAAAGTCTTTGCTTCGCTTTGTGGTTGTGGTTTGAACATAGATTGGTATGTTTATTTGATATACGCAAGGATAATAAAAGAAATGCTAATACAAACCCGAAGTAGTAGTTGGTGTTGAAACACTTGTTTGTGTTGTAGTAGAGGCTGATGGTGTACTTTCTGTCGTAGCTGTTGATGTCGATTCTGTACTAACAGACGTTGCGGTTGTACCACTGGTTGTGGATTGCGTTGTTTCAGATGTTGTAGATGTTGTTGGTACACTAGTTGTTGACTCCGTACTTAGAGTAGTTTCTGTTTTGCCACTTGTAGTAGACAATGTCGAGCCTGCAATATTTTAAACAGTAAATTTTTGTGTAAAGCGAAAAGAATTATTTTTCTAGAATATCGAATATATGCATCTTAGGTCTAAATTCAAAATGTGAAAACCAGTAGGAAATGGTTTACTTCAGACGATAATTGACAGAACCTTTTTCGGAATAAATTAAATTCTTGAATAAAAGTGCCATTTATTATAAAATTATTTGTATGTAAATAATATGGAAATTGAGGTGTTTAACGTGATACAAATGTTTCGAATGTTTTACTTGCTTTGCAATTTTGATTTGGATATGGAATTGTATGTTTGTTTTTTGGTATTAAAGTTAAATAAAAAGAACTGCATTAAAAACGTAAAGTAGTAGATCGTGTTAAAACACTTGTTTGTGCTGTAGTAGGAGCTGATGATGTACTTTCTGTGGTAATTGTTGATGTAAATTCTGTACTAACAGAAGTTGCGGTAGTACCACTGGTTGTGGATTGCGTTGTTTCAGATGTTGTAGATTCTCTTGGTACACTAGTTGTTGACTCCGTCTTTAGAGTAGTTTCTGTTGTGCCACTTGTAGTAGACAATGTCGAGCCTGCAATATTTTAAACAGTACATTTTGTGTAATGCGAAAAGAATTATTTTACTAGACATATCGTATATATGCATCTTAGGTTTAAATTCAAAATGTGAAAACCAGTACGAAATGGTTTACTTCAGACGATAATGGACAGAACCTTTTCGGAATAAATTTTTTTGAATGAAAGTGACATTTATTATAAAAAAAATTGATGTACATAATATGGAAATTGAGGTGTTTAACATAATACGAAGGTTTTGAATGTTTTACTTTGTTTACAATTTTGATTTGGATATGGAATTGTATGTTTGTTTTTGAGATTAAAGTTAAATAAAAGAAACTGCATACAAACCTGAAGTAGTAGATGGTGTTGAAACACTTGTTTGTGTTGTAGTAGGAGCTGACGATGTTCTTTCTGTTGTAGCTGTTGATGTAGTTTCTGTACTACCAGAAGTTGCTGTAGTACCACTGGTTGTAGATTGTGTTTTTCCAGATGTTGTAGATTCTGTTGGAAAACTAGTTGTTGACACCGTACTTAGAGTAGTTTCTGTTGTACCACTTGTAGTAGACAATGTCGAGCCTGCATTATTTTATAGAATAAATCATATTTTAGGAAGAAAAGAATTATTTTACTGAAATATCGTATATATGCATTTAAGGTCTTAAATCAAAATGTGAAAACAAATTGGGAAAGTTTTAATTCTGAAGATAAAGGAATGTCCTTTTCCGAAAAAAAAATTTCTTGATCGAAAGTTATCATTATTTTAAAAGTATTTTTTTCTATGTTATATGGACATTGACGTATTTAATTCAATATGGTAGTTTCGAATATTTACTTTCTCAGCAATTTTGATTTAGATATGGAATTATTTGTTTGATTTTGATATAAAAATTAAATAAAGAGAACTGCATACAGACCTGAAGTAGTAGATGGTGTTGAAACACTGCTTTGTGTTGTAGTAGAAGCTGACGGTGTACTCTCTGTTGTAGCTGCTGATGTAGTTTCTGTACTGCCAGAAGTTGCGGTAGTACCACTGGTTGTAGATTGCGTTGTTCCAGATGTTGTAGATTCTGTTGGTACACTTGTTGTTGACTCCGTACTTAGAGTAGTTGTTGTTGTACCACTTGTAGTAGACAATGTCGAGTCTGCAATATTGTATATCGACAATTATTTATTAGAGAAAAAAGAATTATTCTATAACAAATAGGTAGCATATATATCCCAGGTATAAATTCAATATGAAGTTATAAAATATATCTTGAATTTTTTGCAAAAACTATTATTATAGAAGAAAAAGAAATGTCGCCTATGTGGCACGGAAAGGATTTATTCCAAGAAACTGAAAATAAGTGTATACATGCTTATAATGTTTTTAGTTGCATACTATTTAGAAGTTCAACTATTCATTTTGATTGGCATGTTAAAAGTCTTTGCTTCGCTTTGTGGTTGTGGTTTGAACATAGATTGGTATGTTTATTTGATATACGCAAGGATAATAAAAGAAATGCTAATACAAACCCGAAGTAGTAGTTGGTGTTGAAACACTTGTTTGTGATGTAGTAGAGGCTGATGGTGTACTTTCTGTGGTAGCTGTTGATGTCGATTCTGTACTAACAGACGTTGCGGTTGTACCACTGGTTGTGGATTGCGTTGTTTCAGATGTTGTAGATGTTGTTGGTACACTAGTTGTTGACTCCGTACTTAGAGTAGTTTCTGTTTTGCCACTTGTAGTAGACAATGTCGAGCCTGCAATATTTTAAACAGTAAATTTTTGTGTAAAGCGAAAAGAATTATTTTTCTAGAATATCGAATATATGCATCTTAGGTCTAAATTCAAAATGTGAAAACCAGTAGGAAATGGTTTACTTCAGACGATAAAGGACAGAACCTTTTCGGAATAAATTAAATTCTTGAATAAAAGTGCCATTTATTATAAAATTATTTGTATGTAAATAATATGGAAATTGAGGTGTTTAACGTGATACAAATGTTTCGAATGTTTTACTTTCTTTGCAATTTTGATTTGGATATGGAATTGTATGTTTGTTTTTTGGTATTAAAGTTAAATAAAAAGAACTGCATTAAAAACGTGAAGTAGTAGATGGTGTTGAAACACTTGTTTGTGCTGTAGTAGTAGCTGACGATGTTCTTTCTGTGGTAGCTATTGATGTAGTTTCTGTACTACCGGAAGTTGCTGTAGTACCACTGGTTGTAGATTGTGTTGTTCCAGATGTTGTAGATTCTGTTGGAAAACTAGTTGTTGACACCGTACTTAGAGTAGTTTCTGTTGTACCACTTGTAGTAGACAATGTCGAGCCTGCATTATTTTATAGAGTAAATCATATTTTAGGAAGAAATAAATTATTTTACTGAAATATCGTATATATGCATTTAAGGTCTTAAATCAAAATGTGAAAACAAATTGGGAAAGTTTTAATTCTGAAGATAAAGGAATGTCCTTTTCCGAAAAAAAAATTTCTTGATCGAAAGTTATCATTATTTTAAAAGTATTTTTTTCTATATTATATGGACATTGACGTATTTAATTCAATATGGTAGTTTCGAATATTTACTTTCTCAGCAATTTTGATTTAGATATGGAATTATTTGTTTGATTTTGATATAAAAATTAAATAAAGAGAACTGCATACAGACCTGAAGTAGTAGATGGTGTTGAAACACTGCTTTGTGTTGTAGTAGAAGCTGACGGTGTACTCTCTGTTGTAGCTGCTGATGTAGTTTCTGTACTGCCAGAAGTTGCGGTAGTACCACTGGTTGTAGATTGCGTTGTTCCAGATGTTGTAGATTCTGTTGGTACACTTGTTGTTGACTCCGTACTTAGAGTAGTTGTTGTTGTACCACTTGTAGTAGACAATGTCGAGTCTGCAATATTGTATATCGACAATTATTTATTAGAGAGAAAAGAATTATTCTATAACAAATAGGTAGCATATATATCCCAGGTATAAATTCAATATGAAGTTATAAAATATATCTTGAATTTTTTGCAAAAACTATTATTATAGAAGAAAAAGAAATGTCGCCTATGTGGCACGGAAAGGATTTATTCCAAGAAACTGAAAATAAGTGTATACATGCTTATAATGTTTTTAGTTGCATACTATTTAGAAGTTCAACTATTCATTTTGATTGGCATGTTAAAAGTCTTTGCTTCGCTTTGTGGTTGTGGTTTGAACATAGATTGGTATGTTTATTTGATATACGCAAGGATAATAAAAGAAATGCTAATACAAACCCGAAGTAGTAGTTGGTGTTGAAACACTTGTTTGTGATGTAGTAGAGGCTGATGGTGTACTTTCTGTGGTAGCTGTTGATGTCGATTCTGTACTAACAGACGTTGCGGTTGTACCACTGGTTGTGGATTGCGTTGTTTCAGATGTTGTAGATGTTGTTGGTACACTAGTTGTTGACTCCGTACTTAGAGTAGTTTCTGTTTTGCCACTTGTAGTAGACAATGTCGAGCCTGCAATATTTTAAACAGTAAATTTTTGTGTAAAGCGAAAAGAATTATTTTTCTAGAATATCGAATATATGCATCTTAGGTCTAAATTCAAAATGTGAAAACCAGTAGGAAATGGTTTACTTCAGACGATAAAGGACAGAACCTTTTCGGAATAAATTAAATTCTTGAATAAAAGTGCCATTTATTATAAAATTATTTGTATGTAAATAATATGGAAATTGAGGTGTTTAACGTGATGCAAATGTTTCGAATGTTTTACTTTCTTTGCAATTTTGATTTGGATATGGAATTGTATGTTTGTTTTTTGGTATTAAAGTTAAATAAAAAGAACTGTATTAAAAACGTGAAGTAGTAGATGGTGTTGAAACACTTGTTTGTGCTGTAGTAGTAGCTGACGATGTTCTTTCTGTGGTAGCTATTGATGTAGTTTCTGTACTACCGGAAGTTGCTGTAGTACCACTGGTTGTAGATTGTGTTGTTCCAGATGTTGTAGATTCTGTTGGAAAACTAGTTGTTGACACCGTACTTAGAGTAGTTTCTGTTGTACCACTTGTAGTAGACAATGTCGAGCCTGCATTATTTTATAGAGTAAATCATATTTTAGGAAGAAATAAATTATTTTACTGAAATATCGTATATATGCATTTAAGGTCTTAAATCAAAATGTGAAAACAATTGGGAAAGTTTTAATTCTGAAGATAAAGGAATGTCCTTTTCCGAAAAAAACAATTTCTTGATCGAAAGTTATCATTATTTTAAAAGTATTTTTTTCTATATTATATGGACATTGACGTATTTAATTCAATATGGTAGTTTCGAATATTTACTTTCTCAGCAATTTTGATTTAGATATGGAATTATTTGTTTGATTTTGATATAAAAATTAAATAAAGAGAACTGCATACAGACCTGAAGTAGTAGATGGTGTTGAAACACTGCTTTGTGTTGTAGTAGAAGCTGACGGTGTACTCTCTGTTGTAGCTGCTGATGTAGTTTCTGTACTGCCAGAAGTTGCGGTAGTACCACTGGTTGTAGATTGCGTTGTTCCAGATGTTGTAGATTCTGTTGGTACACTTGTTGTTGACTCCGTACTTAGAGTAGTTGTTGTTGTACCACTTGTAGTAGACAATGTCGAGTCTGCAATATTGTATATCGACAATTATTTATTAGAGAGAAAAGAATTATTCTATAACAAATAGGTAGCATATATATCCCAGTTATAAATTCAATATGAAGTTATAAAATATATCTTGAATTTTTTGCAAAAACTATTATTATAGAAGAAAAAGAAATGTCGCCTATGTGGCACGGAAAGGATTTATTCCAAGAAACTGAAAATAAGTGTATACATGCTTAATATGTATTTAGTTGTATATTATTTAGAAGTTCAACTATTCATTTCGATTGGCATGTTAAAAGTCTTTGCTTCGCTTTGTGGTTGTGGTTTGAACATAGATTGGTATGTTTATTTGATATACGCAAGGATAATAAAAGAAATGCTAATACAAACCCGAAGTAGTAGTTGGTGTTGAAACACTTGTTTGTGTTGTAGTAGAGGCTGATGGTGTACTTTCTGTGGTAGCTGTTGATGTCGATTCTGTACTAACAGACGTTGCGGTTGTACCACTGGTTGTGGATTGCGTTGTTTCAGATGTTGTAGATGTTGTTGGTACACTAGTTGTTGACTCCGTACTTAGAGTAGTTTCTGTTTTGCCACTTGTAGTAGACAATGTCGAGCCTGCAATATTTTAAACAGTAAATTTTTGTGTAAAGCGAAAAGAATTATTTTTCTAGAATATCGAATATATGCATCTTAGGTCTAAATTCAAAATGTGAAAACCAGTAGGAAATGGTTTACTTCAGACGATAATTGACAGAACCTTTTTCGGAATAAATTAAATTCTTGAATAAAAGTGCCATTTATTATAAAATTATTTGTATGTAAATAATATGGAAATTGAGGTGTTTAACGTGATACAAATGTTTCGAATGTTTTACTTGCTTTGCAATTTTGATTTGGATATGGAATTGTATGTTTGTTTTTGAGATTAAAGTTAAATAAAAGAAACTGCATACAAACCTGAAGTAGTAGATGGTGTTGAAACACTTGTTTGTGTTGTAGTAGGAGCTGACGATGTTCTTTCTGTTGTAGCTGTTGATGTAGTTTCTGTACTACCAGAAGTTGCTGTAGTACCACTGGTTGTAGATTGTGTTTTTAGATGTTGTAGATTCTGTTGGAAAACTAGTTGTTGACACCGTACTTAGAGTAGTTTCTGTTGAACCACTTGTAGTAGACAATGTCGAGCCTGCATTATTTTATAGAATAAATCATATTTTAGGAAGAAAAGAATTATTTTACTGAAATATCGTATATATGCATTTAAGGTCTTAAATCAAAATGTGAAAACAAATTGGGAAAGTTTTAATTCTGAAGATATAGGAATGTCCTTTTCCGAAAAAAAATTTCTTGATCGAAAGTTATCATTATTTTAAAAGTATTTTTTTCTATGTTATATGGACATTGACGTATTTAATTCAATATGGTAGTTTCGAATATTTACTTTCTCAGCAATTTTGATTTAGATATGGAATTATTTGTTTGATTTTGATATAAAAATTAAATAAAGAGAACTGCATACAGACCTAAAGTAGTAGATGGTGTTGAAACACTGCTTTGTGTTGTAGTAGAAGCTGACGGTGTACTCTCTGTTGTAGCTGCTGATGTAGTTTCTGTACTGCCAGAAGTTGCGGTAGTACCACTGGTTGTAGATTGCGTTGTTCCAGATGTTGTAGATTTTGTTGGTACACTTGTTGTTGACTCCGTACTTAGAGTAGTTGTTGTTGTACCACTTGTAGTAGACAATGTCGAGTCTGCAATATTGTATATCGACAATTATTTATTAGAGAGAAAAGAATTATTCTATAACAAATAGGTAGCATATATATCCCAGGTATAAATTCAATATCAAGTTATAAAATATATCTTGAATTTTTTGCAAAAACTATTATTATAGAAGAAAAAGAAATGTCGCCTATGTGGCACGGAAAGGATTTATTCCAAGAAACTGAAAATAAGTGTATACATGCTTATAATGTTTTTAGTTGCATACTATTTAGAAGTTCAACTATTCATTTCGATTGGCATGTTAAAAGTCTTTGCTTCGCTTTGTGGTTGTGGTTTGAACATAGATTGGTATGTTTATTTGATATACGCAAGGATAATAAAAGAAATGCTAATACAAACCCGAAGTAGTAGTTGGTGTTGAAACACTTGTTTGTGATGTAGTAGAGGCTGATGGTGTACTTTCTGTGGTAGCTGTTGATGTCGATTTTGTACTAACAGACGTTGCGGTTGTACCACTGGTTGTGGATTGCGTTGTTTCAGATGTTGTAGATTTTGTTGGTACACTAGTTGTTGACTCCGTACTAAGAGTAGTTTCTGTTGTGCCACTTGTAGTAGACAATGTCGAGCCTGCAATATTTTAAACGGTAAATTTTTGTGTAAAGCGAAAAGAATTATTTTTCTAGAATATCGAATATATGCATCTTAGGTCTAAATTCAAAATGTGAAAACCAGTAGGAAATGGTTTACTTCAGACGATAAAGGACAGAACCTTTTCGGAATAAATTAAATTCTTGAATAAAAGTGCCATTTATTATAAAATGATTTGTATGTAAATAATATGGAAATTGAGGTGTTTAACGTGATACAAATGTTTCGAATGTTTTACTTTCTTTGCAATTTTGATTTAGATATGGAATTGTATGTTTGTTTTTTGGTATTAAAGTTAAATAAAAAGAACTGCATTAAAAACGTGAAGTAGTAGATGGTGTTAAAACACTTGTTTGTGCTGTAGTAGGAGCTGATGATGTACTTTCTGTGGTAACTGTTGATGTAAATTCTGTACTAACAGAAGTTGTGGTAGTACCACTGGTTGTAGATTGCGTTGTTTCAGATGTTGTAGATTCTCTTGGTACACTAGTTGTTGACTCCGTCTTTAGAGTAGTTTCTGTTGTGCCACTTGTAGTAGACAATGTCGAGCCTGCAATATTTTAAACAGTAAATTTTGTGTAATGCGAAAAGAATTATTTTACTAGACACATCGTATATATGCATCTTAGGTTTAAATTCAAAATGTGAAAACCAGTACGAAATGGTTTACTTCAGACGATAGAGGACAGAACCTTTTCGGATTAAATTAATTTTTTGAATGAAAGTGACATTTATTATAAAAAAAATTGATGTACATAATATGGAAATTGAGGTGTTTAACATAATACGAAGGTTTTGAATGTTTTACTTTCTTTACAATCTTGATTTGGATATGGAATTGTATGTTTGTTTTTGAGATTAAAGTTAAATAAAAAGAACTGCATACAAACCTGAAGTAGTAGATGGTATTGAAACACTTGTTTGTGTTGTAGTAGGAGCTGACGATGTTCTTTCTGTTGTAGCTGTTGATGTAGTTTCTGTACTACCAGAAGTTGCTGTAGTACCACTGGTTGTAGATTGTGTTGTTCCAGATGTTGTAGATTCTCGATTCTGTTGGTACACTAGTTTTTGACTCCGTACTTAGAGTAGTTTCTGTTGTACCACTTGTAGTAGACAATGTCGAGCCTGCATTATTTTATAGAGTAAATCATATTTTAGGAAGAAAAGAATTATTTTACTGAAATATCGTATATGTGCATTTAAGTTCTTAAATCAAAATGTGAAAACAAATTAGGAAAGTTTTAATTCTGAAGATAAAGGAATGTCCTTTTCCGATAAAAAAATTTCTTGATCGAAAGTTATCATTATTTTAAAAGTAATTTTTTCTATATATATGGACATTGACGTATTTAATTCAATATGGTAGTTTCGAATATTTACTTTCTCAGCAATTTTGATTTAGATATGGAATTATTTGTTTGATTTTGATATAAAAATTAAAAAAAGAGAACTGCATACAGACCTGAAGTATTAGATGTGTTGAAACACTGCTTTGTGTTGTAGTAGAAGCTGACGGTGTACTTTCTGTGGTAGCTGTTGATGTCGATTCTGTACTAACAGACGTTGCGGTTGTACCACTGGTTGTGGATTGCGTTGTTTCAGATGTTGTAGATTTTGTTGGTACATTAGTTGTTGACTCCGTACTTAGAGTAGTTTCTATTTTGCCACTTGTAGTAGACAATGTCGAGCCTACAATATTTTAAACAGTAAATTTTTGTGTAAAGCGAAAAGATATATTTTTCTAGAATATCGAATAAATGCATCTTAGGTTTAAATTCAAAATGTGGAAAACCAGTAGGAAATGGTTTACTTCAGACGATAGAGGACAGAACCTTTTCGGAATAAATTAATTTCTTGAATGAAAGTGACATTTATTTTTAAAAAAATGATGTACATAATATGGAAATTGAGGTGTTTAACATAATACGAAGGTTTTGAATGTTTTACTTTCTTTACAATTTTGATTTGGATATGGAATTGTATGTTTGTTTTTGAGATTAAAGTTAAATAAAAAGAACTGCATTTAAAACGTGAAGTAGTAGATGGTGTTGAAACACTTGTTTGTGTTGTAGTAGGAGCTGATGATGTACTTTCTGTTGTAGCTGTTGATGTAGTTTCTGTACTAACAGAAGTTGCTGTAGTACCACTGGTTGTAGATTGTGTTTTTCCAGATGTTGTAGATTCTGTTGGAAAACTAGTTGTTGACACCGTACTTAGAGTAGTTTCTGTTGTACCACTTGTAGTAGACAATGTCGAACCTGCATTATTTTAAAGAGTAAATTATATTTTAGGGAGAAAAGAATTATTTTAATGAAATATCGTATCTATGCATTTAAAGTCTCGAGCCAAAATGTAAAAGCAAATTGGAAAAGTTTTAATTATGAAGATAAAGGAATGTCCCTTTCCGTAAAAAAATAATTTCTTCATAGAAAGTTATTATTATTTTAAAAGTATTTTTTCTATATCATATGGAGATTGACGTATTTAATTTAATATGGTAGTTTCGAATATTTACTTTTTCAGCAATTTTAATTTGGATATGATATTATTTGTTTGATTTAGGTATACAAGTTAAATAAAGAGAACTGCATACACACCTGAAGTAGTATATGGTGTTGAAACACTTGTTTGTGTTATAGTAGGAGCTGATGATGTACGTTCTGTGGTAGCTGTTGATGTAGATTCTGTACTAACTGAAGTTGCGGTAGTACCACTGGTTGTAGATTGTGTTGTTCCAGATGTTGTTGATTCTTTTGGAACACTAGTTGTTGACTCCGTACTTAGAGTAGTTTCTGTTGTACCACTTTTAGTAGACAATGTCGAGTCTGCAATATTGTATATCGACAATTATTCATTAGAGAGAAAAGAATTATTCTATAACAAATAGGTAGCATATGAATACCAGGTATAAATTCAATGTGAAATTATAATTATATATATATATTTATATAATAAATATATTTTGATTTTTTTGCATAAACTATTATTATAGAAGAAAAAGAAATGTCGCCTATGTGGCACGGTTAGGATTTATTCCAAAAAACTGAAAATAAGTGTATACATGCTTATAATGTATTTAGTTGTATATTACTTATAAGTTCACCTATTAATTTTGATTGGCATGTTAAAAGTCTTTGCTTCGCTTTGTGGTTGTGATTTGAACATAGATTGGTATGTTTATTTGATATACGTAAAGATAATAAAAGAAATGCTAATACAAACTCGAAGTAGTAGTTGGTGTTGAAACACTTGTTTGTGTTATAGTAGGAGCTGATGTTGTACTTTCTGTGGTAGCTGTTAATGTAGATTGTGTACTAACAGAAGCTGCGGTAGTACCACTGGTTGTGGAACGCGTTGTTCCAGATGTTGTAGATTCTCTTGGTACACTAGTTGTTGATTCCGTACTTAGAGTAGTTTCTGTTGTGCCACTTGCAATAGACAATGTCGAGACTGCATTATTTTATAGAGTAAGTCATATTTTAGGGAGAACAGAATTATTTTACTTAAATATCGTATATATGCATTTAAGGTCTTAAGTCAAAATGTGAAAACAAATTGGAAAAGTTTTAATTCTGAAGATAAAGCAATGTCCGAAAAAAAAAATTTCTTGATCGAAAGTTATCATTATTTTAAAAGTATTTTTTTCTATATTATATGGACATTGACGTATTTAATTCAATATGGTAGTTTCGAATATTTACTTTCTCAGCAATTTTGATTTAAATATGGAATTATTTATTTGATTTAGATATACAAGTTAAATAAAGAGAACTGCATACAAACCTGAGGTAGTAGATGTGTTGAAACACTGCTTTGTGTTGTAGTAGAAGCTGCCGGTGTACTTTCTGTTGTAGCTGTTGATGTAGTTTCTGTACTAACAGAAGTTACGGTAGTACCACTGGTTGTAGATTGCGTTGTTCCAGATATTGTAGATTCTGTTGGTACACTTGTTGTTGACTCCGTACTTAGAGTAGTTTCTGTTGCACCACTTGTAGTAGACAATGTCGAGTCTGCAATATTGTATATCGACAATTATTCATTAGAGAGAAAAGAATTATTCTGTGAAAAATAGGTAGCATATGCATCCCAGGTATAAATTCAATAAAAAAGGGAATTTTTTGCAAAACCTATTATTATAGAAGAAAAAGAAATGTCGCCTATGTCTCAAGAAAAGGATTTATTGCAAGAAATTGATGATAATTGTATACGTTCTTATAATGCATTTGGTTGTATATTATTTTAAAGTTCACGTGTTTTGTTTTGATTCGGCAGGTTAAAAGTCTTTGCTTCGCTTTGTGGTTGTGATTTGAACAAAAATTGGTACGTTTATTTGATATGCTTAAGGATAATAAAAGAAATGCTAGTACAAACCCGAAGTAGTAGATGGTGTTGAAACACTTGTTTGTGTTATAGTAGGAGCTGATGATGTACTTTCTGTGGTAGCTGTTGATGTAGATTCTGTACTAACGGAAGTTGCGGTAGTACCACTGGATGTAGATTGCGTTGTTTTAGATGTTGTAGATTCTGTTGGTACACTAGTTGTTGACTCCCTACTTAGAGTAGTTTCTGTTGCACCACTTGTAGTAGACAATGTCGAACCTGCAATATTTGAATCAGTAAATTTTTGTGTAAAGCGAAAAGAATTATTTTACTAGAAATATAATGTTCTAATTCAAAATGTGAAAACCAATAGGAAATGGTTTACTTCAGAAGATAAAGGACAGAACCTTTTCGAAATAAATTACTTTATTGAATGAAAGTGACATTTATTATAAAAAAAATTGTATCTACATAATATGGAAATTAAGGTGTTGAACGTAATACAAAAGTTTCGAATGCTTTGTTTTCTTTGCTATTTTGATTGGGATATGTAATTGTTTGTTTGTTTTTGGTATTAAAGTTAAATCAAATGAACTGCATTCAAACCTAAAGTAGTAGATGGTTTTGAAACACTTGTTTGTGTTGCAGTAGAGGCTGATGATGTACTTTCTGTGGTAGCTGTTGATGTAGATTCTGTACTAACAAATGTTGCGGTAGTACCACTGGTTGTAGATTGCGTTGTTTTAGATGTTGTAGATTCTGTTGGTACACTAGTTGTCGACTCCGTACTTAGAACAGTTTCTGTTGTACCACTTGTAGTAGACAATGTCGAGCCTGTAATATAGTATATCGAATTTTTAATTAGGGAGAAGAGTACTATTTTGTAATCTTAATCTATTGATTAAACAGAAATTTATTTCAGAAAAAATATGTTGGAATGATTTTAAAGAACGTTTTTTATTAATGCATTATTCGATTTTCAGTTTAGATTTAATATTGATTGCTGTGTTTGTTCTTGATATGGTAGGATAGTAAAATAAAGAACTTGATAGAAATTTGTAGCACATGATGGTGATGAAACACTGGTTCGTGATGTAGTTGAGGCTAATCATGCACGGAGTAGTTTTAAATGTTGTTGATTCCGTCGATACACTTGTTCTAACTTCCGTGTGTTCTGTTGTACCAATTCTTGTAGATAATATCGAACCTGTAATAATGTATAACGTGAATATTTATTAATGACACAAGTTTTCATTAGTATATGAATTTTAATTTTAAAGTGAATTCCGTTTTATAGGTCTATTATTTTTAAAGGGAAATGAAAAGTTTGTGTCCGGCACACTGAGCGGCATAATAGATATATTGATGAAAGTTTGGTTGTATATTATATGAAAGTTCAACTGTATAACTTAATTTTGGAGTTACATTTCATTTGCAATTGGGATTTGGAAATAAAACACCCTCTTTAAATAATAATTAAGATGAATAGTAGATAGTGTTGCAAAACTTGCAGATTGCGGTGCTCCAGATATTGAAATAATCAATTATTTCAAGGAGAGTTTTCTTGTATATATATAATAAAGTTGACTGTTGAAACACTGTTGTGTTTTTTGTGGAAGCTGTTGAAATAACATAAGTAACAATAGTATCACTGGTTGTAGATTCTGTTGGTACATTTGTTGTTGACTCCGCACTTAGAGTAGTCTCTGTTGTACCATTTGTAATATATACTGTTAAGTCTGCAATATTGTATTTTGTGTTATATTCATTAAGGAGGACAACAATTGTATTGGGAAGGTTGACATGTAAATAAGGGGTATCAATCCAATATAATTTTTTGTCAAAAAATACGTAATTGATTACAGATCGAAATATTTTAATTCGACAAGCTGCGTGATATATTAAAAGTAACTGACGATTACTACGCAAAAATGTGGTTTTATATTTGGGGTCCAGCAGCGACATGTAACGGAAAGTTCCAAAGTGTTCTTTCTGTTTTTCCCATTTTTTCCTTCACGATATGTTTTGTATGATATAAAAGGATGATAAAATAAATAACTAAATACAAATTCGATGTGATTCAGTTAACACTGATAATAGATTCAGTAATAACAAATGGTACATATGTTGTTGAAATTTGAAATTAAAAAAAAAAATTAAATCCATTACTTGGAAAGAGAAAGGAAGGTTGCGAAAGTTGCGAAATATTAAAATTTGAGTAAAAAAGATTATAACTTGCTTTGGTATTGGTATTCAAGCATAAACTCACCTTTCGTATATGCAAGGGTAATAAAAGTAACATCTTGATATAAACTGAAATTAGAAATTACAGTAGACACCCTGCTTTGTGTTGCAGTAGATGCTGATATCTACTATATGTGGTAGTTGTTGATGTAGATTCTATACTAAGTTGCGGTAGTATCGTTCTTTGTAAATTGCTTTGTCCCATATTTGCTTGGTTCTGAAAATAAAAAAATCTGGTATTTTAAAAGAGAAAAGAAAGTTCTTTATCGGACACGCTGCATAGTTAATGAAAAGATACTGATAATTAACGTTAAACCATTCTTTTATATAAAATATAAATTTTCATTTGTTTACTCAAAAACAAACAGTAATCCATGTCCGAATCACAATCCAGAAGCAAAGTAAAAACTTTGTAACTGACAAGTTAGGTTAGACACGTGAACTTCCATCAGAAAAGTGAGGCCGGGTGCTCCGGAAGGGTAAGCACTTCCTGTTTAGCTAGCTACACCCGCCACGTGTGTAATCAAAATTGTGTGAAAGCAACATGGAACTATGAGACGTCAAATATACCCAGGGCAATCCTGGACACCTCTACCATAGCGTATTAATTGGAAACAAATTCACCATAAGCAGGAGAAGCAGGTATATTGCTGCATAAAAAAAGGAAAGTTGACAATAGAAAAATTGAAGTCATCACGTTTGTCATAAAGTTTCAAATGTAGCCTTTCGTGTGCATCATAATTCAGGTATGAGTCTAAATATGAAGCAGAACTTGAGCTTAAGGTTTGATTAACAAAGTTTTCTATTAGAATTGGTATTGGTATTCGGACATGAACTAGCATTTTTCATATTTAAAGATAATAAAACAAAAGACTTGAAACTAGAAATAGCAAATAATGTTCAAACACTGGTTTTTGATGCAGTAGAGTCCAGTGATGTACTTTCTGTGGTAGCTGTTGATGTAGATTCTTTACTTACAGAATTTGCGATAAAACCATTGGTTATAGATGAAGTTGTTCCATATGTTATTTTTTACAATTGTTATGACTCCGTAGTAAGAGTTGTGTCTTTTAAACTACTTTTAGTAGACAACGTCGAACCTGTAATATGTATATTTAAATATAGGCATTAAAAACAATAATTGTGTTGGGAATGCTGAGCATATGAATATGAGGTGTAAAGTCAAAATAATAAAAATGCTTCGGATTTTATAAAATCCGTTATTTCAACACAGAATGAAATCTTTTTGTCCGTCTTGCTCCAAGATATATTAAAAGCTATTAAATATTTCTGCAAAATAATGTTTTTATATTACAGTAGAACTTCGATATCTCGAATACCACGGTTAACTCGAAGTCATTATTTTGTTCCGACCGGTTTTCTATATAAACTATATAAATACAACTTCGATAACTCAAACCCTTATAATTCGAATACCCTCGCGATAACTCGAAGTAATGTTAAGGTGCCAAATTAAAAATTGTATGACAAACCACCTTCTAAAACTTGAAACATTAAACAATGAGTGATCAATAACACGACCAGTTAAAACACAGAAATTATTCGGCCATTGGCTATAGGCATCTGTATAATCCGAATAATGTGAGGAGAAGTGATACAGATCAAAGGTTCTGCTACTGTATGAATTAGTATCAATTAAAGGATTAGTACTCTGTGTCGTAAGGGGCGATGAAGTGTAACCGTGTACCCCCTTAGTAGAAGCCAAGTTTTTGCCGCTGGCGATAAAATGACCGAGACATGGTATGCACACCAATGTTATAATTTCTATAAAATGCGCCTCTTGTCTGGCATATATATTATTATCATAATAATTATGATTATTACATACAATGTACATGAATATGTGTATTTGATTCAATTTTTTGAATGCATTATGATCATGTATTGGTAATACGCATTTTTTGTAAGGTATGCGTTTGTCGTCACCAGGAGTCCTTATAAAACATCATTATTAAATTGATTATATTTCGTTTATTATTACATGTTTTTATGTAATACATATGAAACTAGTGTATCGGTAAACAGTTTAACACCATCCAATATTTCTCGCATAAAAATTAAAGTCTACATTGTGACGTCACCCTTCAACACCCCGATAACTCAAAGTCATAATCGATGTCCCATGCACGTAAGAATAATAAAAGAAAGGACTTGAAACTGGAAGTAGTAAATTATGTTCCAACACTGGTTTGTGATGCAGTAGAGCCTGGTGATGTACTTTAACTGGTAGTTGTTTTTGTAGACTCTTCAATAACAAATATTGTAATAGTAGTATTGATTGTAGATTCCGTTGTTCCGTATGTTGATTTTTTATCACTGTATTTGGATTCTGTGATAAAAGTTGTTCCGTTGTAAATTGCGATGTTGTTGATTCTGGAAAAAGGAAAGTTTTCTGTACGATTATTAAAATATATTGATAATTAATATTATAGCATTCCATTTTATAGTGTATCAAAGTGAATCTGTTTTTCTAAAATTTGGAGTAAAAAAGTAACGTCAAGTAATTACTTCCGGTTTATATCAATAATATTTGGATAATTAATTAGGCACTGACAAACGTTGGGGAAGTACCACTCGTTGTCAAATTGCTTTTCTCTATATGTTGATTCTGTTGGTGCAGTTTTTGTTGGCTTCGTATTAAAAGTAGTTTCTGTTGAATCGCATGAAGTTCGCAATGTCGAGCCTGCAATATTGTATATTGTGATATATTCATTAAGGTAGTTCCATACCTTACAAATCGCCTGAAAACACATATTGAAATTTTAATATATTGTACATGGGCATAAACCATTCAACATGCCAAAATTTCAGGGCAGGTATTCGACTTGCTTAAAAAGTTCTGAAGCGCCACCTGGTAGCCATTTTCACGACATCGTGAATCAGAAATAAACTAGTTTTTTTCTAAATGTAAGAATAATTAAAAAGACCTTGACATAAACCGGAATTAAGAAATTATGTTGAAACAATGTTTGTGATGCAGCAGAATATAACGATGTACTTATTCTGGTAGCTGTCGATGTAGACTCTTTATTAACAAATATTGTGATAGAACCATTGATTGTAGCTTACGTTGTTCCGTATATTGATTTTTGATCCTTTATTTTGACTCCGTAATAAAAGTTGTTTCGTTGTAAATTGCGTTGTTACAGATGTTGATTTGGTTGTCTGAACTTTTCCGTGGTTTATGAAAATTTATTGATAATTAATGCACAACTTCACACAAAAAGGATATAGTAAATGATGTTGACACATTGGTTTGTGTTCCAGTGGAGGCTAATGATGTGCCGCCTGTGATTGTTGTTGATGTTGAGTTTGTTCTAACAGAAGTTGAGGTAGTACTATTTGTTGTTATTTGCGTTGTTCTTTATGTTGTGAATTCTAAAAAGATAAAAAATTAATATTTATAAGGAGAAAAGAAAATTGTATTTCTGACAAGCTGCGTAGTTTATGAAAAGATACTGATAGTGAATCAAATATCACTCGCTTTATATTGTATGAATAATAACCTGTTTACCTTAAGTTTTGAGTAACTAAATTGTGTTCTCTCTTTGATATTAGTATTCGGACATGAACTAGGCTTTTCTAATTGTAAGAATAATAAAAAAGACCTTGATATTAACCGGAAGTGATAAATTTTGTTGAAACACTTGTTTGTGATGCTGTAGAATCTGATGATGTACTTATTCTGGTTGCTGTCGATGTAGACTCTTTATTAACAAATATTGTGATAGAACCATTGATTGTAGCTTACGTTGTTCCGTATATTGATTTTTGATCACTTTATTTGACTCCGTTATAAAAGCTGCTCTTTCGTTGTAAATTTTGTTGTTACAGATGTTGATGATTCTGAAAATAGATAAGAAAGTTTTCTGTACGACAAGCTGCGTAGTATATTAAAAGATATTTATAATTTAAGTAATAGCATTCCATTTTATAATATATCAAAGTTAACCTGCCTTACCAAAGTTTAGAGTTCAAAGATATAATTGAATAATTATCAAAATAGTATTGATATAAACAGGAATTAGGTAGTTGACGTTTAAACACTGGTTTGTGATGCTGTAGAGGCCCGCGATGTACTTTCTGTGGTAGTTCCTAATGTTGATTCTGCACTTACGAACTTTGGGGTAGTACCACTCGTTATCAAATTGCTTTCCGCCATATGTTGATTATGTTGGTACAGTTGTTGTTGTCTCCGTATTAAAAGTAGTTTCTGTTGAATCACATGAACTTCACAATTTGAGCATGCAATATTGTATATCGTGATACATTCGTTAAGTAAAACAGTTATTGTTTTTGAAACGTTGAACTTGTTGACTCCGTAATAAGAGTATATCGATTTGAGACAGAAAGACAATAAAAGAAATTGGAAGTTTTATAAAAAAAAACGTTTCAAAACATATTTGTCCAAAAACTTCTGCGATTTATTAAAAGTTATTGATAATTAATGCACAATAATGTGTTTTTATATTACATTAGTGAAACGTAACATGAAATGAAAACGTATATTTACTTTCCTTTTTGTTTTTGATTTGACCATGAAACAGTTTGTTTCTATTTGAAATGTAAAACCAATAAAACGAAATAACTTCCTACAAAAAGGATATAGTAGATGATGTTGAAGCATTGGTTTGTGTTCCAGTAGAGGCTAATGATGTACCGTCTGTGATTGTTGTTGATGTAGAGTATGTTGTAACAAAAGTTGCGGTAGTACCATTAGTTGTAATTTGCCTTGTTTTTCATGTCGTTAATTCTGAAAAAATAGAATTGATTATTTGAAAACTAAAAAGAAATTTGTATATTGGACAAGCTATGTAGTTAATGAAAACTTACTGATATTTAACGTAAAATTATTCACTAGTATATTGTATGAATGTTGACCTGTTTCGCTAAGTTTTGAGTTACAAAATTTTGTATTCACTTTGAACATGAACTAGAGTTTTATAAATGTAATGATAATAAAAAATACCTTGATATAAACAAGAGTTAGTAAATTACGTTGAAACACTCGCAAGAGTTGCAGCAGAATCTGATGATGTAAATTTTCTGGTAGCAGTTGATGTAGACCATTCATTATAGATTCCGTCGTTTCGTATGTTGATTTTTGGTCACTTATTTTGACTCCGTTATAACAGTTGTTTCGTTGTAAATTGCGTTGTTACAGATGTTGCGGATTCTGAAAATAGAAAAGAAAGTTTTCTGTACGACAAGCTGCGTAGTATATTAAAAATATATTGATAATTAAAGTAATAGCATTCCATTTATAGTGTATCAAAGTTAACTTGCCTTACCAAAGTTTAGAGTAACAAAGATATAGATGAACAATTCTCAAAATATTATTGATATAAACCGGAATTAAGTAGTTGACGTTGAAACACTGATTTGTGATGCTGTAGAGGCTGATGATGTACTTTCTATGGTAGCTCTTGATATAGATTATGCACTAACGAACGTTGGGGTAGTACCACTCGTTATCAAATTGTTTATCTCCATATGTTGATTCTGTTGGTGCAGTTTTTTGTTGGCTTCGTATTAAAAGTAATTTCTGTTGAATCGCATGAAGTTCACAATGTCGGGCCTGCAATATTATATATTATGATATATTCATTAATTAGAAAAATTATTGTTTTTGAAATGTTGAAGTTGTTGACTCCGTAATAAGAGTAGCTTCTGTAGAATCACTTTTAGTAGACAATATCAAGTCTGCAATATGTATATATTCTGACAAGTTTATTAAGGAGAACATTATATGTCTTTGGAATGTTGAGTATGTCAATTTGAGGTACAAAGTCAGTAAAAAAGTTGGAAGGTTTATTAAAACCGTTTCAAAACATGTTTGTCCGAAAACTTCCGTGATTTATTAAAAGTTATTGATAATTAATTCACAATAATGACTGTTTATATTACACCAGTGACACGTAACATGAAGTTAAAACATATTATTTCTTTACTTTCTGCTTTTGATTTGGCCATGAAACGGGTTGTTTCCTTTGATATGAAAACCAAAAAGGAAATAACTTCATACAAAAAGGATATAGTAGATGATGTTGAAACACTGTTCCATTAAAAGCTGATGGTGTACCGTCTGTGATTGTTGTTGATGTAGAGTATGAATTAACAGAAGTTGTGGTAGTACCATTCGTTGTAATTGGCGTTGTTCTTTATGTTGTTAATTCTGTATAAATAGAATCCTTTATTTGAAAATATAAAAGAAATTAGTAAATTGGACAAGCTGTATAGTTTATTAAAAGATACAGATAGTTAACGTAAAATCATTCACTTGTATATTATAAGAATGTTGATTTGTTTAGCTTAAGTTTTGAGTAACATAATTTTGTTTTCGCTTTGGTATCAGTATTTGGACATGAAATCGCCTTTTGTAAATGTAAAGATAATAAAAAGACCTTGATATAAACCGAAAGTAAAACATTATGTTTAAACTCTGGTTTGTGTTGCAGTACAATGATACAATTACTGTTTATTTAGCCTATTTCGGAGAAAGCAAGATCGCAAAATACTCTATAAATTTCAATACGACGGGTACAAATCAATGATTCTTTTACTTACATGAGCCGAGTCGTAACTGAAAATTTCTGTTTCGGTTCCATCCTTGCTTAATATATCATTTTATGCGACAAAATATAACCTGGGTGGGTGTTTACAATGGTAATCTTTTTTACGAAATGGCGGGGTTCTTTATGTTACGTAGTCATGACGAAAGAGTCGACTATTTACGTAGGTTAGTGCAGCTCAAGAACGGATTGATTTTTGCGTAACCGCAATGACCAAAATCGATTTAATAAAATAATAAAGTGAACTACGTTACCTTTCTGCATTTTTAAACTTTTGAAAAAAATTGACGTAAATTCAAACTTTTAAACTCAACCCGACCTTTGAACTACCCTTCATTGTACCCCTGGCGAACCTACGTAAATAATAAATTCTTCCGTCATCATTACGTCACACGAAAGACTCCGCCATTTTGTCAAAATTTTTACCATTGTAAACACCCATCCAAAACACGTTTTGGTGCATTAAAGGAGTTATAATGCACGGATTTGATCGAAATAAGGATTATTAGCAACGACTCGGCTCATGTAAGTTAATGATTATTTGATTTTTAACCGTGCCATTCAAATCTTTGAGATATTAGCGTTATTCCTTTCTCTCCAGCCCAGTAAACGGACAGTAATTAATTAATTATCAAAATATTATTGATATAAACCAGAAGTAAGTAGTTTACGTTGAAACACTGGTTTTTGATGCTGTATAGGCTGATGGTGTACTATATGTTGTAGTTCTTGATAAAGATTCTGCACTAACGAACGTTGGGGTAGTACCACTTGTTATAAAAATGCTTTTCTCCATATGTTGATTCTGTTGGTGCAGTTTTTGTTGGCTTCGTATTAAAAGTAGTTTCTTTTGAATCGCGTGAAGTTCGCAATGTCGAGCCTGCAATATTGTATATTGTGATTCATTTATTAAGGAGAAAAATTATTGTTTTTGGAATGTTGAACTTGTTGACTCCGTAATAAGAGTAGTTTCTGTAGAATCACTTGTAGTAGACAATGTCGAGTCTGCATTAAATAGTTTTTGACATGTTCATTTAGGAGAACATTAAATGTGTTTGGAATGTTTAGTATATAAATTTGAGGTATTATCTCAATAACTAAAACTTGGAAGTTTTATTAAAACCATTTCAAAACATGTTTTTTCGTAAACCACCGTGATTTATTAAAAGTTATTGAGAATTAATGCACAATGATGAGTGTTTATATTACACCAGTGAAATGTAACATAAAGTTAAAACATATTTTTCATTTCCTTTTTGTTTTTGATTTTGCCATGAAACACTTTGTTTCTATTTGACATGTAAGACTAACAAAAGAATTACCTTCACACAAAAAAGATATAGTAGATAATGTTAAAACATGGTTTGTGTTCCAGAGGCTGATGGTTCAATTTCTGTGGAAAATCTTGATGTAGATTAAGTCCTAATGTAAGTTGTCGTACTTTCATTCGTTGTAAATCGTGCTGTTCTTTATATTGGTAATTCTAAAAAAATAAAATACATTATTTGAAAACAGAATAGAACATTGTATATTCGATAAGCTGCTTAGCTGATGAAAATATATTAATACGTAACGTTAAAGCATTCACTTGTATAGTATATAAATGTTGACCAGTTTAGATTAAGTTTTGAGTAACATTATTTTGGTACTCGCTTTTGTATTTGTATTTGGACACGAACTAGCCTTGTGTATATATCAAGATAATAAACATACATTGATATAAACCGAAAGTGATAAATTATGCTGAAACACTTGTATGTGACGCAGTAGAATCTGATGACGTACTTTTTTTGGTAGCTGTTGATATAGAATATTTATTAACAAATATTGTGATATTACCATTGATTGTAGATTCCGTTGTTCCGTATGTTGATTTTTTGGTTACTTTATTTTGACCCCGTTATAAAAGTTGTTTCGTTGTAAATTGCGTTGTTACAGATGTTGTTTGATTCTGGAAAAAGAAAAGAAAGTTTTCTGTACGATAAGCTGCGGAGTATATTAAAGATATTTATAGTTAATATAATAGCATTCCATTAGTGTATCAAAGTTAAACTATTTTACTAAAGTTTGGAGTAACAAGTATAGAATATATTAATTATCAAAACCTTATTTAAATAAACCGGAAACAAGTAGTTGACATTGAAACACTGGTTTGTGATGCTGTAGAGGCGGATGATGTACTATCTTTTGTAGTTCTTTATGTAGATTCTGCATTCAGATTAATAACTGTTGGGGTAGTACCACTCGTTATCAAATTGCTTTTCTCCATATATTGATTCTATTGGCGCAGTTGTTGTTGACTCTGTATTAAAACAGTTTCTTTTGAATCACGTGTACACAATGTCGAGCCTGTAATATGGTATATTGTGATGTATTCATTAAAGAGAACAATTATTGATTATTGTTTTTGAAATGTTGAACTTATGGATTTGAGGTATAAAGTCAATACAAAATTACTTCGAATTTTGTAAAATCCGTTATTTCAAAACAGAACAAATTATTTACTAGTATGTCCGACAAGCCCGTGATTTATTTAAAGTTATTTGTAATTAATGGACAATGATGTGGATAACACTAATCCTGTCAATGTTAGTAACTTAATAATGAAAGAAGAACAAATGATCATATTAAAATAATAATTCAACATTTGATATTTAGTGTACAATAATCTGTGAAATTGCTTGAAATTGATAAAATTGATACGATTTAAAAGACGAAATAAGTAAGTAAAAACATTGTTTTAAATCCAACTGAAGTAGTAGATTTTGGTAAAGCCTTGTGGTACAAATTGAAGGTGACAATACGCATGGCGTTTACAAATCTCTGCGCTCTGATGATATTATTTCAAGTCTAACAGTCAGGTAAGTTAAAATTAGTTTTGTTAAATAACTTACTGGAAATTAAATACATAATATCTATCAATAACAAAAAATAAATATACAAGAGAACTATCATAGTACGGTACACGGATAAATTCAATATGCTAATGATTCACTTAATTACCTTTGATACATTCAATATATAAAGACTTTTTTCACAATATTTAATTAAAGATATCTTTTTTAATATTGATCCAATTTTCTAAATTGTGACGTTATGAAAATTTATACTGAAATATGGGGTATTATTTGAATCACACACGGAATTTCTGAGTAAAGCATTTTCGAACAGGGTGGTTTTTAATTACCTTCTATGGCAAAGTAAAATGTTTGCAATTATAATGATTTTTACTCCAGTCAAGATTTTCCTCAATAGTTCAAAAAATTTTTGATACTTAAAAAATACCCATTGACAATATATCCCTGATGCTGACTGATCGGTCTTATTGTATTTAAAAAAATCATTGGCTCTCATTTCAGATAAGGCATTGTTCGTCTTATTTGAAATAATATTGTTTTCAATATTTCTATCATATAAGCGACTAAGAATACAAACTAATATAATTTACAAAATACTTTCTATACACACCATTAAATAATATATTTTGTAAAATATATTTTGGTCCTTTGGGTAGTTTTTCAACATTTTCAAAATAATTTTGGTTTCATAATTTTGGTCCAGACACTACTGAGTAGAATTGTATTCCGAAACGGCCGTCTAGTGCTGTAAAATTAAAACTGGTATAATATGTAATTTACTATAACAGTAAGAAGCACCACAATACCACCCGTTCGTTTAAAATATTGTAATAAATCAGGACATTATTGCTACTTTCATCATATGTTTGAACCAGATAACATCTTAAGAGATTGTTTTATCGACGAATCGAGCAAGGAGAATAGGTAATTATTTACATTTACAGAAAATTTATTTCTTTTTACTACAATTATGTTTCAAAAATATGTAGGACAAACTACTACTTTTGTACAAGCTTTTTAGAGCTTATATCATCATTGTTATTTACTATTTAGCCTATGTAAAAATTATAAGATTTGTGATTTTTTCTCCCCTTATTGCTAAAAAGGAAACGGGGATTCCTATATCTTTTGCATTTTCAGATGAGATCAAAACGATTTAAAAGTATTATAAAATCAAACACTCGTAGAATACTTCTCATTTGTACCGCTTAATATTAAAACTCTGACCTGTGTTACATAGTCGCTGCCAATGCACCTTCTGTAGCAGTTGTTGTTAATTTTATACTAATAAAAGTTACGGTAGTACCACTGGTTGTAGATTGTGTTGTTCCAGATGTTGTAGGTTCCGTTGGTACACCTGTAGAACCATTCCTAGTAGACAATATCGAATCTGCAATGTTAAACTAACTTGTCAATAAGACAGAAAATATTCCATTTCAAATATCATCCTTTGCATGGTATTAGTGGAATTCTAAAAAAATCGAAAATTCAAATGAAACGATAAAGTTCTTTTACCTAAATAAAGTTCTTTTACCAAAACGATGGAATTTACTGACGAAAATCGGGATACGGAATCAAAAGAATTTGATGATAAGCCTAGGTTAATCAAGATCCTCAAAACGTTTGATGTGTGTCATCACAATATTGTAGCAAATATTATGTAAATGTATCCAAATTACCCTGGATATATTTGACGTCGCACCGTTCTATATTCCTGTTATTCTCAATTTTGATTTCACGAGTTAAAGTTGTAGCTTACTTAACAGCACGTGCTTACTCTTCCGGATGATCACCCCTCTTAGCTCACAACATAGACATTTATATAACATTTTATATATTTATAAAGATTTAAATGCTAGTCAAAATATATCACTGTATATCCATATTACGATATATTTATTTGCCATCTTTTTATTAATACCTAACTGGGTCCGTGCATCTGAATTTAAAGTTGTTTGTATGTGAAATGCCGCGAATATTAAACAATTAGCACATTTGATTAAATATTATTGAGTAAAATAATATAATTGCATTTATCTTTTTTAAAATATCCCTTTAACGACAATATTAAGTCATTGCTTTAACCGTCTGTTAAGAATTTTCCGCGACTGTCAATCGCGTTTATTCGTGTCCAATCTCGTAACGCCATGCGTCATGCGTATTAAACAACTCTATACACGTATATCATAAAAAATACCAATCCAAATTTATGTCGATTTTAGGGATTCGTTGGTATTTGTTAAATTATCTGTGTGTCGTGTTTATACAACCCCTTCTTTTGTCTTTTGAATGTTCTTCTTTTTTTTTTTTTTTTTGTAATAAAAAAAATATATGTTAACATCGAAAATGCTTTAATGTATATCTCCACGTCGTTCTTTAAAAAATAATTTACCACAATACAAAACGATATAACGTAGTGGAAAGTTTAAACAAAGATAGAGTTTTCTCTAACAGAGGAAGAATATATTGATAAATATTTTAAATCAGAAAAGTTTTTACCGCTTCGGCTCACAATCATAGTTTTTCATAATTTGATTTTTTAACATGTATTATTTTACTTGTCATATAAGAGAACAGTAAAGATACCCATAGATAACTGTTGTATTATGATGTATGTCAAACATCTGTATTGAATAATGTCTCTGAATAAAATCTGTAAGTGTAAGTGACAGTAATGATCAAATGACGAAAACCCAGTGAAACCGATTTCTTTTCATATATTGAAAAGATACCCAAACAACCAAAATATATTTTACCAAATTTAGCAAAGGAAATACTTTGCATGAGGGAGTATATTTTATGTTTAGAGGAATTTCAGATTTTAACTAAAAGCAAACATAGAAAAATAGTATATTTTTGACAATAATACACAATGATGGTGGACCTAATTGGGTAGTACTTGTGATGTTTTAAATGTGGTCAAAAGTACCGGTATCAAATTTTGATAATTAAAAAATAAAACTGAAAAAAGATGCAACAACCAATATAACTTTTTTAAAATCAAATCATTAGAGATTAGTATCTGATTGATTGGTCGAGTTACTTCCCTTTCCCTTAAGATATTTCAATTCAAATAAAATATCTTTTCTGAGCAATCTATAAATTCAAGCATTGATTCAAGCAAAGGATAAATATTTGTGCGTCATTTACTTATACTACTAGTATAATACTTTAAGTAGTCAGATTTGAAAAGGAAAAATTCTTTTTGAAAAAAAATCTGTATTATTGATTTTTTTAATGTCTTAAAAACAGTACACACATACCATTATAGCTTTCTTAAAGAAAAATGGTTGTTACTAAATTAAAAAATAGACAAACCCGTTAAAAAATAAAACAGTTAAAACTTTATAAATTCATTAATTTAAAGTTATTACTATAAAAGCCGCTGAATACCTAAATGACTAAACATCAAATCCTTTAAGACTGCATGTGAACTCCAAGACAGAAGTAGTGGTAATCTCACAATTTCGGCTTCAGTCGTCTCCTCCTTTTAATGTAAGATAAGGTAAAACTTAACTTGACACAAACCTAAAACGCATTTTAAAAAGGATACTCATATCTTAAATCCGATACATCAATGTAGTTGGCACAAACATCACTACAAGTCGCTAAGTCGATACCATCAACGATTGAATAATATTTTAACACTACTAGGTGTCGTCTGATACAGATTGAACTGAACATTTTAATATTATATGATCCAAAATATGTATAAATCCAAATGGAAAAACAACAAAATGGTCATTTTTTTTATCTTTTTTTAAATAATATAAACCAATCCTTTTAAAATAATATGAATCCCTAATAATGTATATAGAACCAGGTTTTCAGACTGAAAATTTATAATTAATTTCCTTCACTTTCACATTTTGTTCACTATTGTTTCTTATACTGCTCAGGAATACATCAAACTATTTCCATTTTATAAACTTCAAACTAATCCAATCATATTTAGATAATAATATTTCCAATTAGTATGATAGGAAATTTATTCAAAACCAAATCGAAAACACATGTAATATTGCTTTTACTTATTTTAGTAAAAGATCCACTGTAAAACTTTATCCATGTATCATACATTTTTGTTTATAAGGAATCATATTTGATATATATTTCCTTACTTCCAATAAACCGATAATACTTTACACACTAAATAAACATAAATCTCTGGGAATTCCAGTACAATGTCCAAAAGCATCTAATCGATTTTCAACAATTCCAAATGAACTGACACATTTGAAAAAATTCCGAAATGTATTTTGTTACCATATTTCCATTAAAATTTTATAGAACTCCAAATATTTAACACTTTCCATTTGCAAAACATTTTATTTTATAAAACAACACATTCACATCCATGTATCATACATCGTTTATAAGGAATCATATTTGATATATATTTTCTAACTTCCAATAAACCGATAATACTTTACACACTAAATCAACATAAATGCCGTGTAATTCATGTATTCCCAATATAAAACGAATCCAATTTGAAAGATTTAAAAAAAAGGATTCCAAATAATTTCTTTGCTGAAATTGACATTTAATTCCATTGCTCCCAATGAAGTGAATAATAACTTTTCCAACTCGATCAATCGATATCTGCAAATTGACATTTAATTCCATTGCTCCTAATGAAGTGAATAATAACTTTTCCAACTCGATCAATCGATATCTGCAAATTGACATTTAATTCCATTGCTCCTAATGAAGTGAATAATAACTTTTCCAACTCGATTCATCGATATCTACAAAAACAGAATATAATATTAATATAATCCAAGCAAATGTTAAAACTATCAAATAAAAAGTACTAAACCTTACAATTAGGGAGTCTGAAGACACAATTTAAAGTGTGAATATGATCTTATACATTTCAGAAACTTGTAATTAACATAATTTCCATATTGTGATCTTTATTTATAGTAACATTGTAGAAAAAGTATAGTGCTAAAGATAATTGATTTTTAATGTTTTCCTTGAAATCCTAAAACCAAACACTATTTGCTCTATCATTTAAATCCCTTCAAAACTAAAACCTTTTCTGGTAGAATACACGACATTATCAAGACTTAGACAGTCTCGGTTAGCTCTACTGGAGAGCTGTCGCCGTTATTCATAATAAAAGTAAAGTATTTTGATTCGTTAAGTATAAATCCTCAATTTTCTTTCGCTAAGGCGTGGAGCGAATGCTTTGATATTCAAACTGTTTGTCGTTAGTTATTACACAACAACATGTTTACAAAAGTTTCTGATGATTAATATGCGTTCGGTAGATCTATCCGTGCTACAGATGACTGATTTCTTCTCGCAAGATTTGTGTAATATAATCAATATTTAAAGCAGTCCATTCATCTGTATACAAATTCCTCTTTCAATACACAAAAATCAATCTTCTTTAAATTAAATATATATGTATACATATCAATCAAAACGGGTTTTAGATTATATAATGTTGTAAATGTGTTGCATACAAAATTTACTTTGACGAGTGCAGTAAGAGCTTGAAGACACCGCTCAAAAATATCCAAAAAATACCTGCACAAGGCAAAATATATTAGTCGATTTTAAAGATGCAGTGATTGTTTCTCTACTTTACTTTCTGTCCAATTTAAGAAACATTCAGGCTTAAACATTTACGTTTAAATCAGCTAAACACTCATATATTTTGTTTTTAATGGGGTTTTTTAAAATTCAATAAATACTTTCAAATAAAATTTTAGCTGGCAATGATATAAACACGGCAATAGCCAAATGCAACAATGAACACGAAGCAAATGTTACAAAACACAAGGCAAAGAAAACAGGAAAATAAATTATAGAACCCATCAACAAATATTCCTATCCATGTCTGATACAAAATCCTAAATCAAAGAAAACTCTTTGAAAATAGGCTCACGAAGCTAAATAGTTGAAATTCTACCAGAGAAATGAGACCAGGTGTTTCAAAAAGTCAGAAAGGTATGCATATTTTGTTGAGAAAGTTACACTTACCACGTGTGTAACTAATATTGAAATCGAGATTGAAAAATGAATAGAATAGACATTGTGGGACGTTAGGCACATTTTGCAGAAACTATTAAAACGCATGTCGCCTAATCGATTTTTTAACTGCACATACAAACATTTTGATGATCTTTTATTTCGAAATAATCCTTAAATTGAATATTAAATTGAATGTAATTGTAATCAAACATTGAAGTTCTACTTCATATTTGGACTTATGTCCCAATTACGACACCAAAGGAAGGCTACAATTGTAGTTATGACAAACATGGTAACTTTAATTTCTATATATATTGTCAATTTTCTATTTCTATGCAGCACTACAGTTGCGTTTACTGCTTTTGAAGTTTTTATGTTCAGTTAATATGATATGCGCTCATCAATGCACTCAAAATATTTATGGCTGTCATCACAATATCGCTGACAAGTATGATGTTTATTTATCAACAATCATCCTTGATATATTTATCGTCTCATAGTTCCATGTTTCTTTCATTGTCAATTTTAATCCCACAACTAGTGTCTGGACAGCTATCTAAACAGAGGATGCTTACTTTACCGGAGCACCCAGGTTTACTCACGTTTTAACTACAGCTGGTTTTCAAAGTTTTATTTTGCTTTCCAAAATGTTATTTGAACATCGACTGTTATGTTTGTGTTTGATACGAATCTGAAAATTTATAAAGTGAACTATCTTTAAAAGCAATCAATAAAGTTTTAAGGAAAGAGAAAAAATAAAAAAGTCACATTCGAAGCTCCAATATACAAAGACATATTTTGGGTTGCTAAGTGTGAAACTGTATGATAAGTTTATCCGCAAAACAGGTTACTAATTTTTATCGCCCACCCTTTCGACAAACTTACTTTAAGGCACCATACAAACCGTCCAAAACGACTGCGTGCGCTGTTTATTCTTTATTACCTAAAACCATTATCACGCTTTAACATCGTGCATTCATATATGTATGGGAGGATTAAGTGCATTTACAGGCACACAGAAAACAACATTTTTTAAAAGTTAATTTTCAGAGTCATTACGACCTTTCTTTGGATAATCAGCTTTTGAAGTATTGAATTTTATAGAAAGTGATCATTCAACAAAAATAAGGCACGGAACACTGGTTATGACGAAATGCCAATAAATCTTATAACTTTTCATCAATACAAGTCAAGCGTGCAAAAGAAATGAAAGAACATTTAAGCCAACGCCTTAAATACCATACAGAGTATTAGACCAGCGAAAATAGAATTTTTGATTTTGAATAAATTTTATATTTCAACAATTATAAATCAAGTCTTTATAGACTTTCAACTTATTCAAAACATTTCAATTTAAACTTAAATTAATGGAAAAAATTTAAACGAAAATCACATTTTTTGGAAATGAAATATACAAAGTTGCAAAATTGCAAGTCCCTACAAGACCTTATATCGGGAGAAGATTAAAATATACAGCTCATGATAAACAATAAAGTAATTCCTGCAGTTTTTGGAATAACAAACAATGTTAAATCTGCTATAGCAAAGCTCTATTTTTACTTTTTGAAGACTGAGATAATCCTGTTTCTATGGATGTCCTTGTCGACTCACAGTTTTGCTATGAGCAGATTACGCAAATTCAGTTAGTATTTAAAAGGTTTTAAGAGTTTTTGATATTTATAATGCGAGTATTTATGCAGCAGCTGCAGTTGATGGGGCCTAATAAAGTCTTGTAACCACATCACTGGGCATTTACTACACAAACCTTCAAAACTACGTGTATGTTGTAATCAGCTCCCTGAATGTGCATTTTTCTTTACATATTTTGATTTAGGAGCCTCACTGGCCCGAGTGATTCAAACCGCGCATTTACAGAATCACAACATGTCTAATTGCATAGTTAAGAATCCAATTAGGGGCAGATCGGTTGGCTAGTTCCCTTGCCGAAAGTTTGTTGTTTTCACCGAGACTCCGGTGTTTCATCACAGACCTTGATCTAAGTGAAAGAATTTGACTAGAATGTAAACCAATATCACTCCCTACACTCCTGCCTTGATTGACTGTCATTGTTTTCTATTGTGTCGTGATCTCTGTTACATTTGCTTTTTTCTAGTGTATAAAGTTGTTTAAATTATCTCTACTTAAAAAATATTACAGGGGGCTCGGGGCCATATGGCAGTTTATGGACCGGGAAGTAGATCAAAAATGATATGTCAAATGAAGCGTTACATTCCACACAATTTGTTTTCCGATTGGAAATCCGAATCGTCATCTATGGGCGCCGCCATTACGCAATGTATACGTAATTAAGGTTCCCACGGGATCAACGGCTCATCAGGTGAGATAATTTATATAACGTTCGGCACGGAATTCCGGGCCTATATGACCCGGAGCAGTTACGATGGTTTTCAGTAGAAACTTAAAGTTATGAGGTATAATATTACAAAATATAAATGCAAAATATAAATAGAGAGGGTAGCAGCAACTTTATCTTTTTTGGATTATGGATTGATCTTAAACTTGAAAATTTTCCTTTTTAAACTGACTATAATGTAATCACAAATGTAATCACTGTCAGCCAAATTACTTTAGCAATGTGTCATATTCGAAATTTCATTGTGAAAGCAAACATGAAAGCCAAACAAACCAATCTATGTTCAACCACAATTCCAAAGCAAAGTACATTCCATTGAATATAGAACCATATAAATAACGTAAGTACCACTTGAAAGATTAGTGAAAAATTAAACTACATACATGTATATAAATATGACCCAAGTGGTATGAATGGGCGAAATGATCCCTGTCATCTCACTATTTGGTCATTTGAAAACATAACATCACAACAAAGTTAACCAACGACGTTAAAGTCGGCTTCAAAGAGACATTGAAAATATAAGAAAAAGCGTTATAATTAAAACACTTTCATTGTGTCAATACAATAAAACCAAAACCAAGCAAGACAAAAGAACTGACAAAAACATTATACGATAATAACATTTTAGTCTTCATAATAGAACAAACATAAGAAATAATAATAAATTTTATTAGTATAGGCAAACAATTTTGACCTGTCCGCTTGACCTTTCATTAGGAATATTCATATAGGAGGATCAACCCAATACATGGGTAGTGTTAATATCCAAGTTAATACATACACAGTACACGGGTGTTCTCTATGAGGTGAGTATATCCCATGATATATACAATATACACACCTGTGCTCCCTATACATAGATGTACTTGGTTCATGATAGATATTTAAATAAATGGTCAAACAGATAGGTCAAAGTTGTTTACCTATAGGCGTTTTACAGAAATATTATGATCATAAACAAAACAAATGTACTATCGTTAGTATTGTGATAAAATTTAAGATAAAGCCACGTACGCATTATAAGGAGATAGATACTAGCTGTAATTACATATTATACCAGCTTTAATTTTACAGCGCTAGACGATCGTTTCGGAATACAATTTTTCCCATCTCTAACTATGAAAGATCGAAGTATCCAGTGTAGGAAAGCCATGTGGAATACATCACGACATAACAATCAAGGGACAATTGAATGACGTCATTCTATGGGGACATGACGTTGTCTTTCGGGAAAATGACATCCTAGTCTAAAAAATTTAGAAATTTTCATTGCGTTTCATATGTTTATTCTGAGAGATTAGAATAAATAGCTTTGTTTTATATTTAAACCATATTCAGGTACATTCTGTCAAATGGTCATATTTATTTTATGTAAAACTTTAAATAACAAAGTTAGATTTTCAAAGATGGCGCCGATGTCGATGTAACTTCTTTTGAAGCCAGAAATTGTCATCAAAATGGGAGAAAAGGAATCAATTATGAGTTTATCCATGTAGGATAGGGAAATCTCACCCTCGGGGTTAAATATTTGTCAGAGACTCGGCAAGCCTAGTCTCTGACTGAAATATTCAACCCTTCGGGTGAGATTTCTCTATCCTACATGGATACTCATAATAGAATCTATAAGTCTTACCAGAAAAGTTTGGACCAAATTTGGAAAACCAAAATATTTTTCAAAATATTGAAAATTTGCAAAGGACAAAAGTGTATTTTACCAAATTAAGCTAAGAAAACACTTTGCATAAGAGAGTATACCTTAGTATTTTTAGGAATTACAGGTTTCAAACAACATCAAATTTAGATAATAATACATTTCTGACACTACAACATTATTGCCTATTGAGTTTATGACATCCTCGGGGACACATCCACCAGCAGATTTTGATAAGAAACTACAAACTCCTTGCGAAAACATATTTCTATATGTACATTATGGATATTACCATTACACGCTACATAATCAAAAACAGGCAAACCAGTACATGTTCAGATAACAATCCAAAAAAGTTTATGTAGTCAAACATCAACCAGAAACGTAGGAAGGGGAAGCACCTTCTTTTTAGCTAGCTACGCTCGTCACGTGTTCAAGATTGAGAATGAGAGGAACGTTGAACTATAGGACGTCAAACCTATCCCGGCTGATTGTTGATACATTATACTTATCAATAATGTTGTAATGGCGGTCGTGAATAGTAAAATGTTTTTATCAAATTGTGTGCAAAATAGTATATGTAGATGCGGAATAGATTAGAGTTCATTTTTTTTTAAATCATCGTACAAATGATGACACAGGCATCAAATTTGGCACAATTGATCTCCAAGGTCTTCTGATCAAATGTACCCGATGACCGTTTGAAAATCGAAGATGGCCGCCAAAATAGTCTAGGATGTTTTGATTTGAAGCATTTGTAGTTGCCAAATTCACATCACCTAAGTGTGGATTCCCTTTTTTAGAGGGCTACTGATCAAATATATTCAATTGACCAATTGAAAATTCAAGATGGCTGCCATTTTTCAAGATGTTTTAGGCGGGGAGGTTAAACCTCTCTTCAACAATAATTTAAGTCATCAGTGTGTATCTCTTATTTATGTATTTATCAATATCGGAATAGTATCAATATATTTTACTTTAAATATGTTTATCTCCATCATACCTGTATGTTTTATTCCGTTCAATAGAGTTCAATAAGTTCAATAAACATTTTTTCATTAAATTAAAAAGGTCACTGTCCTAAAGTCATCCAATTTCATGATTCTAGATTTAATTCATTTTGTAGCCAGTAAGGACGATCATCTGACAATATGATGTAAAACAAAATTAAAACCGTTAAATACGATTCTCATACTTGGCGCTACCACCTGAAATCCCATTTGAATAGTTTTTTTTTTTTTCTATAATCCTGTTCTTCTCACGCTGTATTTACGAGATATTATTTCCAACAAAATACAAACTTATTTTACTTTTTTCATTTCAGGTAAAACCGTCAGTGTACGGATTATAGTGCATCTCACCATTAGTGAAGATCTCTACTTGGTTGGTCCAAATGTGTGAATCAAAAACAAACATACTAATCAATGTCCGAATATGTCATTTCCCTTCTCCGGTTTCCTCAACTATTCCATAATTGACTGTACGGATTTAATCGACTATGGGAATAAAAAGCCATTATTCGTCCCCTTCAGTTCTGTTCAATTCAATTCCCTTAAATGACTATTTATGACCGATAGTAGATGGTACCAACCTTCAGCATTAGTATTAACAGTATGTTCTTATCGATATTTGGTTAATATCAATGATGGACTTATATTAAATATCAATTATGGACTTATATATTGAATATATAATGTCTATTTCCAGTAAATTGCTTTCAGTTTTAAAAAAAGATCGATAAAAAGGTCACTGTCCTTAGGTCAGTCCAATTTTTTTTCTATTAATTTTCTCGTCAGTGTGGTTTGCCCTCTGAAAATGTGATGTAAACAAGTTGAAAAAGCTGTTAGAACTCATGCTGGGCACCATTACCTGAATTTGAATATTTATGCTTACATGTTTTACATATGGAATATTTGACGTGCTCTCATACAAGAGTATTTCTCTTTGCTCTCTCAGAGTCTCGGTGGAATAGTGGGAAAAAACTTTCTTAAGGACCAAGGCTTCTTGAATTGCTAAGGTTATAATTCTAACCATTTGTCATTAGAAAAACATCACCCCATTCACCCATTTCAGACCAAGACATCGTGAGACTTTTTACTACCTTTAATATGAAGATAAACGGGGGATCATTTTAAAAATAATGGTTATTACAATATGTTATATAAATCAAGTTTATATTTTCGTCTCATTTCAGTGAAAATGTTTATTAATAAAAATACTTTCATTTCAGAAAATGTACTGAGTGTCTTTTGATTTATAGGTCATATGTTGATATATGAATCTAGTATTATTAATAAAATTAAAATTATTTAACTTTGAAAATCAGAGTTGTTTTGTAAACGAGCATCGTAAAAATTAATGAACATAAATGGTCCTAAATTTTCCAAGTTTTTAGTTTTTGAGACCTTTTTTGTTTACGCGTCCCTTCTACGTATGGTGTATTTGTATTTCACAATTAATACGCTATTGTAGAACTTGTTCCAACTATGAACACGTTAGGTTTAAAAAACGAAGCTTGCTCCCTGCAAACAAATAATTGACCAGGTTTGTGGTAACCCTTGGCTTATCAAGTCATCCAAAAGATTTTAGGCTGTTAGCTCTATATTTTGTATTAGGATGATGGTGTATTAGAAATACTGTTTAATATTTTGGACGTCTAATAGTGCCATGTTCTTTTCCTTTTTAAATATGATTTGGCACATGACAAGCGTACCTACCTAGGATGAGTTCACCCTTTCGCGGCATCCAAACTCACTGCCATGTTAATAGAACACATTTTAAATAACCAATTTGTCAGTTTTCCAAGTTTTTGGATTGTTATTTGAGATGGACTGCTATGTTTGTGTTTGATTATATACCAATAACTGCCATGGAACATTCATATTCAAAAACAAACATACTAATTCATGTCCGACAATTCAGAATCAAAGTAAACATTTTGGAACTGACACATTAGGTTAGACACATGAACTTTCACCAGAGAAGTGAGGCCGGGTGCTCCGGAAGAGTAAGCACCTCCTGTTTAGCTAGCTACACCCGTCACGTGTGTAATCAAAATTGTGTGAAAAGAACAGGAACTATGGGACGTCAAATATATCCAGGGCAATCCTGGACACAGAGACGTCAAATTTATCAACAATACTGTGATGACGGCCATAAAACTTTTTGAGGGCCTTGAAAGCCTAGGCTTGCAATATCACTGAGTCAACAATTTATTTGCAAGCAGCCTACTTCGTTGTACAAAATCCCTGTAGTGGGAACAGGCTCTTCCATAGCGTATTAATTGGGAAACAAATACGCCATAAGCAGGAGAAGATTTTATATTATATAATCAAAAACATAAACATACCAATCAATGTCCAAACCACAATCCATACGAAAAGTAAACACTCACTTTGAAGCAGGAAATTTAAGTTAAACACGTGAACCTCCGCCAAAGAACTGAGACCGGAGGTTTCGGAAGGGTAGTGCCTCCTGCTAAGGTACCAAAATTGAGAGTGTAAGGAACATGGAATTTCGATACGTCAAATATGCCCAGGACAATCCTAGAAACATTAACTTGTTAGTAATACTGTGATGACGGCCATTAAAAACAGTGGTAATATTAAACACAATAAAAACAATTTACATAACTAAAGATATTCAAAGCTTAAGAAAAGAGGATGTTATATTATCCGGCAACAACTAGAGATATTTACTGCATATGATATTTGTATAACACGAATAACACAGTTTCACGTTTATACTCGAAATTCATGTTTGCTGTTCGGGATTGCTTTTCTCGTCGCATACAATATTTTGCTTGATTTGTTTGTTAAATTCGAAGGGGCTCGTACAAGTATTACTTTAAACTGGTCATATTTTAATATAGTTGAGTTTTTAAATTAAGTAGTGAATTTTAGGAGCTCTGAACAAATACCCATCCTTAAATTATTAGGATATTATCGATGTTTTGATTTACGTTTAGTTGATAGTCTTGGGTACAGTTATGGTTTGTCGAACATTTCAGAATGTTCTCCTTTTTGCTGAAGAAACCGATACGTTACTGTGCCAATTAGCGACATTATAAGATATTACCGTGTGAACTGAATACGGGCGTATGAAAATATAAAAACCTGGTAATGATCTGACCCTTCTGCTCTCCATACAAAACTCCTTTTAAAGACATCCTATTTGAATATCATCATTTAAATTTCTTACATGTTCGTTATACATTTTTTACTTGTAAACACTCTCTATCAAAACATTTTACTTTAATTTTACCTTTTAAATTACATGAGACATAAACTATTTTTCACTGTGAATTCTTTTTCTCAACATTTACTTGAATTTTACCTTTAGAATTGTATAAGTGATAAATTAAATTTTACTGTCATTTTATTTTTTCTGCTTATGAGTTTAAGATATCGATGTTCAGAATTGTAAGAAATTCTCTCTTTGATCTTTTTTTTGAGATGATTTAGCGTTGTCTCCATGTGTTTTAATGGGAATATTGGTATTGACCTTTTGCACAACAGATCCTTGTATCCAAAATTGCCATGGATATATTTTACTGCCAATAGATACATGTTCCCCTCATTATTCATTTAATTCGCCCGTGGCGAGTGTATCTAGTTAATCAGAAGGTGCTTCCCGTTGAGAAGCACCCGGTTTCATTTCGCGTGTTCAATTTAATTAAGCCGGTCTCAAAGTTTTCTTTGGTATTGTGATTTGATATGAATTGGTATGTTTGTTTTGATTTGTAAATACTATTTAATATACAATAAACCTTGCATGTCAGTTTGCACCTGTCCTCATTATTCTGGTTGTTTTTCGCGTGTATTACTTAATTTGCGAGTTTTGAAATTAAAATATTGCTTTTTAAGATTGTGACTTGAACACGATCCGGTTTGTATGCGGTTGATTTGCCACCTATTGACAACTAGAAACCAGCAAACGACATTAACGTAAAAACAATCGTATTCTCTAAATCAATATTTAAAAAAAACAAATAATGCTTATGGCCACAGATAGCAATTTGTAACTAAAATCATGCACTTGGGAACTGTGCCAATGTTAACAGAAACACAAACAATAAGATTGTTTAAGGACATGGGCAACCAAGAAAAAAAGACCATAGTCTCTTCATATAAAACATTTATTTTGAAAGCAAATGAAGACTAGAATCAAAATCATTTTACTTGTTTCGCGTCAAACAAATCTGATGATTGGGAAACCATCACAGGAACTTTCTTTATCTTAATCATCTTGAAAAAGTTTTGGTTTCATAATTTTGGTCCAAGCACTACTGAAAAGGAATTGTATTCCGAAACGGCCGTCGAGCACTGTAAAATTAAAACCGGTAAATATAGAATTTATAAAATGTAAAACGTTTGATGGGCTACGGATTAATGATATCATAATTGTCATTGGTGATAAGTGTCCCTTTCAATGGCAATTTTAAAAATTGAAAATAAGCTCGTGGACCGGATGATTTGTTTATTTATCAACATATTTATTTCACATATTGATATGAACATAGAAACAGTATTTTTCTATGTTATATTTAGACAAGAATATGGAGTTAATATATTTTACGAACTTAAACACTTTCATACCAGACTGCGTTACTAATGAAGTATATAACTTAATTAACATATTAAGTTATAATCACAATAAAGATCCCAGTTCGACGTTAATGACATGTTTTCAAACGCAATCTATTTCATGCTGAGGATAAAAATTTTTAATATACATGGAATATTCATGCAATTTCAAAACAGACCTTATACTCTTTTAAGTTGGACTCTTGCGTAACAACTAAACAACGTTTTATGATAATTTTCAGAATATTAATTAATCTAGTGACATATACCCATACAAGTAAAATGGTGAATTATAACAACCAAAGAAGGTGTTTTGAGGCGCTGTACGTTTTCATCTTGCTTTTTGCAACCTGCATACAAAATGGTTATTGCTTTTAAATATCATCAGCAAACAAGAAAAATAAATCATCATGTTTACCATGTTTTAACGACCTTCAATTTGACAGTTTATTAGTATTATACATCATTTTAAAATACCGAAGGATGATTCGATTAATGCAATCACCTGATCAGGATACGTTATGCCGTCAATCCATCACGCTACCTAGTTTACCTGTAAATTATCGCGCATTCGAAACATATCATAACGTCACTATGACGTGAAGGCATTGACAGAGAATCCGTCTCAACGCATTATTAGTGTTTGTCTCTGATGAGTTCTGACAACAGAAAAACACAATAGGTGCGAGTTTGGTGGTTGTCCCAAACGATTACAAAACCAATTGTAAACTGTCTTTGCAATTGCATTAATCGACATTGTCTGATAATAGATGTGGTAATTGAATTAAGAAAATACCTCTCGAAACATTTTTAAAAAACCTTTTAAACTGTCATCTTCATAATATTTTTGTTAGATTGTTGCACTTTTCTGTTTCATTTCCATGGTTATCTTTCAAATCAGTATACTAAACTTAGATATGATACGCTTTCCCTGGTATAACATGATTTCTTGTGGGGGAAGAAGTGCCCGAATTCCAATGCAATAAATATATACTGTACAGAATGATCGATATTTGAAAATTATAATTGCAAGATAAAAATATTCTAATTGTTTAGAAACCACTTGTTAAATATTGATAGCATTGTCCTCATAAAGATGCAAGCACCAAGATAACAACACCAATGCATGGAAAAATGATACAATTCTTAAATTGTCATGAACTAGATTATATATATTATAATCAGTGCTTTGTTCTCCGACTATGGTATGTTTTCTTCTTTTTTTCATTTTTTTTTTAAATTTTAACCAGGGAGATCAGGTGGTCCTATAAAAATTTTAAAAAGTGTATCATTATCGAATAATCATAACTTGTCAAAATATATGTATCTGGTTATTGTTTCCTTCATTCGTATTGTTTATTTTTTTCGCGTACTTGGTTAGGTAATACCAGTATTTGTTATAATGAAGTTTTTTTTCTTTTTTTTCGGTTAAATTCTTTTAATTCAGTCAAATATCTATTGCCTTAGTTACTACCCAGACATATCTTACCTTGTGATAAAATACAGAGAGAGCGATAATCACATATTTACAGGTAGGACCAAGTTCATTTTTAATTTAATCTTACAAGCTACTGGTTGGGAAAATTACTTTTTTAAATTTCAAAACCACAAGGAATATTGATATTTCTTCCGATTTACATGGGTGGAGATAACTACTTAAATTTGGTTTTCCACAGGCAATATTTATATTTTCTGATTTACTTCTCACAAGGGTGAGAATAACTTCTCTATTATTATGCACTATAGTTAAATTTAGAATCCAGTCATTACTGATTTTTATTTACTTGTTGCGCCTGTGGCAATAACGTCTATTACTTACGCAAAAGTTTTATTCACAGGCAATACTGATTTTTTTTTTTTGCTTATTACATTAAATACATGAATTACATAAATAATAATCAGTGCATAAAAGTTATATTTCAAATTCACTGGCACAACTTGATTTTTTTACACACGTGGTGGGTGTAGCTAGCTAAACTGGAGGTTCGTACCCTTCCGGAGCACCCGGCATCACGCCTTAATGGAAGAACACGTGTTTTTGCTACTTTGTCAGTTTCATAACATTTACTTCTCTTCTGGTTTTTGATTTGAACATGGATTAGTATGTCTGTTTTCTATTATACTCATTTTTGTGTATCATAATATTAAGACAAGTACATGTAAATTACATGACGAAATTTGCATCACGATATGCGGCGCGTTTTTATTTAAAAATTGAATTTAATATTTTTAATATTTTAATATACGACAGACATACACGAGCGCTTTAATATGTATTCATAGCAACCAGCTACAGGCATATAATCAATCAATGACTGTCGCAAAATCATTTAACTCCACATACGGTTAGTTAAAGCCTTTAAATCGGAGAATCTATAACAAGTTTCAGACCGAGATAAGAAAATTCCAGTCGAGTGGTCAAACATTTTCATCTCAAACGAGACTTCGCCGAGTTTGAGATACAAATATCTGACCACAAGATTTGAATTTCCTTATCTTGTTCTAAAACTAGTAATTGTTTATTTTTCTCGCATATATATTCTTATTGAAGCCTAAATATATCAAAATGTCCTACATCAAAGCAAAGATTTGTCTAGAGGATGAATACATGTGTGACGTAATGTTGTAACGTCATCAATAACGTGTAGCTCAGAGCACAAATGTGAACCTAAGCAAAAAAACAACAAAATACTTTTTCTTTCTACATACTCATAAGTAAAAAAAATAGGACATATAATAATGACAAATATAATTAAAAATTATAGAAATCGGTTGTTAGGGGAATACGTCTTATATGTTATGACATCCCTCGTATCGTGAGTTACATCCCTAACTATTATTTAAAAAGTAGACCCCGTTGTATCGAGATATTCTACATGGCTCACGCGGGTTGCGATATGGAAATAGATACCGTACCGTATTCCGTGAAATTTGTGTCACATATGGGAGAAAACGTTCAATCCCTTGACAATCGTAAATTTGGAGAATGTCATCTATCCTAGATAGCTTAAAATAAAAGATATGGCTAATTTCTGAGGTTCTGTTTAAATTTTGGCGCCCTCTAGAGGTTACATTGGAAGAAGTATGAAAAACAAGACAATTTTTCTATTGTCAACTTTCCTTTTTTATATGCAGCAATATACCTGATTCTTGTGCTTTTAGTGTATTTACTTCATCATCATAACGTTATGATAGGATAGAACTTGTCCCCGGATATTTATACAAGGAAGCAAGCTGCTTATGAATAAATTATTGCCCCAAGGATATTGGTCTATCATGGCCCTCCATAAGTTTCGCGGCTGTCATCACAGTATTGTTTCATGTCTCTGTGTCAAGGATTGCCCTTGATATATTTGATGTCCTATAGTTCCATGTTCCTGACCCTCTCAATATTGATTACACATGTGAATCAGTTGTTGTACCTAGCTAAAGAGGAGGTCTTTACCCTTCCGAAGCACCCGGCCTCGCTTTCCTGGTGAATGTTCAAGTGTTTAACCTAATTTGTCAAAGTTTTAAATTTGCTTTTAGATCATGGATAGGTACTTTTGTTTTAGATCACAACTAAGCAAGATAGACAAACAAAACGATCAAGAACTGTTTTTATAACAAGGACAATGTTTAGTGATCTCAATTTAATCTTTGACTTGTGCAAACAAAACATATAAATAAATGATTGCTTCAAAATAACCACATGAGAGACACGACTCTTAAGTACACAATGGAACCATTACATTATTTAATCTTCAGTATGTATATGGTGTGATTGTGGTTCCCAATTGTCTAAGGGAAACCCCCCCACGTTTGTACGCCGTTTTGTGTCTAACAATGAAAAATGCGGTGGAGGTTTCGCCCAAAAATTGAGTCATAACATATTTTTGTCGTAAAAGGCACGGGTGGGATAGCAAGATAGTGTTGAAAATAATTGATAGATAACATATAGTTATCAATTTTTCATTAAAAATGACAGTTTACTTAAAAAAATAATAATAATTCCAGTTGATTAGGTCCATTAATGTCAGAATTAATATAAACTTCCAAGTTTGTCATATTAAATGTCAACATTTTAAAGATAAAGTTATGATTTTCTTTAAAAAATATTCAATTATTATAATTAGATACTCAATGATATTCTATTTTTAAGTTCACGCATTTCAGTTTTTGACCTGCGTAGTCGCAAGGATAAGGTTATATTTAGATATGGTTAATTGCCGTTCCACTGCTTTTCGTTCCGGACAGTAACCAGTATCTTTCTTCAATTATATCAAACGACGTTTCGGGGGTATATAGGAATCATACTGTCTGTCCGTCTGGTTTTCCGTCCCATTATCGCGTTCGCTCCATATCAAACTTGGAACAAATGTAAACCAACATGAGACGATGTGTCGCGTACCAAAGTTATGCATAGGTCAAAGGTCAAGACCAGAAGGTCAAATCTAAATTTTTCCGTTACAAAATCGTTTTCGCTGAAATCTTACTTTTATTTTTTTCAATTTAAGAGTCAATGCTCTAAAAAACAATAGCTTGTATTTATGGAATTTGTTTGTCACAAAATCCAGATTGCGGGTCTACTGATGGCAGGTCTGCGGGGGATCAATGCTCTATTTAATATTTCCCTTTAGTTTATTGGAAAACACTTTTAAAGAGACATTAGCTTATTGCGAACTCTGAAGGTAAATTTACATTACACTGTACATCTTTAATAAAAAACTAAGGGTCTTAATGCTGCTGAGTGGTTTAAAGCGCGCGCTTCTCATCACATGTTTCGGAACAGATCCTAGCGTAATAACGTTGTTTTTAGTTCTTCGATTTCCTTTGGGTGCGTAATTCAGTTTCCTTTACCATCCCAGAACTAACCTAATCGGTCTGTATTAAACAATGCCAACTGGCATATATTTCTGCAATTTCGTTAACAGCAAGGCTGTTACATATATAGGTATGTGTTGCATATATCCATGTTCCTGCCATTTCAAATTTTGATTTTACACTTTAGCTGGCTAAACAGGCGATGTTTACCTTTCTGGAGCATTCAGCTTCTCCGCTAAATAGAAGTTTGCATGTTGAACTAAATTTTAAAGTTTTTCAAAGATTTTAAAAGAGAAGAAAAGACAAACGCATGTGATGCTCGACGAAATAACTCAGCTTTGGACGGATATTGGGCATAAATTCCATTGTTACTGGTTTTCTATTTGAATACTGCCAATGATCCCTCTCTGTTTACAACCAGTGGTCCTTTAATAAGCAAAACATAATGTAAGCATTCGAATGTTTTTCTCAAAACTTTATGTTTAAAGTTTGAAAATAATAAATTAAATATGACATTTATAAATTAAAATTTTAGTAATTTATTAAAAGATAGTTCTTATTGTTAAAAGTGATTATTCAAACATTTATTTTCAAATGTTAGATCTAACTATGCTGCGTTCATATAAACATTTTTAAAAGCTCGTGACAAGATTAGATGTTTTATAAACATTATCTTTTCAGATTACTTTTATTGCGATAATGGAGTATCCACTTGGGACACACCCGACTTACTATTCAGCATTATCAAATCCCACACTGCCGCAAAAGATAATGACTTCTGTGTTATAGTCAAATTTTGACCGCTTAGGATTAGACTATTTGTCATTATCATAAAATGTGTCTTGAGGAATTAAGTACTTTTAAAATCAAGTTCTTAATGTAGATGGACTTATGGTAGAATGATATTTGTCAAAATATAAAGAAATTTTTAACGAAAATGTGTGTACTTAAAGTTTGAAACATGATAGTTAGATTTCAGTGACTCGGAAAAAAGAGTTTTTTAATAATAATTAAATTTAAAAGTCTGTTTTTCAACATTGTCAAAATGTTGTCAAAATTAACCAAAATTAATAATAGCAAGAATTATAAAAAGCGCCTCAAGACTGAGGATGCAAAATCTAGTAAACAAATGCTAGATTATTTTAAAACAACATCTGCAAAGCAAGGTAAAAATACCGCTTCTACATCAAAGGCTTCCGAGACCATGAATGAACCGACTTCTGATATTGAGATTGAAAGTAAACCGACAAAATGCCATGATAATAACTCGAACAATAAGTTAAATTAAACACTGATAAAAATGATATTGAAGTTTTTCCAAAATGAGCAAAAAGTTGATAGTTTTTCCTAATTTTTAGTTTAGGGCCTTTTCCCAAAAGATCCCGATAAATCCCCGTAATTACAAACTGTTTAATGTGATTACAAACGATGTATAATAACTTTTGCCAAACAACACATGTATATACAGTTTAATAGCCAAAAATGTATATATCAGTGTATGCGTATTTAAATTTTTATTGATTATTGGACTGCACAAGTAGAGGTATCTTAGTATTTATATCATTAAATGAATTGCTAAGAAACAAAACCAATAACTAAATTCGATCTGTTCCGTTTTCATTTTTTGACCTCTTTGGACCAGTAAAATTAGATCATCAGTGCAAATAACGTAAGGTTTTTTTATAAGATCAAAGTGGGAGATACAAATCTCGCCATTAAAATATATAAGGTCTATTGAATGGAATTATATCTGCATAAATTTTATTGAATAAAATGGTCCAACATTTTATATCATATTTAATGTGATTTTTATGTATATATCTTTATCAAATAGTCATAATAAATAAATTTCCCCTGGTGCATCATAGAATTGTGAGTTTTAATGTGTTTTATATATTTATATAATTCTACAATTGACATTCTTGTTAGGGCCACTGTATTCACCTACGCTGCTTAACAATATGATCAACTAAGTGTAACATTTACAATAAAGGATGCAGGGGATTTAGAGAAATTTTATATCAGTTGTATATTTAACCGGTTGAGTGTATAGGAGTGGAGTAATGGAATTTTACGTCTCAGTAAAGATTTTTCACTTATACCAAGGCGGTCAGTTACAAGATTAAAGAAGATACAGACCACCTACCATCGGCATGCAAACTGAGAACCTTTCTCACAACAGGACCTGTCTAAATTGGCTTTCTATTTTAGGGCACCTCATGTATGTGACCAATAAACGCAGGTCCATGCAATTACATAATTAAAATACTTTCCTTACACCGCGTGTTTGTGTGTCTGATTGTGTCTGTGACTTTTAAATTATGTGTAGATTTGTCATTTTTATGTGAAAAAAGCTGTAACAGCTATGATAGCCTTTTTACTTAAAATATTATATAATTTCATAATATTTGATTTATGAGAAGAAAAACACAAAGATGCATGTATGTCCTAAAATTTCTAAATATACGATACATGATGATTAATTAATAATAAACAGCATGATAACTGAACATGTTTTGACCCTGGAATCAATTCACCTTAGTCTGTCGCTTCAGGTTTCATAATCTATCTTAAGATTGACTTGTTAAAATTTTAATATGATTATGTAAGCGATATTAGATACCCTAGTAACTTATAATTCATTTTCATCACTTACATTTAAATTTCACACCCGTCGGTGATCCAGATCTATAAATATCCTATTTTTATGGATTGTAGTATATATATATTTTTTTTTTTTCAGATAAACAGTGATAAGTTTTTCTCAAGAATGCCATTGTTCTTAGTTTTATGGTAACAGGTACAACGGGTATATATTATGCTTAAGGATGCCATGTTTTTCATAAAATGTTGATTTATAATGAGCACACAAGTATATAACCATAAAAATGCATGACACATCATAATGTACGTTGATATCTACGTGTGCCACCTAACAACAAACAGGTCTGTCACCAAAAGAAGCGAACGATATTTCCAAAAAAATAGTTTATTGAATATTAAAAATTACGATAAATAATGCGATTGTTAACACTCTCATTATTGGCAAGTAGACACCAGATTTTAACTACATAATCTCCCGAAAAATAAAGGAGATTTGAAATATGTCAGTTCGCGATTTCAAATACAAATCAGTGCGCGGCATGTTGTTCAACCTATTGCTTTATGCACATATAATTATAATTAAGCACATTATTTTCTAGGGACCTTGGTGACCAAGTTCACTAACGAACAAACATGCTCCTAACCCATTGCTTCATTGTTTAAGAAATATAAGTTCGCTTGACGGAGGTAGTTGACTTTTTTTCCATTTTAAGACTTGAGCGCTTTAGTATACGAAAATGTAATAGTTGAATGAGGGACTAAAACAACAATCCATCTATAATAACATGTATTTATCAGTACCCCAAGATATATCACAAAAATGTTGCCGATAATAAAAAAGGAAATTGAAAAAATAAAAATAATTCATGTAGCAAACAGAAACATGCATTGAATTAATCATATTATTTTAGATTGTTAGAAAAAAAAACCCGGAAAAATCTTTTTAAACCAGGCACACAACACATGTCTGTTTTTGGAAATTAAATTGGGAATTATCTACAGTGCAGTCCGGAAGAACATTAACCACTGGGCTATCGAAAAGATATGGATAGCTAGTGATAAAAACAAAATGTCAAGACTTAGAAAAACTTCCAAGATGTAGCTTACGAGGAGCAGAGATGAGTTGAATCAATTATTGAATCATTAACTAAAAGTTTCGGCAGGCCTGTGCTGTATATTGGACAGGTGCTTTTATCCTGTCTTTTTCTACATCATTTCAAGTTGGTAATATTTTGATTTAGCTAGCTAAACAGGTGGGGCTTACCCTTCCGGAGCACACGACATCACTTCACTGATGGTAGTTTTTACTTTGATTTGGGGGTTTTAATTTGGACATTGAGCAGAACATGTATGTTTTCTTTTCATTTTAAATGTACGTATTTATGCATGGAATACGGTTATAAAAAGTGGAATGTTTGAAGGATGTCCAATAGTACTATACACGCAAACATACACACAGACCACTGGTTTTTTTCTCCAGTGTCCAACCAAAGCCAAACATTTCTTTCAACAGAGGTCCCCAAATGTGTTTTTCTTTCCTTGTTATTAACATTTAAAACAAATTGACTTATTGTAACTCTAAAATTCTTTTTGTGACATTTGCAAGACTCGTAGATGGTATATTTTTGCAGACAGTCGAGTTACTCATTTGTGGTTTTGTATTATTTTTATAAACTCCCTCCCTGGACGCTAAAGCCACCACTAAAGGGGACCGTACCTTGTGGGTGTAAACCTATTTTTGCTGGCCTACAAATTAGCACACTGCAGTTTAGTTTGGAGATGGTTTTCGGATAATATTTCTGTGAAACTGATTAAATTTTGATGTGTATTTATTTTATTTGTTCGAAGTTTCACAAAATCTACGAAAAATCAAATAGCACACTCAAATCTGATTTGTTGATGGTTTCCGAATTGTAATCTCTGTGATGTTAATTGGATGTTGATGATTCTTGAGCATTGTACTTTATTTTGAATTACTACGATGAAGGTTGATTTATTGGCTTTACTATAAAGCTTACGACAATCCGATTGGTTTAAAGATTTCAGATGTAAAGTTTAGAAATTTTGATAAAACTTTGTTATTTTCTATCTTAGTTCCTTAATCATTTTTGATGTATGACGGCGTTTCTAAAAATTATACAATTGGGCCAGATGTGTCGATTTAACCCATCTTATAATATAGATCACCACTGGCAGGTGTCATATCGATGTTATATGACTTGTATTGAATTGACACCTTGTATTTTGAATAAAAATATAGGCCTGTATAATCTTGGTAAATTTTCTTAACCATATCCATATCTTAGCTGTGAAAAATAAAACATGTTTTAAAAGATCGTTCAATGCTTCGAGATAACTGTCCTAAACCTTGGTCACCTCTTTGAAAGCAATGAATGGGACCTTATCTAAACAAACATATATAGGTATGTTGAAACTGATAGAGAAGGGAAGGGCAATAAGGGTGTAAAAGAAAAACCATAGGTAATGGTATAACAGCTACATATCTAAAGTCTATTATTATAGCCATAGCTTCAATTTCACAAACATTCATTACTAAAAGGGTATTTTTAACTTAAATATGATACATTTTGGCAATAATTTATGGTACTACAAACAAACAAATTGACCGAAAAAATTAATTATAACTGTAATAAGCTTTGACTAATCTTCAAAATGGCACCTTCAGTTCCTTAATATCTTAAAATTTAACAAAATAAGTACAGTATTAAATGTTGGATTCTAGTTAAGGAAACTTTAGTTAAGAAATTATTTGTGAAATTGAGCTATGCAAACTTAGTTAAAGCTGATGCATGTATATGGAAACTGCCATGTCTATCTGTACTCTGTTGGTCCATCCGTATCCGATTCATTATTTTAACATCTAAATATGGATTTTGATCAAACTTTGAACAAATGTTAACTAATATCACATGATGTGTTGTTTACCACATTTAGGTGTGTTCGGCAAAGGTCAAGGTCGCAAGGTCAAATTGAAATTGTGTCGGGTATTTGACCCGAAAGACAAATCCAGTTAATTGAACTATGTTTTAGCGGGCTTGTCAGCAGTGCAGTATACCATAGGACTTCCATCATGTAATAAACTTTTTGATAATAGATACCATATATCCATCTGATATTTGATTGATTCCACAATCATATTATCGATGGTGAGCCGTTTGGTTTACATTGTTTGCTATGGCTCTGGTCCACATTTCTAGTGCCATTTTTTATCAATTTACCAATAGTTTTCTCATTCAACTGCTTGGGTACAAAACAAATCAACAACCCTCTCCGTTCGGTTACTTTACGTTAGACATCTGATATGACAATTACTGAAAGTGGTGCGTAAGCGCGCGTTTGAGACCACTCGGAAACCGAGACCCTTTTGTTGAGCAACCTATATATGTCATAAACCGTCATTGAAATTGTTTCACAAACTGTTAATTGTCATGTTAAATTATTTCACAGCATTATTTTTTCCTATATAGTTTGCCAAAATTGCCAAAGGCATACTCTCAAACCGTCTTTAATTTCTTGTATGTTTGACATTCAATTGTATATATTTTTTCCTAATGACATGCATGTAAGCAAACAATATTTAACATTTATTGTAAAATGCGCCTTTTAGATGAAACATGTTAGATTCCCGCCATTATTCTAAAATACCAACAGCCCCAATGTTCTTTTATTTCACCTTATCACATGTATACTAAGTAAACATAATTATGACGTCTCGTAAAGGTCTACACCAGGATAAACTGATAAGATGGAGTACTTGATCCAAATGCTAGAAGAAACATCAGTGCAAGAAACTGTTATAAATTTTAACGTAATGTCAATCTGGAGTAAAACATTTTTTAAAAAGGGTTTGCTTTAATAATACTGTAAAGGTGATTATTTTCGCGGGGTAAAAATTTCGCGATTTCTGAAATCTCGCATTTCGCGTGGGTGTCATTTTCGCGTTACCAATATAAGTGAGTGTATGATATATTAACCTGTATGGTAGACATTTTCGCGTGGGTAAAATTTTCGCGGTAATTTCGTTAGCGCGGAATAAGCGAAAATTTTACCCACCCAAAAATTTCCCCCTTTAGATTATTACCACACACACGCACACATACAAATATTTAGCGACTATGGGAATCTGACATGCTGTTGTGTTTTCATCTTGCATCAGTTAACAGTCGTTCTAACAAAGAGAGATAGAGCACCAACACAAATTATCATTTACATATTTATGTTTAGTTGTTGTATGACGTATTTTCAACCCGTTTATTGAGAGCTGTATCATGTATTATGACCACAATACACAGTATATTATAGCAGGTGCCCTTCCAGTCTCAAAGACAGGGAGTTCCGTCTTCTAATTTACCCGTTTCGTCTGTTATATTCAAAGTTTCCAAATTCCAAAAAGTACTCTTCAACTTTCTATATTTTAAATTTTAAATAAGACTTTTTATAAATTTATAATTTAAAATTGGAACTTACCTTAAGTAAAACTTCCAAAAAAAAACTCCACTCACGTGTTGAAATTAAAATCGCTAAAGTTAAAGTTTCCATTTAAAAAAAGAAATATCGATATATGTTATATCAGACGCACCAATCCATGATAAATTTTCCTAATAGAATCAATCATCTGAATCGTAAATTCCAGCGGAAATTCAAATCCACTTTAATGTAAATGATAAATTTCCAAATCATTTGTGTTCATATGGCACTTTAATAAAAGATATGTAACTCCATATGTATCGTTTTTCAATAATTTTTTTTTCTTATTTTTTTTTTTTTTAAAATTTCTAAACCTAAATAAAATTGATAGTGTACATATGTTTCGTAATATGGATATGTATTCATTGTAACTTGACATACCCATGTGTTTATTTCCGGTAGTGTTAATGGGCGTGGTTTAGTATGTAAGTAATTCGATTTGTCAGTTATAAACATCCTTTCAGGATATATGGGAAATTTCTAATATAAATACAGGGCATCAATTAAGCGTACAGTGATTGGTTTGTGATATGACCCTCGATAACATTCAATAAAACCACTCATTGATAAAATAACTTTCATAATGCCCTATCAAAAGGCTGCAATAGGTAGGATTTAAATGATTACGTTTATGATAATTTAATTTTTCATCAAAGTATGGTGTGATAATGCTGTTAAGATATACAGCTGAGAAGCTTGTAATATATTACTTAGCTAGCTAATTCAAATAAAGTTTTTGAATTGTTGCCTTATATATAGTACAGACCAGTCGAAAGTTAAACACTGAGCTAAGAAAGAAGTCAAAACTTGGTGCCGAGTGGTCAAGAAATGGATAACCCGTGAATGACAAGCTGACTGGAATAATGTATCGAGACTTGGCTGCCGAGTGGCCAAGATATAGATAAGCTGCCGAAAGAGATAGATATTGGGAACGAGAGGTCAACCTGAGCTGCCGATTTGGTACTAATTCAGACGTTAGCTTGGTATTGAAATTTCGACATGCCAGTAATGTAGGGCCATATTCATACATTTATGAATAGAATTTAAAATGCTGTGTATATTTTTTCGTTAGATATGATTAATTTCTTTTTCGAAAACTATTTTTCAAATTAACTGCAAAGTTGTGAAAACACGTCGTGTGTTGCATAAAAGTTGACTCATAAAAGCCACATTCTCATTTTATACGCCTCGCCGGTTTTTTTATTTGGTCCTATACCACCCCTATAGCGTACTCTTCGGATATATAATCATTTTCATGTATAATACTGTTTTGTCGGCAAGATCGGGACGTCTAGTTTGCCCGAAACTGTAGATTTGAGTAATGCCAAAATTGTATTTTTATTTATTCACTTTATCTTTAAAAGACGTTTTAGTTTATGCCGACAAAGTTATTGTTATTTTTATTGAATAGTTTGGTGACCGACTAAATGAACGCCTCCAACCAAAACAAGACAGCAAACCAACTTGCTATCTTGTTTACCCTATCAACGATGGCTCTGGTACTTCAAATAGTACGGCTTTCGGCTTTGTCGCGCACCGTTATATAAGAACGAATATTCTCGGAAGTTCGACTGTTTTAAATCTCATCTCATCTTTTTAAAAAAAATTGCTGAATATTGACTATTTATTATTATTATTATTTTTATAATTATTTACGTGTTTTATTATACATGTATTGATATATACATATTATATACAAGGTATGTATATTCAACTCTCCGTATCAGGTCCAGTCCTTGCGCGACTAGTAGTGGTACGGCTAATAAAAAAAGAGTTTTGTATTGTTTTTATTGGACACATTAAATGAACGAAAAAAAGAAAATAAAACTAATGAAGGCGATGACACAAATATTTTGACAAAAAATGAACTTTCTAGTATGATCAACGAGGGACAAAAAGAACCAACAAGTGGAAGAAAAAGGCAAAGAAATACAGAAAATTAGAATAGTAATATATTTAAAAAACAAAGGCAGTTGGTCTATCGTATGAAACTCACAAAGGGAAAGCAATATTAGATAGCGAATTAAAGTATAGAAAGTACTGTGAGGGTGAATACAAATTTAAGCGCGCTTTGTTTGCATTAGTTCAGAAGAACGTCCACATATATTTTCGTCGTTTTGGTCCATGAAAATCATATCTACAGAAAAACTTTGGGGGAAAACCCAGATAAATACAGGACAAGAACTGACAGTAAAAAATCAAAAAGACAAAAAAAGTATCCAGTATTACTTCGATGTTGGGGAAAAGAGAGTCAGGGTCTGTAATCTACACTTTAAATCAGTCCACGCAGAATCTAGTGAGGTTTTTTTTAAAAGAAAAAATCCTCTTTCATATGGATCATTAGATGACAAGAGGGGTAAACAAACAAAATTATATGTAACACAGAAAGAAAAAGATACTATTACAAAAGACATAACTCTTTCCCGCGCCTTTTCTTGCACTTTTATCGAGAAAACTCAAGTCCTAAATATCTAAAATCGCATTTGACATTTTCCAAAATGTACAAACTATATACAGAGAAATGTAGAAAGTCAAATATGTATCCACAAAAACTACATGTTTATAGAGAAACATTCAACACAGAATAAAATTTAGAGCTTTTATCCCCAAAAAAGATAGGTGTGACATTTGTGAAGAGGCAAAATATCCCAATAAAAAGCAATATATCTGCAGAGGACAAACATACATATGAAAGTCATACAATTTCAAAGGAACTTACAAAGATAGAAAGAGACAGAGACAGAAGTGATGATGATGTTGTATGTTTTGATATGGGAAATGTATTGATTTGCCCCAGGGCAAATATGTCAAACTTTTATTATAAAGTAAAAATGAATGTTTTTAATTTGACAGCAACACATTGCTTAAAAAAGAAGGCTTACAATTACTTGTGGTCTAAATCTCGAGTCGGAAGCCAGGGGAAGGAATGAAATTAGAAATGCAATGGTAAAAATCCTGAAAGAATAAATTATTTTAAATTCTTAGTAAACAGATTTAAAAGTTAATTTTGTCGCAAATGTTTTGTAATAATCTCAATTAAAACATTTTGAAATTTGATTAAAACTTTAATCAAATTTTATTTAACAGCAAATACCCCCAGTGATTTTTTATTAATATACACAAAAATACCAGCAAACTGTTTTATCTCCAAGTAACAGTATTGTTCTGAACAGGTTCATACTTGCTTTATGCAGAAATGTTATAAATCTAAATTTAAATTGCCCAAATTTAAAACCAAAACATGTTTTATCCATAAATTTTATATAAGTAAACTGTTTTCATCAATATATACCTAATCTAAGTTAAACAATTGTTATAATATGTAAAATAATATGATTTCTAAAAGTCCCAAATTTGAACTCGTTTTTCTCCGTTTTGATAACACTAATGTTCTGACGCGACTTACTGGTACCTTGACACAGTCATAACACAATTAATGGATAGAAAGATGGACTTGGTAGATATTCAGACCAGACAAGCCTAAAACCATGGACACGATGATAAAGCAGTACTTATGTTTTGTTTTGAAGCACATCAGAGAATATGTGTATCTCGCATATACTTCCGATGCTCTGAATGCAGTTATGCTAAGTAATAGTTTTTTTTTGCCTGGGATCGTAGACAGCATTGATGTAGCAAGGGTGGAATTGTTTGGGCAGGTCTGTGACAGTACGGATACCTCAGATATGCTTGTCATTAACGCGTTATAGGTTTCTCATCCAATGGACAGAAATTGCCTTTTCGGGCGTTGAAAAAGTGAATCACATTTAGGGATTATTTTGTATTCCAAAATGACCGTCTAATACTGTAAATTAACACTGGTATAATATGTAATTTGCTCGTGTAAACCACAAATGACTTCTAATGACAATAACTACTGTGTATCCTCCACCAGATGTAACGTCCTGGTCAGATATTTTATTCTTGGCCCATTCTTGACACCAAACCTATTGTCACTGTCATCTTTATTAAGATGTACGTTTTTGTCGTCGACAACAACGTGTCGTTATTAGGATTAATGTATCGTTAGGTTTCTATAATTGCAAATAACCGCAAATGAAGGAATAGTCTAATGTTATACATTAGTAAACTTAATAAAATAAGAAAAACACTTATAATTTGCATGTAGCCTTGCGGTATATATTAGAAGGCGGCATTTATTGATAATTACGTCACCGACATAACATTAGATAACTTTAATACTATACAATGACCAGTTCGACTATTACAAAATAAAAAACAAAACCTTTTTAGTTATTGTTTTTTCCTATGAACTTAAACACTAGCACAAATATATACTGAAACACTTACTAGGATGAAAAACCAGAGATAAAAAATTATCGCCAAAAGTATGATAAAGAAACATTCTCTGGAAAACTTTATAAGTATCTCAGTAGAAATTATAACCAATTGTTGTTTACTTCAAAATTATTAAAGTTTTATATAAACATTAAAGAAATGAAACGTGACCATCAACGTGGAAAGCGCAGGCTAGAATGATTTAAACAACACCTTTAAATCACGGGTAAAACTCGTTCACACTTCAATGACCTCTATATCACCCGTGCGTATGACATTCTTTATAAACCTCGTCCCCATATAGAGACAAACTTATAAGTACCAAATAGACAATTATTTTTTGGTAAACGTTTTAACGCGAACAACTTTTACTACTAGCGAAGTTTTGAGTATGCTTGTGTTGGATTTTTGTTCTCAACTGAAGCCAAAGACTGTACAGTGAAAGACACATCTACTGTACGCTAAACATCAAATGCAGTGCCATTGTCCATTGCTTTTACAATTCGATACTCAGCCTGATTACTTGTTAATGAAACAATCTCATTTTCTTTTACACTTAAAAACAAAATCCATTGTGTTTTGTACAAATAACAGTGTTTTCTATAGAAATGAGCACACATGAATTATTTTCACAGTTAGGTGGTGTTAAACTTTCTGAAACTACAGATGATTATACTAGTATACCCTGTGTAGCTTTTCAAACTAGTTTCACTTTTGTGCCCGGTCACACTCAGTAAATGGACAGTTGTGGCTCGCAAACTGTGATTAATGTAAATTTGTAATAAATTAAACGCTTTGATTATTACTGTCATCATACTGTCCAACTGATTGGGTCCAACAGGTGCAGAATCATACCAAATATCTGTTTTAGGATGAACTGAGGGCCTTTGAAAAAAAAAGACACACTCTTTGGGGTCAACTCCCTCTTATAACGTACAAATGTTTTAACTGGACGCAGGTAATCTTTATCTACAAACAAAATTAAAAATTCAGTACGAGTTGAGCTACACATGATTTATATATTTGTTTCAAAATTTATGAGTTGTTTGTGTGTACAATTGATTTATACATCTCACTTAACTTTTTAAACACGTTTTATATCAAGTTCAATACTTTAAAATATTTTTACATTCGCAGCAAAATTAGCTGGGACGTTGTTTACAATAATCCGATAATTTGGCCTAAATGCATTTTGAGTGAATAATCAAATGAACAAGCAAATGCCATTAATGGAATTGTTACTAGTAGCAAATCAATGAGTGAATGAAATAAAGAAAAAAGTTTGCATCTGAAATACTTGTACTTAGCAATTTATCAATATTACATGAGCAATAAATGACAAGTCCAGACAAAAACATAGAACGGGCAAAAAAATCGAGTAAATAAATGAAAATTACTATAATGAATGAATTTGTTCATATCCATAACTTCATACATTCTGCCAGATGCTAAATTTGTGTCATCTTGATGGTTCTTTGTAAGTTCATCCGTGATATGAACATATACTTGAATCCCACGCCATCAGTAGTATAACCAAAATCTTTGGATTTTTAAGTGTCTTAGAATTTCTCGGCCTCTGCGACCAAACTACAACATAACACCACAAGCAATTCGCCACTTGTAAGGACTTTGGATCATTCAAACAAAACATTGAGTACATTTTACACTATCGAGGGATGGTGCATCACACCATCATATCCTTGCCGTGTTAAATCTTTACAGACAGCCAAAAATATTTTCTTCGATTCTTTGAAAGCATTGTCATTAATGACTTCGAGATCTTTTTCGTTTGCTAAATGTCTATTTATGCTGTGGCGTAAAATCTGTAATGAAGACTTTTTGTACAATAAGCTTTCTTCTGTCCTGATTTCGGTGTAGAATTTCCCCAGGACATTGTCCAAAGTTTTTACGTCATATGATTTAAATTCAATTTGAAGTGCCTTTTCTGAGTGATACTTTCTAAACATTTTGACTGTCGAGCCTATGGATCTTTTAATATTTTATTAATAATTATTTTCTTCAATTGATCATCATCCACAGCTGCAAAAAGGTTTTCAATACGATCGTCTGCTGAAGGAGCTGTCTTGTTTCGCGTGTATGTTCCAACGATAGATTTGTGCAATATGATGTTTTATCATGTTCCAGAGTGAGTGCATTATGATGAAAAACGGTGTTGCGCGGCAAGTAGTTTAAGCAATCAAATCAAAGATCTCGGAGTAAAATCATATCATAATGTAATAAAATAATATATCCTATATGACACACGTAAAAGTATGGCAAATGCAGTTTATACAGTTGGAATAGAAAAAACAAATTGCAGGATCAGTCAGACCGGGGATCGAACCCATGGTCTCTCAAAATGTAGGCGAGTTCTCTATCGAATGAGTTACCAACTTCTCCCTCTCTTTATTATTTTATATACGTATGGAAAAATAAAATAGAAATTCATAAAAAGCTAACATCAAATGCAACTTAAAAACATTTAACCTAAATTAACCTACCCCTGGATGTCACTCCTTATAGACTTTAGTGTTTGAACGAAATATTTTCTCCATTTTGATTCCTTGTCTGTGCAAAGAACGATTTTAATAACTTTTCCATTATTAGAACAATTGTTTTTCAAAAACATAGCATGTTCATATCATCGACGTTTGTGAGAAAACTATTGGTAAATTTGTGTTATTAGCAGTTTTTAAAATAAATTACTTGTTTTCATATCTCCCTCGAACAGTATGGCAAACCTGGTTATTGCTTGCGTTTGTTGTCTGCCTAAATTATGATCATAGCATAGAGACGTTTTGTTTGCAAAATATAACAATTCAAACAACCACTCAATTTTGACCTGGGATGGATATCTCGATTGTGTGACAATGGATCATCTTTAATTTTCTTTTCTTTATCTTATCAAGTCTTCTAGTTTGAAGACTTATTGCTTTCTTCCGTTTCTTGTTCTCCACTATTATTATTGTTATTGTTTCTGCTTTTGGCCGCCATTTTTTCTTAAACACATCAATCAATCTCATTTAAATGTTCAGGGTACGTCCCTGTACTATTGTTATGGGTATTTAAATTCTAGAGGAATCATTGGGGGAGAGGCAGGAGGGCGAAGACTCAAAACAATAATCATCAATTTTAATACTATATTTTGTACTATAAAGCCATATATATATTCAAGATCAGCTACCCGAGATGTACAAGTCTGTATTCCAAAATTTTTCCGGGGGTATCAGGAAAGGGTGAGGATGGGCGGGGCAGTGTAATAACTTTTAAACATATGAGGTCCCCCACCCTTCTCTATATGTTTTCTGGTTATGTTTGAGAAGTTGAAAAGAGTAGTGCTAACGAAAATCCAATTCTAGTCATTCCAGATGGTGGGTTTGGACGGACGGGGTTTGGTAATAACTTTTAGACGGTTACTATCCAACTATGAAACTATATCTTTTCAGGTTTTGTTTGAAAAGTTGAAAAGAGTAATACTGCAAAAATACCAATGACGTCATTCCAGAGACACTGTGGGGACGGACGAGGCTGGGTACTAACTTTTGAACGGTTAAGATCGCCATCAACTTGAATAGATTGATACTAAAGGGGTCATTCCAATAGGATGGTGGGAACAGGTAGGTCTAGGAACTTACTTCGATATCCCCACCCTTAACCTACATTTTTTATGGGAAGTTGCATCACTAATGGCCAGTTATCCCTGGAGTTGATTTCTTATTCAATTTGATATAGTAGTTGCATTTAGTTACTGAATATTTATCTCAATGTGACTTTTCATGGGTAATTGCTTGGATTAATTTTAAATCAACATACCATTGGCTCATCCAAAACAACATGTTGTGATATTGCGTATAGGTGATGTTAATCAACTTTGCTTGGATTTCAACCAATGAGAATCATGTAATACTTCTATTATCATTTGACAGCAAGACAATAAATAGGAATAAAACTTCAGAGAGAGAAATGATACACAGGCATACACTTGCTCGCAAGTATACTTTCTAGTTGAATAATAATGTTAAGTCTCTTGAATCTATATTTCATTAAACCTTGAAGTGAAAACAATTGTTAATTTCTAATAATGCTTTTATAATGTCCATATCGGACCAGATTAAAGAGAAACGCTGGAGGTGGATCGGCCATGTCCTTAGAATGGAAATATCAGCTATACCAAGGGTAGCCTTAAGATGGACTCCACCTGGAAAGAGAAACACAGGAAGACCCAAGGAGACATGGCGGAGATCAGTTGAGAAAGAGATGAAGGAGCAGGGATGGACTTGGGGCATAGTACAGCAGATGGCTCTCGACAGACAGAGATGGAGGTCTTCGGTAAAGGCCTTATGTGCCCCAGGCACGAAGAGGACTAAGTTAAGTTAATAATGCTTTAGAATAGGCATTAAAACTGGGTCATATTATGCCATTAAATAATAAACGAAAGATCATCATAGAACATAACGATGTGCCCCTTTAATCCGTTTATTTTGAAGCACGGCTTTCCTTTATTTTGTTCGTATAGTTGAAACAGTTCTGGCTTCTTTAAATCATCAGTAAAGGCAAAGTTGTTTTGACTTTATCACCTCTTTATATAGTCTTCCCGTTGTGCTTGTGTCAGACATTTATTCACCTGAACATTGTGGCAACTTGCATTGTCGATTACAAGATGGAAGAAGCGGGAAGATTCAGAATTAGTTTTTAGTAAGCAATTTAAAATAAAATTATTATAGCTCATTAGAATAATCTTTATTTGGTGATTTAGACTTAAAAAAAGCAGAAGGACAATCTGGATGAAACCATTTTCGTGCCTCTGTGTACTTGAATTAGCCATTCTCCTTTGCTGAATGGAGTCCAGAATCATTAAACTGCCAGCACTTCTGAACACTGCGAGAAGAATATTCGTTCGTATCATCGTCGACGATATTCCTACCTACTATTCGTTTCTTTGAAATCTGGCGCAAGTAAATTATTCTCAGGAATTAAAACTGACGTTTTAATTCAGATACTTCAATTATCGGAACATTTTGTTTCCACGAAAAACCAAGTTATTTCAGAATAATTTGCAATAATATATCCCTACCTATCCTTCAGCTCTTGCAACATTGTTTTTAAAAACGGCACAGATTTTATGCGTGCATTTCATTTACTGTTCGCCGGATAACACTCAAAATAAACGATTACAATTTTACCCTTTTCTCCTTTTTTGTTTTAACCCAAAGAAGGCAGATCCATTATGAATGCAGAGATCTAGAGGAAATTCCGGTCATCGCAAGTGGCATTAGAATTGGTAATTTCAGATTTCCGTCACGTGCTTCAGCCTAACAGAATTTAATAATCTCTAAAAAAAAATTCTGCCTCGTCTCGAAATGAACTACGGATCGTTTGTCAGCCATCCTATAACGTAACAAATGTTTTATTAATAGGCTATGGCAGAGCTTGTTCCCACTATGGGAAGGAAGCAGGCTACTTGTAAATAAATTGTTGACTGAGGAATATTGCAAGCCTAGGCTTATCAAGGCCCTCAAACGGTTTTATGGAAGTCATCACAGTATTGTGTTCAGGATTGCCATAGATATATTTGAGGTCCCATAGTTTCATGGTCCTTTTACACGTGGCGGATGTAGCTAGCTAAACAGGAGGTGCTTACCCTTCCGCAGCACGCGGCCTTACTTACCTGGTGGAAGTTCACGTGTCTAACCTGACTTGTCAGTTCCAAATTTTTTACTATGTTTCTGGATTGTGATTTGTGTTTTTTTATCATTAAACGATATACAATAGGATACACTCTTTTATACCCTTCATTAAATATCACCAAAAACGCGCGCAACAAGAATCCGAGAAAATTTTGCCAAGAAATGACACGATTCATATCAAATAACCTTTCACATATATTTCATAAAATGGACTCGTGGGACAGTCTGTATCATCTTTTTCTGTTTATAGTACATTTGGTTCACAGTTAATATGCTAAGGTAGAGATGATTTCCGCTAAGGGAACTTTATACAACGAAGCAAACTGCTTGCAAATACATTTTGACTCGGAAATAGTGCAAGTCAAGGCATATCAAGTTCCTCAAAAACATTTATGGTCGCTATCACATTTTCGTTGATATAGTGCATCAAGTTTGAAATAACCGTTTGATCTTGATTTTTAATATTAGCACCCAATATTACTATCATCTATCCTTATGTATCCAAAATTATACTGGGTGTGGTTCCATGTTTTTTTTCATTCGCGATTCTACACGTGATGGGCGTTGCTAGATAGGGAAATTTGCTTCTCCTGCCGGAGCAACCTGCCTCACTTGACTAATTTGTTCATATTTACCCGGTATAGACAGCAAAGCAAACTGCTTGCAAATAAATTGTTGTCTCGATGCTATTGCAAGCCACAACCTATCAAAGCTCTAAAAACATTTAGGTCGTCATTTATATGTATGATGTCTCTGTATTTAAAATTACCCTGTATGTATTTGACCGTCCCATGGTTCTATGTTCTTTTCATTCTAAATTTTAATTTCTCAATGATAATTTTGGCAAGCTAAACGGGATTTGCTTTTCTTGCTGGGCTGACTTCCCTGGTGCACTTCCATGTGAATAAAGTTTGAAAAGAGATTTGGGCATGGATCTGTATACTGTAAACGTATTTATTTTCGTGATGTGCTAATTTTGACTTATTTCGCGGTTATTTGTTTTGCTCGAAAATTAATACCGAAAAATTATATTATGCTTATTGTATTATAATACATATTAAAAAACGCGAAAATTAAAATACGCGGATATTTCTAAATTTCCTATACTGTGAAAAAAAATACACGCGAAATTAAATACGTTAACAGTATTTGTTTTGGATATGTGGTGTGAAATATCATTTTTATTATATACTCTTCTTAATATTCCATACAATAATGTCATGTAATAACAATCAAATTACACACATGTTATATCGTTTTCGCGACTTTGGTAACTAGCGCTTTGACGTCGAATGTTGATTGATTCAGACACACGCCATTACTAGTACGTTATTTTAATTAAACATGCACATGCGCCAAACGAGTACTGCTAAATTCTTATGAGTATAATTATGACAAAATATAATGCTGGCTATTCCAGTTTTTATGGTATTAAAATTACTAAACTGAAGTGTGTCTGAAACTGTCATAGCGCGCACATATGCAGTGCAGACCTGTCGAAAGTTTAACATAATACTAACGAAGCAGTGCCGAATCGACAGCGCATCTTAGCTTTATCTCGACAGGTTATTTTTGCAGCTGTTCTCTATCTCTTGGTAGTTTTTCACTAGTTACACATACCTGAGCCCCTTGGCAGCAGAGATTTGACTCCTCTTTATTAAGTTCAATGTTAAACTCTCGACAGATCTGTACTGTAGTTTCGAGCTGGTTCCAAGGATTTTTGTGTCAATCAGATATTTTCTTATAGAGAAAACGGTTTATATTCCACGAAAAATGTTTTGCCCGTGATCATATAATAAATAAAATTATATATTCGTGTTAATGTTATCATGTATTGAACATATTAATCTATGTTAATTACTGTAAACCTATTTATTTTTGCGTTTATTCATTTTCGCGCTATAAGAAATTTAGACATACGTGTATACGAGTAGTAAATGTTTGGCGTTTTTGAAATATGCACTATAACATAATAAGTGTAATTTAATTTTCGCTTGGTATTAATTTTAGTGAAAGACAAACGATCGCAAAATAAGCGAAAATTAGTACATCGCGAAAATAAATACAAAAGGCTTTATCAAATCTAGCTGATTATCAAGAAATAAAACGGAGATATTAAAGACACGTTCAATTAAGCTCCATTTCTGGGAACGTTACATCATACTGCAGTCAGAATAAATGTTACGTAAAATTGTAAATGTTACACTTTATAAACATGAAATTTCTATATTAAAATTTAAAAAAAACCTCACATTCATTATGATATATATTTTTATTTTGCCGTTCATGTGTGTTGTTGGTGATTTATCGACCGTGATCCTCGTTAGTTTCATGCTGTTTTTGCAAGGTATCAAAATGTTTAATTTCATGGTCTTTAACGCGTGTCTTCAAATACAAATTTCACAGCCGGGATTAAATTAAAATGCAGTTACTTATGTAATATTGAAATTCCTTCACTTCTATCATCATTCGTCTACGTTCTAATTAAGGCATCTAATTTTGGAATTCAGTTTACATGCACGTAAAGTGCATTATATTTAAAGAAAGTTGTGTCTACCCAATACGTTGCTTTTAATGACATGCTTACAAACAAGTTTATTTGAGTGATAAATGAGCCACCAAAATTGTAAAATGTTACAAAACGTTTGATAAGAAACACTACCGACAATATACGCTATATTAAAACCCGAGTTGTGTTTTTAAGTGCTGTCCAACATTCTAGAACATATGATAAGATATATATTTTATTTTATATTAATTAAATACACATCATGCAAATGAACTGCCACCCGAACACGGTTAGATTAAAATACACTTCTAATTTTACAATCATATTCATGTGCTAGTCATTTATCCTGCTTGCCCATCCAGAGTACCCGGCTTCAATTTCATGGTGGAAGGTAATTTGCTTTCCTTATTTTGTCATTTTAAAAAATTTTACAAATGCTTTTTGGATTGTGATTCTTACATGGATAATTTGTGGTTGATTATTTGATTGTAAGAGAAGAAACCTTTTTAAACTAACCAACAGTAATGTCAATTTATCTTGTTTGTCCTGGCATCCAGAGCAGTGGCGGATCCAGGATTTTATGTTAGTGGGCACACTGACAAATTTTTAATTTGTGGCTATTAGATAGATACATTTGCCAATAAGCTACAAGATGAATCAAACGCTCGCTCGAGATGTATTATAAATAAGTTGTGACGCAGGTCCATTCTTATAATTGGTGCTTTTTAGAAACAAAAATGCATTTATGGAGTAGTAAAATATTTCTTATTATGAATACCCCAAAATTTTAGGGGGGGGGGCACAGGCCGGATGTGCCCCCGTCTGGATGCGCCCCTGCAGAGTACCCAGGTTCACTTCCATTTACCTTCCCTACTTTGTCAATTTTCAAAGTTTTCACCTTTTGGGATTGTTGTTAAAAAACAGATCGCTATTTTTTGTGGTTGATTGCAGCACATTTATACTTAAAACTACCTGGTATAACTATGCTGTGTATCATGTTTTCTATCCAGAGCGCCCGTTCTCACGTCCCTTGTAGTTGAATTTCACGTTGGTTACACATTTGACAGTTTACTAAAATCTTAAATTTCCTTTTCGGATTGGGATTTTAACATGGAATTTTGTGGCTGTGATTTTGAACTATAGTATTGGTATATGATTGTAATGGCAGAAATCTATTAACACTAACGACTCAATGTCCATTTGTCCTGCTTGTCCCTCCTGAGCGTCCGGTCTCATTTCTATAGTTGAACTTAATATGCCAATTTTCAAATGCTTTCCTTTATATGCCAATTTTCAAGTTTTTCACTTGGCTTTCCGGTTTGTGATTTGAACATCGTTTGTGGTTAATTGTAAGAGTGGAAAAATATTTAAATAATCGACTTGAATGTCCATTTTCCTGCTTCCCCATCCCGTCCGGTCTCACTTCCATGAGGGAAGTTTATTTGCTTTCTTTAATTTGCAAATATTTATTTGCTTTCCTCAATTTGTCAATTGTTAAAGGTTTTTTGATTTGGTGATTTAAACATGGACCGATGTGTATATGAGTTGTTTATATGATTGTACGGGTAGAACTTTATTTTAAGTAACCGGTATAAATGTCATTTTATCTTGATGTTTAATAATATGTTTATATTACTTATCTACCTTGTTAACATTTAAGTAAAATGTCAGACAGACGATTAGACATTTACACCACAAAAGGTAGGACACCATTCGTGACGGTACATTTTTAGAGCAAAGCTGTGAACTTTGTGAATGATCAAAAGCATGACCAGTGATATTTAATCAAGAGCAATGATGCCAAAACAAATATTAATAAAGAGAAAAACTTTAAAAAATTTAAATAAATAAGTATTGAACCTATTACTTCTAGGAATTTGATTATTAACGACTTTTACATTTTCACGTTCACTTTCCCGCGATAAAAAACATTTATTTTGTCATTAATGTAAGATTCTCCCGATCGATTGACACTGATTAAGGTTATTTAGTTTAAACGTGACTTCACAGGTATCTGCATATCATTTTATTTTTAAATTCCATGTATTACGGTTAACGCTCGGGGTAGATCCTAGATAAAGAAGGATTATCGGTTAGTTCACCGAAGGTCCCGTTGTTTTCTTCGACTAACCCCGTGTTCTCCACCATCCTTGAACTGACCGGTTCAATATAATTTTAAAAACTTGACCGGGGCGACATGCCGTTAGATGGTGTCATTTTCACACAATATTCCAAGAGGTCATGTCTCTGTAACCTCGCCTTAATCGTGATGCTGCTTTATTCACCTTGGTATTAATGAAACTCACGCTGTCGTGCTCACCTGGAAATCAGAATAAGGAACGCTTCCAAATGAGCATACTGTAGGTTCATTTATATAAACAGGGTAAATATTTGTGGCTTTTTGGTATTTTAAAAAGCCGTTTGGAGAACAGCTCTTGGAATTTTGTTTTGTGAAAGTAAAATCTCATTACGGGCGTCGGAACGAAAACTTCACGTCCAGCTGATTTTTGTTTGTGACTAATAAGTTACTTATCTAGGTCTAATGGAAATAACAAAATTCAGTCACCCACAAACTCTAGTACCTTTACAGTCCAAACGTATTGGGAATATTGCTCAAGTTATATTATGTAATTTATGTAACCACGCCTTACGGTAAAACCTTTACATTAAGTGCATACAAGTAAGATCAAAATCTAGATTCAATTCAGTGATTTACTATTGAACTCTAACTTTTAAAGAGAAAAATCTTAATATCAATTTCGATATGTTAAATTTTAATCCGGTAATATTGAACATATTTCATTTTCTCACCCACTGGGTCGAAAAATCTAAACTAATTTCTCTTTCCCACGACTTATTGCAGATAATGTAAGGATGACGTATAGAATGAATTTACTTATATAATTCTAGTGCAAATAAGTATTCATGTTCTGGCATCGTTATCGCGACCTCAAAACTTAACTCAGATCCATTGCATTGAGCTTTTTGAGTAAATTAGTCGTGAAAATGTACATTTGTACCATGTATAAAAGAATTCGGAATTTTTACGATATACCATATAAGTCTTTACGCAAAATTCACAATATATGGTATGCAGTGGCGTAGCTAGCCAATTTTGATCTGCACGCCGTGTAATTAATGATAAGGAGAATTTACGATGGGAGTGCCGAAGGCACGAATGATCTAGGGGATCCGGGGGCATGCTTCCTCGGAAATTTTTTAAACGTTGATGTCAAATGATGTAATCTGGTGGCATTTCAGAAAAGAATTGGTGCGATCCGATGACATTTAGTAATGATAGTCAGTGGTCCGAATTTTTCTTATTAGTCAGAAGAACATAATGAAACATTATTTTGTCGACATTGATCATGATATTGTCTATTATTTCAAAAACTTAATAACAAAAACTAATTTTTACATTAGAACCATCCGCCTTCTTCATTTTGAGGGAAAAAAATCAACACGGGAACACGCGTGTGAATTGAAACCTTTATTTGGAAACATGAAAGGCTAATTATATTTCCGGAAAACGTCTAGTGCGTTTGATGTAAACTTAAAAGTATAGTTTAAACGAAATCCATTGGATTCGTCCGGTTTTTGTTTCATTTCTTCTTCTTCTAGAATGTTCTATATTTAGAGACATTATATAAATAATAATAATAAAATAATGAAAGAAAATTGATGTGCACGCTTGTGCGCCGTGGCGTATAGGGAGCTACGCCACCGGTATGTACACCTATTTATAACTCCAGAAAAATGAGTATAAACAACCGATTGTGGACTGAAGTTTTGTACACGGAAATACCATAATGAATTCCATTCAGATACTAAAATAAGGAAATAAGTATCGAGCCCGGACAAATAGTAAATACATGAGGAATTGTATTCCGAAACGGTCGTACGTCTAGTGACGTAAAATTAAAACTTGTATAATATGTAATTGCCGCATTTAACATTTGATTTAGAAAAAAGTAAAATGGTGATAAATTTATTATTTAGAATTATGCCAGGATACAGAGTGGTATTTTTCCCATGGAGATCAAGTAATCATACCGATTTCAACATTCAAACATTCTGCTGCAATCATTTAAAACCTTTTTATATCGAATGCGATCGTTACGCCACGATACTTTTGCCGTTACCAGGGCATGACGGTAGGCATAGAATACTGCTGTTTCTGTTATTTATTGAATATTGCCCCTGTTGTTGTTGTTGTTGTTAAGCTTCATTGCATATAAATATCCCAATCTTAAGTCACAGCATGTGTATATATCACACATTTCGCATTTCATATTTAGTATGCGTGTCGATATGTAAGTAACTGTACTTCAGAACATTAAAATTAAACTTTTGCACATTCACCACGTGAACATGCACTTGGATTAATTATCGAAATATTTATTACGGTATTTTCACAACTTTGGTTCTTGCACTAATGATGAGGTATTTTATTCCGAAACGGTTGGTTGGTTGAATATTGCTTAACGTCGCATTAACAATTTTTCCGCTATTCGCTAACTATTTTATTCATCTCCATGGATTAATCTATGAACAATTTCGTGTATGCATGCGAAGTGCGAGTGTGTTGTTTGGTCTGCCTTGTACCAGCGCGCACTCAGGACTACTTTAACGTGTTTTAACGTTTAAAGCTCACAGAGTCAGCACGCCGCAGACAAGCGTACCACTCCCCCAGTCCATTATACTGATACCAGGTGAACCAGTAAAGGCCAACAACAAGGAAAATTCACTTTCTCACATGTGGTCTGAGAGGGACTCGAACTTATTCCGAAACAGCCATATTGTGCTAAAAACTAAAACAGATTTAATATTAAAAATGATCTAACAAAAGTTTAACGGGAACCACATTTTATTTTACATGTATTTTTAACTGCTTATTATTTCGGGTTTTATTGTAGATGTTCGAGTAGTCAGTTACTGTGTAATCATGAGAAAAAAAATGATTGGTGAAAGTGAATGCTGGTGTAACTAAGAATGTGACCAAAAAGTATTAAACCCTGTTTTATGCCTATCTTTGTTGGTAATCATCTGATATTTAAAAGTAGGCAACGTTTGATTTTCTCATGTTCATGCTCATGGACACTAACTGGGTTATTCAACCTTTCAAAAGTGCTTGAACTTCATTAATTGGTACCAAATGCACAATTAGTAATTTGTAACACAATATGCGGTTACTGCACATGTAAATCGGAAACGTTTCGCGTTCGTTTTGTATTTGTTCGTATCTGTAAATTTGCAAGACTAATAACACTTCCGTGAATATTCTATTTTTATTTTCATTTGAAATCATAATCCGATGATGCGGAAAAAAGTAGGCAACTATATATAACTGCGGTACATGATAATATCCACAAGCATATATCACATCAAGGAAAAACTATGTAAATGCGTGTAGTGTGGAATCTCTGGAGCGCAGTAGTTGTCTAGATCAAGGCATGCAATGGATGGTATATTACTGGAACAGCAATCAGGCGATGGACTACTTTATACAGTAGGGTGACATCAGCTGTTCTTTACTCAATTTGCTGTTGTTCAGATGTTGGACCATGATATTACCGATTCTCGTTGGTTGTAATTCAGTTTCATATTCATTACAAATCTAGCAGCAATTTGAAGTGACAATTTTTGTCGTTAATTGACGCAAAAATCTCCTTTCTTTACAGTTATATCCATCTTTTCATTTGCTGTTATTTTTAATTTTTATCTCTCATTTGTGTTGGTTTTGTTGTTTTTAATTCTTCTTGTCATTTTCAAGTACATGTTAATATTAATCAGCTGGATAGGTTCGTTCAATTTCCTAACAGGCTATATCCAATATATAATATTACATGAATTATCAATTTTATGGAAGATATTTTGTGTTGCATTTTGTAATAGAATGTATGGATATTCTTCTTGGATTCTCATGATGGTTACTAAAAATAAGGTTTGTCTCCCTTGCATAATCTTATTTTCAAGTAAACGAGCTTGGTTTTCAGATAATTATATTGCAGTCAAGCCAGAATAAAAAAAACATCGTAACTCGTTTATCATATTAATGTTTATAATTCAGTGTACATATCTCAATCATTTTTGTCGACATGCGTTTCTACTGATTTTCAAATTTTGACTTTAAAAACGTAAGGCACTAATTGGAGGACATGTAAATCATGTATGATAAAATCAAATAAATGCCATCAAAGAGATCATCTGATGAATCTGACAACATAAATAATGATATAAATATATAATTTAAGGCGCGGTGAAAATGTTTAAACATCGTCTTACGTAATCCACTCATGAATTGAATTTTAAAAAAGATGAAATCTACATATTTTCTATAGCTGTTTGTCTTGCATGAATGCAGGGTTTTTGGAATACATGAATACAAGCTTTTGGAAATGGTGCATGCCGTTGCAATGGATAAACAGGCTTATTTACTTGTATTCATACATATATCGTTCAAATATTCTTCTATGTCTCGACTATTCAATTGAAAGTAATCTGAAAACGAACTTGAATTAAGAAAGGTTTGTGTAGCTACCTCCCATGCCTGTCCTCATGAACTGCATACAAATGAGCATTAAAATTATAAGACTGTACATAGAATAAAATTTGTTTGCGCTATTTCCATCAGTAATCTTCCACGTGGAACCTTCAAACAGAATCCGGTATTCTGATTCTGATGTTATAATTGCACGGTTATATTTTTGTATACTTGTTACTTCATCCAAAAATTGTGAAGTACCCTGATATAGGATACGGGTAATGCCTGGTGTCCGACCCTTTCAAACACTTTTAGAAACTGGAAAGGTGTAGATTGAAAAAAACTTAACTTTTCTTTCTCTTATGGTCATTTATGGTGTGACGGAGGAAATAAGGGCGCCCAACAAACACCAAGCTTCTATAAACGAATCGATCTGTCGGAGTGCGATTCGAACATTAAACGTTTAATATACATAAGGAATAGATAAATTCAGAAGAGAAAAAATATCACTTTTAAAATAATCTTTAAATCTATATATAAAAAAAAATCCAAATAATTCATAAATCGTAAGATTTTGTAATAATTATGCTGAAAAGCAAACAAATTATTGAAGCAACAAATTAATGGAAAGTGATTTCATGTGCAAAATTTAAAATTTAATCATATAATACTTTCAAAAAATAGTATATTCCAATTTTTGAATATATTTGATGATTAAATTTTTTTTTAAATTGGTATATGACAGTGATAATAAAATAAACCTTTGTAAACCGCGTGTGGTCATTTTAAATAAAACTATATTATAGGTTGCTGTAAAAAACTCGTTTATCAAATTATCTTTTTAATTGTGTATACATTTAATTTTGCATCGATAAGTGCTTCTATTGCTTTTGAAACTTTGTCGTTGTAAAAAAGTAAGACACTAATTGCGGCACATAATGTTAAACATGTGTGATAAAATCAAATAAATACCATCAATGAGTTCCTCTGATGTATATGACAACAGGAATAATAACATAAAATATATAGTTAAGGGCACGGTGAAAATGTTCAGCATGGTCTTACGTAATCCAGTCATTAGTTGAATTTAAAAAAAACTGGGTTTTACCTATTTTCTATAGCTGTTTATCTTCTTGCATGAAGGCAGGGATTTTGGAAATGGTGCATGACGTTTTATGAGTTTGACTAGCTTTTAAACTTGTACTGATATATGTCGATCAAACATGCTGTTATGTCATGTTACTAAACAGCTTTTCAAGTGAAAGTAATCCGATAAACGTAATTGATGTTTTCTATGTTTGTTTAGCTACCTTCTATGCATGTATACACACGCTGCATACAAATTAGAATAAAATGATAAAGTCTGTAGAATATTTTTTGTGTTTCCAATAATCTTCCGAATGAAACCTTTAAAGTAAAGATAAAAATGACTTCAAACAAAAAGTGGAAAGGCAAGGCGTGAAAAAATGGTTTTAATTTTTTTTCATTTATGGTCATTTCTGGAATGATAGAAGAAACGAGTGTACCCGTAAACAAAAAACACTAAACTTCGACTAGCGTGACTGATGAATCTTTTACACTGGGATTTGCCCGAGTGCAATTTCGAAGCTGAATCGTCAAGTATACACAAGAAATTAAGAAATATCAGTAAAATGCAGAAAAAAGAATAAAACACCAACCTTCGACAAGCAAACTGGCAAATTTTCCACACAGAGATCTGTCTTTTGGTTTCATAGTTTTGGCCCAAGCACTACTGATGAGGAATTGTATTCCGAAACCGCCGTCTAGTGCTGTTAAATTAAAACTGGTATAATATGTAATATACAGGGAATGGAGAAATATCGTTGAAATAATAACTTTTATTTAAAATTTTAAAAATAAGTAAAACTTAAGAATTCATATATCTTTTTCTTTTTGAAGTTGGTTGCATATTATTTACATCTCTACATCGAAAGATTCTTATTTATTAAAAAATTAAAAATACTTTTCCCGAAAAAACCCTAAACAATTGAACGGGAAGTGATAATCAAATACACATGGGGTCGTTTAATTAAAAATAGTTGAATAGCTAGGTAACCAGGAGGCGCTTACCCTTCTGGAGCACCCGGCCTCATCAGCTCATTTTTTTTTTACTTTGCTTAATTCAGGATTGTGGTTTAGAAATGAATTGATATGTTTATTTGGATTATATGTTGTTGGCCTTGAGGTAGAAAATATCAGCAATGCAATGAAACAATTTTAACGAGTCTATTAAATATTTAAAATACATGCATCTTCGAATTCTATGTATACACTGAGATACAATTATTGGTTTTCTGTTATATGCATGTCATGCTTTAGTGATCGCGATTTGGGTTTTTCATGAGTTACTTTATCATTTTAACAGTTACTGTCAATACTGCATGTGTACGAATCGCTGTTATTTAGGAGGGCGGCTTTTGAGTGTTATCAGTCAAGCAAATAGTAACGTTCTTCCATTGGTTTCTCTCTGATTGCGATTTTATCCAACAAGAATTTGATAGGAGATTTCTTTCATCATAAAGTTATTAAACACAAGCAAGGCGTATTTTGTATCAAATCACTTATTGCAGTTATACAGGCGGACTTTAATTTGTTGACTGTGAATAAAGGCATCTAACATAAGTTACTAAAAGTTTTTTTGCAAATTAACTCGTATTAAATTAACGTCCACATATCGATATTTCACAAAAGTCTGGTTGTGAGCAATAGCTGTATCAGACAATGCCTGTCTTAAGGTGTATGTGCAAATTGTTTTACATAACTCCTTCTATTTTCTTATTTAAACATGTCAAAATATTTGTGTTTTCACCATTTTGATCCGACCATTACTGATTTTATTTTTGAAAATTACCGTCTGGTCCTGCAAAACTAAAACAGGGTTGTTTGAATCTCTTTTATCGCTTTTTGTGGCTTTTGTGAAAATTTGTCATAATATTTTTTAATTCTATTTGTGCGTATTTAAGGAACATTAGCCACAAAAAATAAGTCATATAGAGCTCTCCAATAATACTATGACCACACCAATGAACAATGTTTTGTTTAAAATATATAATCCAAATATAAAAAATATTTGTCTTTTCTGTTTGAATTTCACGTTTCTTTCACAAACTTGTATCATTTTGTATTTTGTTTACTTTCACAGCTGTCAATTATTGGTTTATAAAATATTGCTAAAGAAATGATTTATTTTATCATATAAGAAAAATGCGTCAATTCACTTTGCAGTTTAATGATAAACCGGTATTATGTTTTCTTAAAATTCTCTGAACTTGATAATATAATATGAATGTAGGATTTGTTGATCTTTTTTCTTTTTTTGTGAAATGGGGATTGTATTTAAATATGGGTATTTATCGACCACTGACTTTAAAGTAAGTGAAAGGAGTTGAGTACCCTCTTTTAGTCACCGAATATTTAATCCAGAGACCGTTTAAAGTCGCCAATGTTATAACTAGAGCTGTCGTAAGTGTTTACTCCTTCTTGGTTGCTTGTATCTTGCTGTGTTCTTGGTTGCAATGGCTGTTGCCAAGTGTATGTTTTCCAGATATCAATTTCTTATACAAACTAATATGCGACCAATTTATACAATACAAATAAACAAAATAAGATCGGATATCATATTAACCCGATGTCAAGTCACGAAACTTATACAATGTCGTTTTGGCGCTAAGCAGGAGCCGTATCATGATTCATTGCCGTCAGATAAATGTTTTAATGTATTAAATCTTGTGTCATCATGTTCCGTTATTTACACACAACCTAGTAACCGATTTTAACTGATATTTATATAGACCCAAAGTTTAAACTTGAAACCGGAAAAGTCTAATGATTTTTCTTAATAACACCATTAATCATATACTGTTCTTTATTCTCTATCAGTTTAGATACTGTGGTGATTTGTATTGCAATATATCAATTTTGTTCACATCTTTGTAATTTGTGAAAGATGTTACTCCTCCCGAATTCCAATGTTGACGATTCGCGATTACACGCTTGATTTATCTGTCGAACATATTTATTCAAAATAAATGAATAAATAGTCATCAAATACAAACATACCGGTCAACTACAGTCACAAAAGCAAAAGAGGAATCTTGAGAATCTTGAGATTAGTGGGTTACAACGTCAACTGTTTAAATCAAATTGCATTTTGCTGTTTTATCACACTGGAGGTGGTATGTTATTACAAACTTTATTGCACATTACACTTATAAAAAATCTTGTCCTTTATTTTATCTGTAGACATTAATAAACTGGCCTTTGGCGGGAATAGCTAAATGAGTGCTGATGCGACGTAAAACAACAACATCAACCATAAAATTATTTTAATTTGTTATCCATAAACACATAAATGAATTCAACCCGCATAAAAAAAAAACCATGAACCAACAATCCGGTTTATATTTGTTATTCACAAATATTGTATTTTTAAAAATCATTGCATTTTTTCAATACTAATGAAATACAGATAAAAATCAAACACCCATTGCACACTATAGAGAATCTTATTTATTTGTAGTTTTATGTTTATGTTTGTTTATTAAATGTTCATTTATTTAGTAGATTTATTCACAAAAAGTCATGTATTTTTGAATTATTTTGATATAACAAACATTAATCATTTTGCATCACTTACGTTTTTGTTTCTATTTGTATGTGTGAAATACTTTGCTGTCAATATTTTATGCAAATTTATACTTCAATTTGTTAAATAACAAATGAGTTGTAAAAAACTGGTGCAATAAAGTTTGTTTAAGGATATTTTTCTTCGTTTTGTAATAGTTTTGTATTGGATCCATTTATTGCATAAAAAGGAATAACATTATCTTTTCCTTTTTATAAGTTTATATCATGTTTTCAAGTTAATCAACCGGACGTGAAATTAAATGCTCTGCCATTAAAAAATGACTTTGCCTGACTACATCCATTGACAAAACATCCGACATTTAATATTTTTAAAGAATGAAACCATATGTACATTTATAGACCAATGGAACATTAAGTACCCCAAACGCACTTGATATGCTGCACCCTCGAAAGTTGGGGATAAATCAGAATACATACTAAGCTGAAAGAATAGATCTTGATGAATTAGACATTTGTTCTTTAAATATCAAATGGGCCGTTATAAACCCGCGTAAAATGTATGAATAGAATATGTGTGTTCTCTTTCGTTTTGTAATGTATTGGGGAAACGACTTTTCATCCATTTCCTGCATAAAATTTTATCACATTATTTTCCCTATTATAAGTTTATATCTCCTTTTTAAGTTAATCAACGACACGTTAAATGTCCTGTCATCCCAAAATAGCTAAAAACTGTTTTTACATTGCATGGTATCATCCTTTGACAAAATTGACCGATTTTTTTAAACATGAAACGACGTGTAATACATAAATGCATATATACGGATCATTCAAATGTTAAGTATTCCACGAAATTACTTGTTAGGATGCACCCTAGAAAGTTAGGGATGTTTCCGAATACTAAGTAGCTACGTGAATGAAGCCTGATGTAAAGGATATTCAGCAATTTGTATTGATATTTTAATGCATTTTCATTGTCCCATTCGTAGCTTGACCTTTTATTTCTTTGATCGTGCCACGTCTAAGATTGACCTCCATTCCTTGGAGAAAAAATGTTAAAAAAGTAACAACATTTAAATGTTTGAGTACGGTTAATTACTTGTTACAGGTAAAATTATTGTAATCCATGGTGGCATTGTCTGCATAGCTGTACTAAAAAGGCAATTTTATATTTTCAAGTGATTGCAGCTAATAAATTAATACGCAACACGGGTATTTTTACGAATGATAACTGGGGATCCATCATGTTCGACTGCAAGTGAGGAAGGGATTTTTGTATGTTATATGGCCGTCTTATGCAGCAAAATTTAAATGATTTAGTATTAATAAAACATTTCAAATATATACATGCACTGAAAATGTCGCCCAGTACTAGTACAGTAGTGATTAAAATACATGTAGGACTTAATTCATTGCATATTTCACTAGAAAGTAAAGCATACATATAGACACTACGTAAACTTCTGTTCAGATTAATACCTAAGATTAATTAAAAATCACTCTGCAAATAGTGAAAATTCATGATTTGTCGTTAAATAGCATTCAAACAACGAGTGAATGTCGACTTTCAATTTCAATATTTTTTTTAAAGAATGGAACGTGTTTGATCTAAATAAAGACAGTAATTTAAACCGAACAAGCTACCATGATAAATGTCCATCTCATGAGTGCATTCAAATGCAAGAAACCAAACGCCCCTAGCCTTTTGATATAAGCATCATTGTAAGTTACTAAAATTGTGATAATCAAATTGTCTCTAAATACTTCGATGTAATAAGCTGTAAACAAGACAAAACCACGTCAAAAACATTAAAATAAGTATTAAAATATTAAGCAACTCTTAACAGAGTACATGATTTATTGGCGTAACATATATTTTGAATTATATTGCTTTAGAGAACCATTAACCATTTTTCATCACCGATTTTCTTTTTTCTATTTTTATTTGTCAAATCTTGTATTATCAATATTTTATGGCCGTCATCACAGTATTGTTGACAAGTTTGATGTCTCTGTGTCCAGGATTGCCCTGGATATATTTGAAGTCTCATAGTTCCATGTTCCTTTCACACAATTTTGATTACACACGTGGCGGGTGTAGCTAGCTAAACAGGAGGTGCTTACTCTTCCGGAGCACCCGGCCTCACTTCCCTGGTGGAAGATCACGTGTCATACCTAATTTGTCAGTTCCAAAGCTTTCACTTTGCTTCTGGATAGTGATTCGGACATGGATTAGTATGTTTGTTTTTGATTATGCAAATTGATACTTCAGCTCAATAGATTAAATGGGTTGTAAAAACCGATCCTTGTGTATATAAATTTTTTTTCTTTGTTTTATAAAGTATTAGATCTATTTCTTGCAAAAAAATTGTATTACATTATCATTTTTATTCTCTTATGTTAATACACTAGCATCCAAAAAATTATTTTATTAGATGCTTGGTTATTTAGTAGATTTATCTACATATATTTTGGTAATATTGATATAGAGAATTATTTATTATTTTGCTCCACTAGTTTTTATTCTGTCGTTATTTGTGAACTCGTGTGCTGCCAATATTTAATGCAAATTTAGACTTCAGTGCGTTTAATGTCAAAGAAGTTGTAACTATCTGGTGTAACAATGTTTGTGTAAAGGTATTTTCTTTCGATTTGTAATGTATTAAGTAAAGTATGTTGGACCATTTCCTGAATAAAATTTAATTAAATTATTTTTTGCATTTCTATAGTTTATAACTCCTTCTTAAGTTAATCAACCGAACGTGTCATTAAATGTCCTATCATCCCAAAATAACTTAAAGCGTCTTTACTTTGGATGACAACACCCATTGGCAAAACATCGAATTTTATGAAAGCTCATGTACATACATATTTACGGACCAATGAAACGATAAGTACCCATCAAAGAACGTGATTCGATAGTTGGGGACATAGTCAAATGTAAACTTAAAGGTCGTAAGAGTAGAATTTGATATTAAAAGTTTTTGTATTGATATTATAACGCATAATATTTGCGTTAATTTCTTTGACTAATGTCATGTACAAAATTAACCTTCATCCATGAGAGAAGAAAATCACAAAAATCCACAAAGTTTGAAAACTTTCAATGTTTAAGGGCGGGTCATTAGATTTTACAGGTAAACATCACTGTGATTTATTGCGTCATTGTCCGTAAGGTCGTATTTTAGTGAGTTGTTTATTGGCAATTTATATTTCCTAGTGTTTGCAGTTAATAAAATTATTACGCATCACGGGAATTCTTACAGGTAACAACTGGGGATCCATCTCGCTCCACCCAAAGTGAGAAAGGAGCTGTTTTCTTTTGTTACACAGATGTAGTAAAAATAAAATTGGTTTAGTATGAAAATGAAATATTTTACTAGTTGATTCGGTAACAGTATAATATAATGATTGGTCTGCGACATTGTGTGCAATTTATACTCAACTTGTCACCCATGTGCGCATTGGTACAAAAAAGATTTATTTATATACTTGCACAATTGCACACCCTAATTGAACACGAGTTTAGATAATTCCTTAAGAATAAAAAAAATCTCTTTGTGAATAGATGTCACATTTATTCAACCAACGGAACAATGTTGCTGCACTGGTTTTTTCATTGTCTATTTTAAAAAGAAGGTTCTGAAAATGTTTGAAGAACCATGAATAATAGTGCAAACCAAATAGGTTATTATCTGCACTTTGATTTAGATTTCCATCTAATCAACCATTATGATAGATTCGATAACAAGTATGTTCAACTAGAAGTTCTTTGCCTTACCAGTTTATCAAAAATGTCAGTCCAAAAATAAAAATAATCATACTTTAGAGTCATTGATCAAAAACCACCACGATTTGCTGTCCTAACAATGGTTATAATTCTTACTTAACCTGTTTAATATTGCAACACTATGAGGCCGTTTTGAATAAATTCCTCATCAGTAGCTCACAAACTAAAGTGGTTGAAATTCAAACATTCTTACGATGTTGAAATGAGAAAAAGGACAGAAATTTATTTTACCAAATCCGCCTAATGCAATATTTCGAACGAATTAGCATAGCTTTTTAAGGCAAAGTGAAATATAAACTTGATGTGTGAATGTTTACTTTTTACGTTTGAACCAAATGTTTTTTTCTCGGATTAGGTCGCATATAATGTAGGTGGGGAAAATACTTCTTATGATTATTTTTAGTGTTTGTTTTATGTAGTTCCCTAAATATTACTTAATCTACTTGATTTCAAATCGTAAAAAGTTAATAAAACAAAACAAAATACCAGTCCATGTTCGAAAACAAAAAGAAAACATTGAACACTGGCACGATTAGGTAAACATATGCGCAAGTGCTCCTTTGTTTAGCTAGCTAAACCCGCCACATGTATACTCAAAATTAGGAATGAAAAGAACGTGAAACTATGGGGCGTCAGATATAATTTTGACATAGTGACATCAATTTTTAGGGCCTAGATAATTTTTGTGTCATATTTTAAGTATGAAGCAGAATTTGAGGAATCTGTAGCATCTTTTTAAGCTCACTAGGATATATGACATACACATAGTTTGCAAAATACGGATTATTTAGAGATTAAAATCTAAAAGGATTTTATTTGCTCCCTTTAAAAGCTTTCACACAAAATTAAATAACTAAAACACATTTTTGCGCCCTCCTGGGTATTTTTTCAAGCCCTAGATAAAAGTTTCTGAAAAATGTTTGGTAGACCGGAACCATAGCCAATATTTAAAACTAAAACTAATTTTCCCACGTTAGGGTAATATATAAAATTATTTTTTAAAAATTAAAAGCTTGTATACATAAACGGTTCATTAAAAATGAAAATGTTTATTTATTACTTGGTAAATCGATCATACCTGAGCCGAGACTAGACACCAAACAAGAAAGTTTTTGGATGTTTTCAAATGTGTTTGTAAAGATGTATTTAGGTGTGAAAAAATTTCTATTCAATGTTTGAATATATTTCACTCCTTAAACTCATTAGATATGCAACATACGTAATATGAAAATGATTATTCAAAATAACTTTATGAGTCATCAAAATATAGTTTAATCACATGGATTTTGAAAAACCCGTGGATAAATTTATATGTTAAGTTTTCTGAAAATGCATTATGATAATTTTCTTAAAACTTTAACTTTAAACTTTTAGAAATTCCTAATATATTATAGGTCTGCACTACAGGTCTGAACCTGGGATGCGATAGAACTAGCTGTGTAAGCATTGATTCTTCAAGTTCTGCTTCATATATAGACTTCTACGACGCCTACAAAAGCCACATTTGAAGCTCTATGATAAACGTGATAACTTCAATTTCTCTATTGTCAACTTTCCTTACAGGCATATGCCTCCTTCTAGTGTATTTGTTTCACAATTAATACGCTATGGTGTTTTCAAATTAATCGTTGACTAAAAGGTATTACAAAACCAGGCTTATCAAGACCCTCAAAAAATTTATGGTTGTCATTGATCAATATGATGTCTCTCAATTCAAAATCACCATAGATATATTTGATTCCCATAGTTCCGTGTTCCTTTCATTCTCAATTTTAATTACACACGTGGTGGGTGTAGTTAGCAATACAGGAGGCACTTACCCATTCGGAGCACCTGGCCTTACTTCTTCGTTGGAAGTTCAAGTGTTTAACTCAATTCATCGGTTTCAAAGTTTTTACTTTGCTTTGGGATTGTAATTTTGACATGGAGTAGTATGTTTGTTATTGCTCTCTAAGGCTACTGTTCTGTCCTAGTTCGAAACTGAAACTTCTGTCGTGTCTTTTTTTTTACTTTAGTGGCTGTCTATACGGAACGTCCATCATTTCTACTCTTAATTTGTTTTACTATCTCATTGGGTACTTTTTCTATTGTAATATATACTCGAAAATGAACAAGTTGTTTCTGTTTTGCTGAATTTGCTGTAGTGTCTATTGAGAACGTACAGTTTCTCATTATCGCTTGCTTGCAAATAAATTGTTGATCCAGGGCTATTGCAAGCCTTGGCTTATCAATGTCATCAAAAAGTGTTATGGCGGTCATCACAATTTTGTTGACAAGTTTGATATCTCTGTGTCCAGGATTGCCCAGGGTATATTTGACGTCCCATAGTTCCATATACCTTTCACACAATTTTGATTACACATGTGGCGGTTGTAGTTAGCTAAACAGGAGGTGCTTACCCTTTCGGAGCACCCAGCTTCACTATCCTGGTGAAAGTTCACGTGTCTAACCTAACTTGTCAGTTCCAAAGTTTTATACTCTGCTTCTAGATTGTGATTCGGACATGGATTAGTATGTTTGTTTATTAATTTTCTGAGCTTGTTAGCTCGTTTAAGACTTCGGACCGCATTTCAAAAGCATTAAAATGCTTGATGGTCAATATTTTCATATTCTAAGGAAAAACCTCTGTTATGAAGATTTGTAGTTTTAAGAACATTGATTTTTAAAACGCGTGTCGCTATTTTTCAAACAAGTATAAAAATGCTATTATTCGTAATTCTGATATCCATATCTGAATTTTATTCATAAACTACTGTAATAGGATACTCCCTGACGACCTGACCATGTCTGGTAGCCAAAACGGAATTAGTTCTGAATTACCTATGTGAATGAAGCTAGCGAACAAATCAGAGGGACTTAAGCTCAGTTTAAATTAATTGTCAAAAGTGAAATCGCAAAATCTTAAAAACAACAGTGATTATTGAAAACTTAACAATGTGGTTAAAAAAGGTACTCGTTACTGTAAATCAACTCATATCTTCGGCTATTAACTTTTGCGATTCTCTTAACAAAGCTTTTTAGCTATTACCATTTGCGATTTTGACCATAGCTGAATATGTGGTAAATATAATAGCATTTTCAGAAACAACTTCCGAAGTTTAAAGAATAGCGTTGTTATTGACTTGTCATATTTTACAAAAACGGTAAGCCAAGATACAAATATCTAGTGCTGAATAGCAATTCTGATTATTTTGTCAAGAACAATACGGATTTCAAACGAAAATATATTGAAGATACCGTCAACAAAATGTTAGGGTCTTTGATAGATTACATATTTGCTGTGTTTGGTAATATAATTTTCCATCAAACAATCGGTATACCAATGGGTACAGACTGTGTTCCATTGCTTGCTGTTTTGGTTTTTTTTATTCTTATGAAGCAGAATTTATACAGAGCCTTATTTAATCTGGAAAAAGGCTGTCGCTAAATCATTCAACTTAACATACATATCTGTCTCTTAACAATACAAAAATTTGTTAATTGCATCTATCTTAGTGAGCTTGAAAAGAAGGCACGACTGATTCCTTAAATTCTGCTTCATATTAAGATTTATGCATCAGTTATGACGCCCACAAAAGGCTACATTTGAAACTTAATGACAAACGTGATGGCGTCAATTTTTCTATTGTCAACATTCCTTTTCTACGCCGCAAACTACCTGATAATGGTGTATTTGTTTCCAATTAATCCACCCAACTTTTCAGTTTCAAAGTTTTTACTTTGTTTCTGAATTGTCATTCGGACATGGATAAGTATGGTTGTATTTGACTATAAAACATTATTTCATTTTTTAGATTATCGAAGCTGTATCAAGATATCGGGTTTGAATGTTAACACTTGCTATGTAGAATTTCCACTGCCAAGTGCAAAATGAAATAACACTTGCTATGCAGAATTTCCACTGCCAAGTGCAAAATGAAATATATATGAGACAGGGGAATTGGATAATAGAGAAGACTGACAACACATCTAAAGAATATTATCAGGAAATTTTAAACCTAAATCCTTCACGGCAATAACATGCTTATAAAGAAGTAAAACTTGATATGACATTGACACTATTATACAGAGACCAAAGTTTGTATATTATAGTTAACGTTTAAAATGACAAATGTCACATGTAATCCCTATATAAAACTTGAATTTGGTAATGACGCGCGTTTAAGTCGAAATGACTAAATCATGATTGGGATAGAAAACGTCAAGGTTATTTTAGAAATGAAATTAATTTTTCTTTTTGTTATGGAAGTATGAAAAACTGCACACTGCATGATTCTTTTAATGATTTCTAAAAAAAAATATTTTCAAGCACAATAAGGGTGTGAAAATTTATTTCAAAACATTGTGCGAGAAAAGAAAATATTGCAAATGTAAAAGTCATTTCCGGACTCGGCGTTGCGGGGGGGGGGGGGCACTTTTCGAACGGTGGTCCATATTTACCCTTCGTCACGATCACTCGGAGGCTTGTTAATTGTTTTGATATTTTAAAACTGTGAGTCAAATTTCTAAAAATCCAAAACTTTAAAAACTCAAAAAGCTAAAATGATTTTGGATATTTGACTTTTTTAAATTTTATTCACTAAAATAATAAAACCTCCATGAATATTTTCAAGTTATTGGAATTTCATGCCCCAGTCAAAAGTTTTTATTTAAATATGGATGCTGTCAGTTAAGGATTTGTGGAGAAAACCTAGAGTACCTGGAGAAAACAACGGATGTTCTGCAAGCGAACTAACAAACACTCTCACACTGTACCTAGGCCGTTAGTCGCTATGATCGAATTTCGTTGATTTTGGTAAAATCTGTCAATGGCGATATTGTAACAGAAATCGTAGATGTCCAGAGAGAATAGAAGAAGGTAGTTCAAGAACATATAATGATTAATAAAATGGTCGCATTTTATCGGTAGGATAATATTTGAAATTTACAATAAATGGCGTTTGAAAATATTTCAAACAGGTAACAATCATGCACTGAGTTGATGGGTTTACAAACATTTTCATCTATACGCATGTTTAATGTTGTGAGTACGGCTAGCTAAAACGGAGCCAGTTACCATTCCGGAGCACCCGACCTTACTTTCATGCACGTGTTTAACCTGATTTGCCAGATTAAAAAGATTTAACGGTTTTAGAGCTAGTAATTCTATAACTAAAAGCCGTTGATGTTGTTCATATCTTCAATTTATTATTCTTTTATTTCATCCCTAATTAAATAAAAGTACTAACATGATACACAAATGACATACACAATATTCATAAAATGGAACATTCCTGAAGTTCACGTCACAAATGGATCACGTGACGAATGAGACAAACATAATCTGGTTTATTTCAAACTGGTAATTTATAAAATTACACTTATATAATAAACTGGGAATTGAACATTTATAAAATAATAGTTCCATGGAACAAAACATATTGGGATTATACTAAAAACAATACTACGCTATAAAGCTGCGATAAAAGTGAAATATAGCCATAATAAATAGGCAGGTATGGCAATCACGTGACTGTTAAGGAATTTCACGAGCTAATCAAGAAACGACAAGAACATGTAAAATACTTGCAACTTATATTTTGATATAGAAATAAATATATTATAACTCATACCCAAAATATGGTTTTAAGGACTTCCTAGATAAGCAAATAATGACGGAACAAGATGGCGTTTCCAATCTAAGGAAATAAACAAAAAGAGAGTATAAACAAAGGGTTTATACGATGTATTCATTCTTACAATCATTTATACAACTTTATTCATATTCATTCCAATACACTTTTACTGAAACTGATGAAATAATAAATATATAGAAATGCAAAATAACATCGCGATCGCGGGAAATAAATCGCGTATTTAACAGGGGTGAAATAGTGATCTAAATGTCACTTTATTTAGGGTATATACTCTCAATCACATCTCTCACTCAAGATTAAAATATTAATGGTGAATTTAAATACAAAGTATGTGAAATGGAGAAGTGAAATAAGAAAAGAAAAGACAGATGGAAAATATGGATAAATAAAGAAGCTGATGAATGTAGAGGTAATGAATCAATGGGATAATTACCCGAAATTACATGATGCTGTGATTAGAAGAAATGTAGAAGATATATCTGTATGTAACACATCAACCAACTCTGTCAAACTCTGAGAACAATATGTCTCACCAGTATCCAGAATAAAATTTGAATTGTATACTCAACAAATCAGAATTTAGATAGAAAACATAACAATACACCTAAGACAGACAACTCTGAACAACTAAAAGAACAAACTAAGCTATAATAAAGACAATTTGTCATTATACAAAACTACATATTAAACGCCTTCAAAACAAGACAATTAAAATTAATATACCTAATTAAAATATAATAATAATAATTCTTACCTTAATTAATGCAATTATAAAATACAAGTCTACCACACACTCCCCCGGCAAATAAATAATGTCCCCATCATTTTCCAGCAACCACGGAAAGTAATGTTTCCACTGCTTGTTGATCCATATGCTGGAATATATCAGACTGAACAAGTGACTGACTATGAATTGCACGCTGCATCTGGCTCTGACGCTGAAGACTGAGCGTGTGTCTGCATAAAACTATCATCCTTGTGCCATACTGCACTTATTCTGCCTGTACTTAGAGCTATGGCCGGTCTCGTTGCATCTTGTCGCCTACAAGCTACTGTTGGTTGTGTATTAGTCTCTACTTTTGGCGTTAGTGCTACCCTCGGTTAGTATGTCCTTGACTCCTATCAGCTGGTATCTCACCATCAGCTGGATGAATAATCTGTGATACATCATCATCTGAGTTGTCTGAAACGTGCTGTACTGTTCCCTTAGGTACAGTTTCTTCCGCTTCAACAGTATCTTCTGCATCACTGGAACTACCACTATGTAATTCAGTTGTATTATCTGTAACCTGTTGTGGTTCTACTTCAACAATCTGTGCTCCTGCTGACTCATCGGGATCTGGGGTATTCTTCATGGTATGGTGACAATCGTCGCTATCATTCCACTGATCCTCTGTTTCGAAAGAAAGTAAATGGTCGTCACCATCCTCCTCCAAAACAGCAGCACCACTGAAAAGCGATTTACCACTATCTGTGTGAACAGTATTGTTTGTCGTTGAAGCCTTTTGTTGTGGTATGATAATAAACTCATCTTCGGAGTAGCTATATGTTGTCGTGTCCTGTATATCTGGTTTCGTTTTCTTCTTGGATCTTGTTCTTGCTTTTGGTTTCACCACTGGTTTCTCCTCCATCATGGGTACTGAAGTTAGTGGTAAAAGCAAATTCCTATGTAATGTTATTATCTTCCCTTGATCAGTTTCAATCTGAGCTTCAAAAACAAGAATCGCTGTTTGGCTGCCTTATAACTTTGTAAACTTGATCTTACCATTTGTCTGACAGATTATGTTTCCCATCAAATGCTAAGGTCTTAACTAGCACACGGTCTCCTGGTTTTAAACATGCGCCTCGAATCTTCAAATCATATCCCTGCTTATGCTTGTCTTGTGATTGTTTTGGCGTTGAACTTGCTATGTGTAAGCTTTCTTTAGTTGTTCTTGAAGGGATGAAGTACACTTTGACAAGGACTGGTGTTGACTGTCGAAATTTATATCAAAAGCAAGGTTAACGTGGGTTTCTGCCAAACATCAAGTAAAATGATGACAATCCTGTACTCAAAGACTCACACATACCGTTTCCAATGGGATGATAAGGAGTTTTACTGGTTTTCTTCATTCCAATAACATGACAAAGTTCTTAAATAATTTGACTTTCGAAGTTGGCTCCTTGATCACGATGTTTGCGCTGTATTCCATAATGTACTGTAAAATTTCGAAATAAAGTCTATGCTGTAGTTTTTGCTGTCTGATCTTTGGTAGGAAAGGCTTAGGTATATCTGGTTAAATGGTCTGTGATTACTAAAATGTTGCTAAATCCACCTTTCCTGGTCTCAAGTGTCAAATAGTCCATGCGTATTATTTCCAAAGGTTTCATTGTTCGAATGTTAACTAGAGGTACACGCCTGTTGATTGGAGACTTGCGGAGTTAACATCGTTGACAATTCTTGATCCAGTTGTATACATCTTTAGTGAAACCTATCCCTGATCTGTGAAATTGTTTTCTGTCTCTTCCTGGATGTCCGATATCGTTGTGCAGTCCACGTAACACACCCCATATTAAAGCTGAAGAAAGAATATACTGCTTTCTAGTTTCTCCATCGACTAAGAGTTCTAATATATGTACCTCTGTGAAAACCAAGCTGAGGAAAAACGTTCGCCAATTCTATATCTCTGAGGCACAGAAATGGTTAAAGTTACACTCATTAGGATATCCGAAATAACAAATTGATGTGTTTGACGTTTCATAATTCCATGTTTCTTTCTCAATTTGGATTACAAAATGCGTGGTATAGACAGCTAAACAGGAAATTCTTACAGATGAATTGTTCAGTATGCGTTTTGTACTTCATGTGACGTTTTCAGCGAAATCCGTATGGACAATTGCATTTCCAGTCTAGGATTACATGTACATTGTGCTATAAATTATCCTTTTACTCGTTGAGTATGTTTTTAAAACTAACAAATTTGCTATTGTTCCGAGTGCTATTAAGTCATCTTTATTGGTCTTTTTTCCATTAATTTTAGTTTTTCATGCCATCTGGCATATGATCTTTGGACAATTCCCCGTGTTTGAGTGTTTCATCTTTATAATCACGAAATAATCATTTACACTAAACGTCTGCAAACGTCTCAAAAACTCGTCAGGATTTATAGCCACGTCTACACCCCACTACACATGTATTTCAAAGTGAGCGCCATATTCTGTTGTGTTTGATATTAGTCCATATTTCGCTTAATATATTTGTTTGGAGAAATGATACTAGTTTTCGTCCCGCAAAATGTAGCAATAGATATATTTATTGAACTTGTAGATTTATATAAAAAATATTGTAAATGTTAGTATAAGTTATTGTTCAATGTACGTTTTTTCTAGTATCCATTTTCTTTTCTTTTCTATTATTTTTCAAGGTTTTTTCAACAAAAACAAACATACTAATCCATGTCCGAGTCACAATTCAGAAGCAAAGTAAAAACTTTGGAACTGACAAGTCAGGCTATACACGGGAACTTTCACCAGTAAAGTGAGGCCGGGTGCCTTAGAAAGTTAAGCAACTCCTGTTTAGCTAACTACATTCGCCACGTGTTTAATCAAAACTTTGTGAAAGGAACATGGAACTATGTGATATAAAATCCTGGACACAGAGACGTCAAATTTATCAACAATGCTTTGATGGCGGCCTGTTATTTTCTTTTTGCTCTAGTAAAAAGTGTTTGTTACCATCATGTATTTCATCTGCTTTGATTTCTTTGTCGTGATTCATTTTTATTTGTCGCTTTTGTTTGATTTTAGCTTTCATGGAGTTCGATCATAGGATTCCATTTTTGTTACTTCACTTCTTTTTCAAGCGATACTTATAATGCTATATTTCAAGTGGCATAATAAACTGATAAACATAATAACTTTAATTGTTTTGTTGTCAACACTCCGTTTCTATCTCCTGCTTATGATGTAGTAGTTGTTTCACAGTTGATACGCAATGGTAGATCTTGTTGCTACACACAGGTTTTAGAAAGGATGTTCGGAGTAGATGTTAACAACATTAAAATGAAACCAGCACGTTTCAATTCAAGTTTCTAGCACGATAATACTACTCTGATGCATCTGTAAAGCTGTCATAAAGAAATATAAACCTTTTGAAATCGTTATCACATGGAAATGTTATTTGCCGAACGCATTAAGCGAAATTGCTTTTGTTTCAGCAGCACTGTTGGGAATGAGCTTCAATGACAATTTGCCTGGAAATTTAGTCCATTGTAAAATGTAATAAATTGTAATAAACCATAATCTCTAAAAGTGTGTACAATTTTCGGTATAAAGCCTTCTCTGGTTGCTTAAAAGGTCAGCAAAAAAGCATACAGCTTGATAGAAAATATAAGTTGAGTGATGGATTGTAAAACTTTGTAAAACAGTTTATTTTATGGTTAATTTATGCATCTATTCTATATAAAACAATATTCTCTCACACATGTCAAAGCGTGTAAAACGTACAAAAGCCTGGGTTTGTTTAACTATGAAGAACTGAAAAGAGTGTGAAATTGTGAAGTCTGTTTGGTTAAGTCTGTTCTACAAATTTCAACCATAAAGCACGACTGATTTATATAACGGTGCCTGTTTTAAAGCGTTCCAAATATTAGCAGAGCAAAGAAAGATTCCCTGTCCTTCTCCAACAAACAATTGGTACACCAATGGCCACAAACTGCACCATTACTTGTTGGATTTTTCTCTATTTGTATGAAGCAAAATTTATGAAGAACCTTTTTAAATCTTGAGAGAAAACTGTCGCCAAATCATTCAACTTCACATGCAGAAATATAGATGACTATGTGAATACTATCTATCGTAATGAGCTTGTAATAAGAGACACGGCAGAATGATTCTCTAAATTTTGCTTTATATTTAGACCAACAACGGCTACTTTTGAACCTATATGACAAACGGGGATGTCTTCAATTTTTCTATTGTCAACTTTCCTTTACTATGCAGCAATGTACAATTTAGCTGCTTCCCCTGCTTATGGTTTATTTGTTTCACAATTAATACGCTTTACAGCTTGTTGGCACTACCGGAAGTTTATACAACGGAGCAAGCAACAATAAATTGTTGGCCCAGGATATTGTAAGCCTAGGCTATCAGGGCCCTCAAAAAACATTTATGGTTGTCATCACAATATTGTAAATAAGTATGACGTCTGTGCGTCCAGGATTACTTTCAATATATTTGACGTCCCATAGTTCCATGTTTCTAACACTTTAAATTTGACTATATACGTGACGGGTATAGCTTGCTGAACTAGCTGAACCCTTTCTGAGCAACCGGCCTCACTTCCTTGGTGCAAGTTCACGTTTAAACCTAATTTGTCAGTTTCCAAGTTGTTACTGTGATGTTGAATTGTTATTGGACATGGTTTAGTATGTTTGTTTTAGATTATCTAACTTTGTGGGTGTTAAAGAGTTAACATTGTTCGAACTAATGTCAGCAATTACAAAGTAAGCACTTGTGCTGTTGTTGAGTTAAGGAGATGCGAACATTCACATTTTGACAAGTGTGACATACTAGTAAGTAGCTTTCTTACCAGTTTCCAAGTGCAAGGAGACTTACTGGTCTGTAATTATCAATTATCCTGAAATTGGTTGTTTTATCAACACCTTTTCAAATAGGCAAACAAATTCCTTGTCCCACATTAACAAATATTAAATAGATCCGTCAGCACCTTAATGGAACTAGTGATTTTAGGGCTGGAATTTAAACATTACAAAGGCGATATAAAATATATAAAATACGGTGAAAGAAATTGTTTTGAACAAATAAGCCAACAGTAGGACATCCACAAAATATCGGCCAAAACATTTAACATAATAGCTTACATTAGATCTATCGAGTAGTCAGTTGTTTTAAGTTGCCTTCTGTAATTTATATTTGTATATTTGTGGTACTTCAATAAAATAAAGAGTCTTACCTGTTATCCAAAACATTTAAAAATTAATTTACGGAAAACGAAAATTGTATATGACATAATTAACTTTGATTGTACCGTTGTTGTTTTTATTAAATACTGTATTAACAACAATAAATATGCTTCTTCTGCTTATGGTGTATTTGTTTCATAATTAATACGCTACTGTAGAGCTTGTTCTCACTACGGGAACTTTAAACAACGCAGCCAGTTGCTTAGAAATAAATTGTTGACTTGGAGATATTGCAAGATTAAGCTTGTCAAGGCGCTCAAAAGTTTTTGTGTCCGTCATCATAATATTCTTGATATCTGTATCCAAAAAAACTATTGTTCCTTGCTCCTTTCATTATCAATTTTGATTTCACATGTGGCGGGTAGTCAGAGAGGAGGTTCTTACCCTTCCGGAGCAATGAGCTTACTTCGCTGGTGGAAGTTCACTAGTTCAACTAAATTCGCAGTTTTCGAAGGTTTTACAATTGAACATTATTGGTATGTTTGTAGTTTATGATAAACAACAAGGTTTGTCCCTTGGCATATACAGTGCATTGGTTTTATTATCACATAATCTTGTTGTACTACTCATCATCAGAAGACACTGAAAACTTGGACAAATTGCTGACTTGACAGAAATCTAACCAAAACAACACCTTTCAATCAGGGGTGGGTTGTACGACTCCTGGTTAGTTTAATCAATTGATTACATATACACGGATTTTCATAAAAACGGGTGTTTTTGTGACGCAGATGAGAAATATACGTTATAATAGAGAAAAGGCATCTTGCGATCAGGATCCCACGGGTTGCTGAAATTGATGGTCTAAATACATTATTGCACAAATATCACCCATCATTTTTATTTCAGTTTATATGCATCCTTAGTTAAACAGAAAAAATTGGAAAACGCTGAAAATATTCATGAAACTGGTTATGTCACCCAACAAACTAACTTTTTTTATTCTTCTGTAGCTTTATCGTGACCGAAGAGAAAGAGAGAGAAAGAGTAACTCTCAGTGTGTTAATTGTTTGGAATGATAAAAATTATAATAAATGACTGTGTTTAAATCTTATTTCGATGTTGAAAACTTTTTTTCAAAAGATTAAACCAAGAACATTAAACATGTATATACTTGTACTTTAAAACAAGTGTCCTGTCATTGTATGTACTTCAATAGATATAGATGCCAGAAATATCATGCAATGCTCCTGAATAAATTCGTGAATATTTATGTTTAAATTACTACGGGTAGGTAATAGGTACCTTCTGTACTTCCTGGAAGACTTTAACTTTTAACGATAAACGATTGAGATCCCCACCCCTAAACTATATATCACAAGATTTTCCCGGAGGTATCAGGGAGGGGTGGGGATGGACGGGGCAGTGTGCTAACTTTTATATAATTGAGATCCCCACCCCTAAACTATATATGTTCAGGTTCTGTATGAAACGTTGAATAGAGTGATACTAAAGAAAATTCCATGGGGTCATGCCAGGGGGAATGTGGGGACGGGCAGGGGTGGGTACTAACTTTTAAACGGCTGATATACCCACCTTGAAACTATATATTTTATCTGGTTTCTGTCAAAAGTTAAATAGAGTGATACTGCAGAAAACGTCATGATATCATTCTAGAAGGAGGTGGGGACGGGCGAGTCTGGGTACTTACTTTTGAATGGAAGGGACCCCTACTCCTAAATTATGTATTTTTCTATTCTATATGAAAGGTTGTATAGAATGATACCCCATGGGGTCATTCCAATAGGAGGGTGGGGTCAGGTAGGTTTAAGTACTAATTTTGAGATCCCCGCCCTTTAACTTTATATTCCTCATGGGATGGGTGCTTCCATTTTTTAAGAACTGAGAAAGGATCAGATGGAATCTGATTAAAACGATAAGCAGAAATTTTTATTGTTACAGATACTTACTTAAGTAGTCACTGATCCTTGTCCAAAACCTATCAAGTTAAATATTTTTTATAAGCAACACTAAGCCAGAGTGCCCTGGGGGTTGATTTATTATTCAATTTGATAGAGTAGTTGCATTAAGTTACTAAATATGTACCTCAGTATGATATTTCATGGGTAATTGCTTGGATAAAATTTAAATGAACATACCATTAGGTCATCAAAACAAGATTGTGATGTTGGTTATATGTGGTGTCAATCAACTTTGCCTATTGCTTAGATTTTAAGCAATTAGATGCATGTACTACTCCTATTATCATTTGACAGCAAGACAATGAATACGTATAAGAATATTCAATAATCGTGAAAAATGTTAGTTTCCAATAATGCTTTAAAACAGAGATTTAAAATGGTTCATTTTATTTGATTAAATAAAATAACAAAATGTGATCACACAGTACATAACGTAATTCGATCTGAAAAATGCAAGACAGAGTATCCATCAATAGTTTGGTTCTTGTCATTATTTCCATTATTGAAAAAATGGTTTCTGGTATATATAAGTATAATTAAAAGATGTTGGGATGGTGGAATACTTTCTCCATTGGGCTTGACACAATAACAATTCTAGTTATTAAGTCTTTCCCCTAGTATCTAGTTAGAAGACTTATTGCTTTTCTTCCGTTTCCAGTTCCCAACTATTGTTTTCATTTTATGTCTGCCATGTTTCTCTTAGACGCATCCGCCAATCCCATTCAAATTTTCAGGATAGGTCCCTGTACTATAGAACTATTGTTATCGGGCATTTAAATCCCAGGGGGTCATATGGGGAGGGGCAGTTGGGTGGGGTCTTTAAATAAAAAACCATTAATTTTAGCATTGATACTTAATTTCATTCTATAAAACCATATATATTCATTATAAGCGTCTTGAGATGCACAAATCTGTAGCAATTTTTCCTGGGGTATCAAGGAGGGTGGGGATAGGCGGGGCAGTGTGCTAAGTTTTAAACGGTTGAGATACCCACCCTAAACTATATATTTTCTAGTTCTGTATGAAAAGGTGAATAGAGTGATACTAAAGAAAATCCTACAGGTCATATCATAGTGAGGGTAGAGTGGGGATGGGCGAGGCTGGGCTGGGTTCTAACTTTTAAACTGTTTGGATCCCCACCCCTAAACAATAAATTTTTCAGGTTCTGTTTGCAAAGTTGAATAGAGTGACACTAAAGAAATACCAATGGAGTCATTCCAGAGGGAGAAGGGCGGATAGGGCTTGGTACTAAATGGTTCAGATCTCCGCTCTTAAACTATATATTTCTAACTCTCTATGAAATGGTACAAACGAAACCCACGGGGTAATTTAGAGTGAGGATGGAGAGGGACGGGGTTAGTTGCTAATTTTTAACCCGTTGAGATCCCCATCCTTAAACTATATATTTCCAGGTTGAATAGAGTGACACTAAAAAATACCCATGACATCCGTCCAGAGGGAGGGTGGGGAAAGATGAGGCAGGGTACTTATTTTAAAATGGTTGAGACCTCCATCCCTAAACTATATATTTCTGGTTCTGTATGGAATGTTGAATACAGTGGTATAAACCCCAGGGTAATTTCTGACTCATGGATGGAGGTGTAAATAGTTGTGTCACTCCCAAACATCTCAGTTTCATAATTTCAAAAACCACCATATTTTAAACATTTTTAATTTCCATTCCATCAAGCAAGCTTATGCTATTATAGGATTATAATTCATCTTCAAACACATAGGTCCATTTAAAGATTGAACAGAATACAACTATTACACCCATTACATAATTTCACTCGTTCAAATAGTATAATTGTCTTATTCCCCAAGCCAATTAACTGTGAATTGTAAAGTTTCCATACAGCTGAGACATGTCAATAATTAAATGATTGGACACACACTCTTCCTTAAATAAATGACCAATCAAATACAACATCTTTTGAATATCTGTTTCATTTTATTTTTGAAATAAAAAAAAATACAACGTACGAGTATGCCTTAAAACTGGAATTCATATCTGAGGTGTCTTAAGTTAGAATTAACTATGTATGGATAATAATGTTTGATAATAAACTAAGCTGAAGATTTTACAGAATTTTTAAGCTAACTAATAATTTTGGAAATGATATATTTAGAACAATAAGGCAAATTTCTTAGAATGGTCTTCTAGAGTCTTTATATAATTGTAGTTAAGAATAGTTAAAAACTCTATTGGCTATGCTTCATAATTTTTTGAAATTCAAAATATGTTATTTGACTTTTTTGAAAACCTACTTTTTCAAGTGAATAAAATTATCACATTTAAATTTTTAATGGTTTCTAGGGTGTGTTACCTACTTCTGGTGGTAATAGAAGGGTGAAAAAAGTTGGGGTTGTGGAAGACTTTCGTCATTGTTCTTGTCACAATTACAGATCTAGTTATTATTATTATTATTGTTTCGTCTGATCACTTTTTGTCCACCATCTTTCTCTTAGACGCATCGATCATTCTAACTTATACAAATTTTCAGGATAGGTCCCTGCACTATAACACTATTGTTATGGTGTATTTAATTCCCATGGGTCATTAAGGGCGGGGAAAGAGGGCGGGGTCTTAAAAACAATAATCACCAATTTTGCAATTGATATTTTATTTCATACTATAAAACCATATATATATTCATGATTAGCGTCTCGCGATGTACAAATCCATATCACAAGATTTTCTCAGTAAGTATCAGGGAGGGGTGAGGATGGGCGGGCAGTGTGTTAATTTTTAAACTGTTTGAGAGTCCAACCCCTAAACTATACATTTTACTGGTCTATTAGACTGATACTAAAAGAAATCCCATGGGGTCATTCCTTATGGAGGGTGGAGACGGGCGGAGCTTGTTACTATATTTTAAACGGTTGATATCCCCGCCCCTATGAAACTATATAATATTTTTGTTATGTTTGAAAAGTTGAATAGAGCAATACTGCAGAAATAACAATGACGTCATTCCAGACGAATTTAAAATTACCGTATGGGAAATGCAGTATTTTTCGACGTCATTTTTCTCACTTTTACGTTATAAACTATTAGCCTGGTTTTCGATTGGCGCATCTCATATAGGGAATATGACATCATCTTGTGATCTTACACTGAATTTTGTGTACTGATGTCGACGCTTCAACTGCTAAAACAAAGCTATCTAAAATATTATACATTGTTTAATTTTTCGATATCGATATGCAGTAACCTCAGTGGCAAATGGCCAATTAATTAGTATAGAAGGTTATAAACTGAACTATATTCAGTTCACCCTAGTCTGATAGTTACAGTTTTACCCAGTGTATAGGTGTAAAGGTTGTAATTTAGCCCACATTCATCTTATACATTAATTTACCTAGTATTTAAATAGGGAAAAACCTCCTGACTTGCCCTTCCTTGTCGAGGTCAACATTCTGCTCACACATTTTAAATTGTGTTGAATTACCACCTTTTTATCAAGCATCCTCAACAGATGATTTAACCCAAGTCAACTGTTACAAAAATTGATAAAATAACTATCAACGGACAGAGATTAGTATGTTTGTTTTTTATTATTCTGTTGCCGTTGTTGTTGCTGTTATTGTATTTTTTTGTTGCTGATGATGATAATGCTGCTTTTGTTGCTGTTGTTGTTGCTGATGATGATAATGCTGCTTTTGTTGTTGTTGTTGTTTTGTTGCTGTTATTGTATATTTTGTTGTTGCTGATGATAATGCTGCTTTGGTTGTATTTGCGTTGGTGTTACCGCTTTTGCTGCTGCTGCTGTTGCTGCTGTAGTTAGTTTTGTATCTTTTACCTTTCATATTCGCGAAAAACTGCAACAGTTCTTATTTTATTCAGATTCTAGATTACACGTATACTCATACATGTGATGGGAATATGTTTTCATATTTATGATTGCCCCAATCACTGTTAAGTCAGTTCCTTTAAAAACGATGAAATTGATTTATTGCATTGCAAAGTTTTGTATCCGATCTCTGTTTCCACAATTATCCTAGATATATTTGACGCCCCATAGTTCCATGTTTCTTTCATTATCAGTTTCATGTTTAACTTGATTTGACAGTTACAAAGGTTGTATTGTGATTTAGACATGGTTTGGTATATTTGTTTCGATGATTGGATTGGATCTATGACAAAGCGTTTTGTAATTGAAGAACATATACCAGAATTGACAGCCATCAATACTAAGATTACAAAAACAAATAAACAATAGAATAAAAGACTAATCATTGTAAAACTCCTTACTTTGGGCGGACAACTGGATCCAATAAAATAAATTGTCCAGTATAAGTAATCAAAAACAAACATACTAATCCATAAATAATAAATTGTTATAAAAAATAAAATTAAATTTTGAAGGGGGTGTAAATGCAGGCAGATCTCTTCTTTAAGAAATTGCTGTTTCATTCGGTTTTCAACTTCAAATGATAATATCAACGCTTTTCTATACTTTGAGATCAAAAGTCGCAACATAATTTAAACAAAAATTGTTGTAATCATATCATAAAATTTCGGAATATTCAAAAGTGATTTTAAAATTGATATACGAATAATTGATTAAAATTCAAAAAAAAAAATTAATATTAAAAGCTGTAGATGTATATTGAAGCAAAATGAAAGGCTTACCATGAGGTGCAGAAGCATGAAAGGTTTTTCACCGCACCCATAATTAAATTCGAAAGCTATTTGTGAAACCATCTGCACGCATGAATGGGTCCCAATACAGGGTGGAACGTTTTAACGCCGAAATTGGATTTAAATGTATAATTGATCAAAAAACTATTTTTGGCATGCGTACAAAGACGCTACCAGCTAGGTATAAAACAGGTCCCGGTGCGATTTTGGCCCAGAGAACTGTAGCACGCATAAGAAACTAGACGTTAAAAACAGAAAAGAAGAAAAAAAACAGTAACCGTATTGGTGAGAAATTATATATTTAGTATTTTCACAAGAAACTTATTTGGGGTTTTGGGGTCTTTTATGTTTTAAGATAAGAAACAAATTTTAGCATCGAGAAGGAAAATAATTTTGTCTTAAGATCTTCATTTTTCAGCCATTTTGTTTTTGGCCACTTTTCTTAAAGTTACTTTAGATTTTTTAAAGTTTAGTTTCAAGTTTTCGAATCTATCATGCATTTTTCTTACATAAATGTTGATTTTCTATTTATATTTGTCAATAAGATGTTGAATTTTGTTTTTCTGTTTCTTGGTTTGTCACAAGTATCGTTTATTTTGTTGTGACGTGTTTGTTTCTTGGCTCTAATAGTTGCCAATCAGTCAAAGGTTGCCAGCCTAAATTGCTTGTATTTTTAATTTTACCGTAGGTTTTACATTTATATTTTCAATATCTTTAGCGAAGTTAATCATTTATTCATAATTAATAATTGATAACCAATTTCAATTTCTTAACTCGGAAGTTATTATAACTAAATTTTCTTGTCGTATAGTGTTTTTTTTTTAAATTAGAAAAAGCAAATATAAACTTATTCAGATAAAGAACGATACGTAATTAGGTGAATTTGGCTTCAAGTTTTACCATTTTATTACTAATACTTAGATGAATTTTTAAAATCTGAAAAATTGTCATTGGGTGAATTCGGATTCACTTTTCAACATTTTATTTCAATATTTTGGCTGATTTTTTTCAAATCGGATTAAAGATGTTATTTGGTGATTTGACTTTACATTCTACCATTTTAATTTTTGGACAATATTGATTCCTCAATTCGTCTTAACCATTAAAGTTTTTTTAGGTAAAAAAAATGTCAGTAAATAAATGTATTTTACTCTTATGAATGTTTTTTTTTCTGTCCTTGTTCTTATCTTGGATTTCTCCAAACTCGAAAACTTATCTCGCTAGGAAATGTCTTAGATAAAATGTTCATAGGGCAGGGTCGAGTCCAAACTTGTTTTCGCACCTTAAACTAACTGCGCACGCTCTTATGCTCCTATTAACAGGGGAGTTGATAAAAAAATGTTTTCTTTAGTAACCGTTTCATGCGAAATCATATGATAGCTGCGGGAGCACCGATGTGGAACGCATGATGGGAAAATGATTACCAAACAAATTATTAACCATGGCAATCCATGCTTGGTTAGGTTTAAATTATTGTACACTTTATTGATTCTAGTCATAAATTTTAATATATACACTACATATTCCTGATTTCATAATCTGAAAATGGCTCTACGCATCATTTAATCGTATAAATGACACACCCAAATTTCAAAGACGTCCTACCTGTTTATTTCATCTAAAATAGTTACGCGTGATTCGTTTTCATAAAATAAACTTAAATAAGTTTACTACTTTACTTTAATATTTATGCGATAAAATTTTAAATAGACTAATATTTATATAAAATTCGATATTTTATTTCTGGATGAATTAATTTCAATTTCAAATTTAAATTAGAGAGATTTAAGATTATATTATTATCTATTTTTTTTGTTATTGATAGATATTACACTTTGATTTTAAATTCAAAGTGAGTAGTTAATTAAGTTGAATTTTATTTTAAAAAAATCACATGAAAAAACTTTTAAATTTTATTTGAAAGAAACTGATGTTTGGAAGATTTAAATTTTTACAAGGTATTTTACACTTTGATTTTGAATTCAAATGAAGGAAATATAGTACTTTATTTTATTTTATTTTAATTTAATTTATTATTTATTAATTATCTTTTTCATTTTTTTTACAAAATTATTTGATAAAACAAACAATAAATTAAAAGAATTATGAAAATAATTGAAAGAAACAAAGATGAATCATTTAAGAAATTAGTTATTTTTTTAAAACTGATTTTGCACTTTAGTTTTAAATTCAAAATTGTTGATATTCAGTTATTAGTTTCAAATGTAAGAAGTCCCGCTTTTTGCAAGTCTTACCATGTTTTGTCATGTTTAAGTACAACATTAAAAGTAACATTAATTAGTGCCTTCCAAAGTAACTGACGTTTTACAAAGTTGTCCCTGAATGTGTTTGTCTTTCCTTGTCTTGATCTGTTTTTGTTCACTTTTATAGTGCTCTTAGTTATCTTTGCTATTGGTAAAAAACGTTACATGCCTTTCAGATACAAATGGCATCTTATCTTCTCCTTTTAAGATAAAAAGGTCTTTTTCTGTAAAAGGATTGGGGATAGGGTCCTAAAAAATTGGACATAAACCTATATTTCTCAATTATGTCAAGATTTTATGTTATGATTGAGATCAAATCAAATTGACAAAAAATATATATATATATAAGGCATTTCATACAATATACACACGGTTTTTTTTTTTTTTTTTTTTTTTTTTTTTTTTTTGAATAGCATTAACTGGTATATTATTTAAATTTGGTGTCCATTAACTGATATGTTTCTTCTCGAAAGTAGTCCGTAATTATCATCCACTGTTAGATATCTTTGATCATTAGAGGGCGGATGTTAATATATCTAAAGGTTAAAGGTCAAATCCATTTACACTTTGTTAGAAAGTTTTTCATTTTGTTCCTCATAAAAACCGGCTAATTAATTTTTAACCTAACTTCAATTGAGCCGCTTCGTCCTTGGGCATATCTGGACACGGTTATGATAATAAAATACCGTTAACAGTTGCTTGTTAGGTCCAACTTACAAATCGCAAACTCCGAATGAACCTGTGTATGTGAAAACTGGCATTTTTTTCATTTTTAATACAAGACATATCAACCTGCAAAAGGTTGTGCTTTGCGCTAATTCCAGTCAGTAAGACAATAATAATAATAATGTTTAGAACCCACCCCGATACACGAATTACTCTATCTAGAATAGATATCCCTGTAAATAATAAGTGTTTATTACCAGGAAGAGATCAACTCTGCCTTTGACATGATGTATGACTTGATAAAACCCTTTACGTCTTACTTTAAATCCTTGATTTATGAATGGGTGGATACCTGGTCTCTCTCCAAAACAACATAATGGTTTAAAGATAGGATTATAATACATCAGGTGTTGTAAAAAGAAACTGCAGTGAATCGTTTCCAGGGTGTTAACTTGAAGTTCACTTCTCTATTCAGATTGGCTGATAATTTATTCAATAACCAATGATATGTTACTATTTAATGCTTGATAATTCTGACATGTATTTGAACCAGGGATTGACTAATGGTTAAACAGTTGAATTTTAACTTTCACATTATGATATGTTATCGCTTTGAAAGCTCCTTAAAATCATATATAAATCCGCGATTTAAAATCTCTCGCCACTTTTCGGTTTGGCTGTCGATCTTGCTGAGGTAAAACGTATATTTATTAATTTTAACTTTGGGATTTTTTTCTTCCAATCTCATTATATTTTACTTGCATTTTTAATTTTAATTTTATCTATTCTTATTATTATTAGTATTTGGTCATATGAAAAATTAGATTGCGTTTTTCATTGTTTATTTCCAATATCCTTTTTTTACTATAACTTTATTCTATCTTCATATGCGCGAATTTTTTTTAGATTTTCAACTTGAAAATGTCGTTCCGTTTGAAGTTTATAAATTATCCAGTCGGTGTTTTAATCATTGTTGCAATTAGTTTGATAACATTTTCCGAATGTCTGTGTGCCTTTATTTATTTGTTCTAGATCTAGTTATTACATTGCTATCGACACAACTTAAATATTTTTAATGCAATTTTGTTTCTTTTTTATTTTCAGAAAACTTAAAAACGACAAAAATGTGACTATTTTCGAGAGGAATGAGGAACAATGCCTTTCGAAATAAATTTTGCCAGTTTCGAATGTCTCCGGTGAAATTATATTTAGCAAGTCTTGTCATTTTCGGTAAGTTTCAGTCATCAGTACCTTTAACGTCTAATTATTTTGTTTTAGACGTGTCATTGTACTGATTCTTAACGTCTCTGCCGTGTGATACTTTTAAATAGTATATTCAAATGTAGCACTAGCACGTGACATTTCCATTAACGTTATTCAAAAGTTAATATGATAATTAACTGTAAAGCATGTGAGTTTTTCACGTGCATAAACATGTGTAGGGATGACAATTTGTAAACTAGGAGCGATATTCCTCACATATAATTCATCTTTAAACCAACAAACAACCAAACTGAAGTCACTTAAAATTTCGTTTTTTCTGACATGCAATGTTTAAAATACTTATATTTTTGTTTCAACTACCCTGAAGTTTGATGAATCACAACAAATCTTTATTTATTTTTTCAGGTCATGTTATTCTCATTAACGGACAAAGCACATCAAGCACAACAGATTTTACAACCACAACGGTTAGCGATGCTACAACTACGGTTACCACGGAGACCACAGCAAATCCGACGTCACTCACAACGGATATCAGCAGTTCAACCCTCGGATCGACCACCGCCACAACCCTCACAACATTAACGAGTGACGTCACAACCTCCTCAACCTCAGGGACAACCTCATTAGTCACAAGTAAGTACTTGATGGCGAATTTTTCATACACATTTTTCACGATAAATAAATTGTCGCATAATTGAATTAATTTTTTTTAATTTAATCAGTGTCAAAAGATTAATTAATTAATTAATTGAATGAATGAATGAATAGGGGTTTTTACTTCCCAGTCAAGAATATTTCATTTAAACGAAACGTCACCAGGTATAAATGATAGTTGCAGAAATTTTGACCTTTGCAGTGCGCACAGAAAAATCAGCAGGGAGGGTTCTTTAACGCGCCATGTCTGCCGTGACACGGTTCATCGTTTGTCTGCCGTGATACGGTTCATCGTTTGTCTGCCGTGGCACGGTTCATCGTTTGTCTGCCGTGACACGGTTCATCGTTTGTCTGCCGTGACACGGTTCATCGTTTAAAGCTTTCTGATAAGCATCCTCTACGTGGTAACCATAGAGATGCGTCTTTGTAAAATAAAAAAGAAAGATTTATAATTAAAATTAGAGTTTAGGCAAAACAACCAAGAACACGACACAAAACTAGTGAAACAATCAAACAAAACAAGACAAGAAAGAACAAACACATTGTCATGTACTGAGTATAAAATCCCCGACTTTGGACGAGCACTGCAGTCATCGTATTACGATGTGGTTATAGTATTATTAAACCGTCCATCTTCTTTAACTATCAAAAACAAACATACTACTCCATGTCCGAATCACAGTCCAGAAGTAAAGTAAAAACTTTGTAACTGACAAGTTAGGTTAGACACGTGAACTTCCACCAGGGAAGTGAGGCCGGGTGCTCCGGAAGGGTAAACACCTCCTGTTTAGCTAGCTACATCTTATAATCTATTTATTTAAATATTCATTATAAGCTATATTTTAGTAAACCAAGATCCGCTGATCAATCTTATGCGATTTATTTTCTTTTTGTAAAAGCAATTCAAAAAATTAATTGTTTTTTTTCTTTCTATTTTCCAGACTCGTCAACCACTTCGTCAACCACATCCCCATTGAAGTCATCCACGGCGGTTACCTCAACGACGTCTGCTGATACCACGGTAACGGGTAAGGTTATATAAACGGTATTGGTAAAAGAAAACAAAATACCCAATCCAATTCAAAAATAATCCCCCTTGTTTTAAAAATTTAAAATATTTTTCAAAAAAAATCTTGTTAAACTATTCAAATCTCAGCAAAAAAACCCGTATATAAAATGTGTTTGTAGTTGATATAAAAGTGTTTGAACACTAGTTAGTGAGAAGCGAAGATGGATGTATGTAATCAACGCTGGATTATATATATATGTAAGTAATCTCTATTTCTTTATCTCTCTTTTTTTCACAAACTTAAACGTGAAGTGTAACACACACACACACACACACACACACACACACACCATAACATAAACACGCGCACACACGTAGTTACACATACACACACACACACACACATACACACGTGTTGTCACACACAATCACACACACACACACACACAAACACACACACATGTAGTAACACACATGGTAGTCGCGCATACACAAATACGAACACCCTTTTGTCTTTCTTCTTAGCATGTTTTTTCTTGTTTTTTCAGGTTTTTATTTCATTTTTCAGGGCTTTTTTATTTTACTTTTTCTGTCTCTGTTTTAGTGGCTTCTTTTATTTTATCTTTGTATGTTTTATCTATGTTTTAATTAAAGAAGCGTAGAATTTCTTTATAGTGTAGTTTACTTCAAGTACTTTAAATTTTAATTTTTTTATTATTATTTTTCTTATTTATTTATTTTTTGATTATTTTATTTATTTATTTATCTATTTATTTATTTATTTACTCATTTTTTTGTTATTTTTACCATACCAACTCCTTGCTTTTTAGTGTCTTTTTCCGCTTTCTACCTTTTGTTGTTTTTTTTCTTTTAAATTTCTAGCTTTACCATCTATTGATAAAACCTCTGCTTCCTCGGAACCATCCCGTATTTGATCACGTAGATAGTTATTTTGTCTCCCATGTTGCACCTTTCCTTGCCTCCATGAATTTTCATGCCCTATATCCTCTCCACCAAGGTACCTTTGTGGAAGGATTCGCATCGACGCCACACCGCAGGGATTAAAACTTTCTAATTATTATTATTATTATTATTATTATTATTTAAATGCTTCATGAAACAAAATTGTTTTTTTTTTATTAAAAAAAACCTTTTTTTTTTTTTTTTTTTTTTTTTTTTTTTTTTTTGCTTTCTTCAATGTTTTATTTTTTTTATTTCTAAGTTATTTGAATTCATTAACGGGAATTTAGTGGAGAAACATATCAATTTTTAAATTGTTTTGGATAAGAAGGCAGATAGTTTAAACAGGTAAGTTCAGAATAGGGTAAGTTCAGAATATGAGAGAGAGAGAGAGAGTGTGTACGTTTGCAATACAGTAAGAATTAAGAAAATAAATTACTTGCCTTTTTACCAAAATGCACCGATTTGTCGATATAAATAATTTCTTTTGTCCGTCTATTTTAAAATATTGCATATTTTGGGTCTTGAGGGGGTTGGGTGGGGGTGGGGTAAATGAAGAAGTCGAAGTCACGTGTTAAAATGCCTGTTTCCATTGGAAAGGTTAATCCCGGTGGCGTTACGATTAAAAAAAAATAAAATAAAATTTTGTTTTGATGCCAACAACTCGTTTTCATTTGCTGCTTATACACACCATAGTGAAAGTTTCCTTCACATTTTTATTCACGTTTTTTATGAATTAATTCCATAGCTTTCCTTTATTTTAGGTGATGCTTGTTTTTATTTTTGGCATAGATATTTTTGCCTTGTTTTGTTTTTCTTTCTTGAAAGTCTTTTGTAGATGCGTTTGTAAGCCGAAGAGAAAAGATGAGTGACTATGACATTAAAAAACGCGATGAATTTTTTATATTTTTAACTAATGTATAAATTAATAAAAGCAACTTAATTGAAACGAAAGTGTTATTTATTCTGTTGTTACAGTGAAAATGAGCACACTGTTGTACAACGAATGACAAGTTTTTACAAACTGAAGATCACATATGTATGTACAATCTTTCCATCTCGGTTGGTCGTCATTAGAATATTGTTGATAAGTATGGACAGAGTTGACGTCCCATAGTCCCATGTGCCTTTTGATCTCAAATTAAATTTCACACGTGGCGAGTGAGTCTTGCCAAGCACTGGTGGTGCTTACGGAGCATCCGGTCTCGATTTCCTGATGGAAGTTCAAGTATTTAATTCAATTTGCCACTTTCAAAGTTTTTACTTTGCTTTTGGATTTTGATATAGACATGGATTGGCTTGTTTCTTTTAAAATTGAATTGAGTTTAAATTCTAAACTTATTTGTCATTTAATTCATATAAACATGACTACCTCTCATTAAGTTTGACTCATTTTGGTGTCCGCTGCGTCAGCAAACTGACCCCTGTTTCACTGATGTTACTTATCAAGATCCTGGTTGTCCAAGGCTCTGTTAGCTTGCTTAATTGGTTAGCAAAAATTTGTACCTTGTGCATTTTAAAAAAATCGTGTTAAAAAGTTAACGCATTCGATTACTATTGTCAAGTAGAAGTGACTGTTGAGCCTACACTTAATTATGACTGTTATGAATATTTCGAATTCTAGTAATAATTCTAAGTTTAACTAACCATTTGATTAAGGTAACACAGCTTTGGGCAACCGGACCAAGTTCATAGAATTTTGGCCATTGATGGTGTAACGTTCTTTGGGTAAGAAGACTTTGGTCACTGATGCTGTAACATTCATTGCGAAAGAAGACTTTGTAATTGTTCTCTTTTTCACTTGAAATGTATGCAATAGATGAGATAAGTTAAATGTTTGACTGCAAACCCGACAATAGCGAGGACAATTAGAATCACATAGAAATAAGAGATTAAGACACAACTACAGGCCTGTCGAAAATTTAGCACTAAACAAACAAATGTTGAATCATTTGCTCATCTCGGCCCGCCTCAGCAATATCAGGGCACTTGTTACCCATCAAGTTTTTGGCCACTAACTTTACATATCTAGGCTACTCGCCAGCCTAGTTTCGACTTCTTTCTGTTACCTTGGTTTTAAACTTTCAACAATTCTGGACTGTGGTTAACTACCGTAAGACACGTTAAGAAGAAGAAAACAAGAGTAGTTAAACCTAAAACAACCCTTTGGCAAGCGAACTGACAGACTTTCTCACACTAGAATATGTCCGAAGTTGGATTCGAACCTAGTCAGTGAGGGACACTGTGTTCCGAAAGCTCACATTTTGTACCACTCTGTCACCAAACCCCTGATTTGATGGGGACCAATGAATAAAAGCTCGCCTTTGATCAATCCCTCCAATAATGGTAAATTCAAAGCATTTTTCCTTGAAAACGCATTGAACATTAACAATAAAAAGGGAATTACCCGGGTATTTATATAACCCACACAGGCTGGAATTGAACTTCCTTTTCATAAAAGACCATTTACTGAATGAGTTTTATTACAAAGCCAAGATTATATCACTTATATCGAGACGTCACGTGTTATTGTCAAAACTATTCAGGTCTACGTAATAACGCCAAATTGCAGTGGACTATAAGCATAGGTTGGAAGTGAAGTAACTGTAGTTACATTGCACGTGAAACTTTAAATTTGAACGGTTATTGGCTAATTTATTAGCTAACCTGTAGACTCTATAAGGGTCCATTTTCTTTCTGGACACAGTTGTTCAAAGCTTCGTTACCTTTACTAGTTTGCTAGCGAAAATTTGTATATTGGGCAGATTTTTTGAATTTGTGTTTGAAAGTGAATGCATTCGATACTCACGGTTGTCAAGTAAAACTGATATTTGTATGCATTTTATGGCTGTAATGTAATCTCAAAATGTTGATAACAATTTTGGTTTTCACTATTTCGTTACGTTAACGGAAACTTTACCAAATTGGTCCTGGTTATATGGACAGAAAAGTCCAAATATTGAATTTTACCCCTTGAAGGTCATTGCTGGCCCCAGTGCTAACGTCCTTTGACATTATTTCACGTATGTCGAAACGTCACCATGTCAAGGTTTCGCAATCGGTTCTTAACTAAGACTGTTCTTAGCTAAAATCTGGCGAATTTGAAATCTTAATAATTTGGTTAGTTTTCAAGACATTCATGAATTTAAGACGTCATTTTGAAGATTGCATTAAGCTTCACGCGTTTAATTCAATTTTTCAGTTTCACGGTTTAACTTTGCTTTGAATTGTTATTTTGACATGGATTGGTATGATTTTTATTCCTGGTTTTAGGGTATCGATCCACCATTACCATGTTCTTGAAAGTCACAAACAAGCTTTAAGTCTCGGGAATGAAGTAACTAGCTCAGTCAGCTGGTAGGGTATCCTGCTCGAAATCCAAGGGTCGTGAATTACAATCCGGGGACATGTTGTTACAGCACGTATACACACAATGCACACAGTCAGTCATGCTTACATTGGGGTAGTCTAGTGCTATCTGGTTGACACTAGCACACCAGTGCAAAGATTAAAATGCCTTCATACAATTCTAAGGCTTTAGATGTCTCTAAAAATAAACTAAATGATTCTGGAAGGAATCTTCCCGATCTCAAGACACACAGACTAAGCAATTGTCAACTGGCAATACTAGTTCATGTGTGAGTAAGATATCGAAGGTATACAATTTTGTCCTTGTACATAGGCAAACAGCATTGACCTGTCCCTTGACCTTTATTAAAATGGACGAGTAAATTTATATATAGGACCACCAGGAGTATTTCTGCTATAGGCAACCAGCATTGACCTGTCCCGACCTTTATTAAAATGGACGAGTACATTTATATATAGGACCACCAGGAGTATTTCTGCTACAATTTAAAGAGTATTCAAGTGTATTGTACTGTAATCCTCACACTACCAATGTATTGGGTAGGTCCTTCCTAATGAAAGCTCAAGCCGATAAGCCAATATTGTTTGCCTATAATGCTTTATAGCAGAAATTCACGTACTTATGAATTTATGAATATTTATCATAATTCATAACATCCCTCCTGAAAAATTCTAAAACTATCTTGATTCATTCTAAATTTTTGTGAACACTTTTATCTGCATTGTGAATTTTGTCTGAAAATTCTAAGTTTATTCTGAAAATGTAAAAAAAAAAAACATAGCACTGTCGTGCTGCTGTACAGCGTAGTTGGGAAAATTGTGTTGTGGCAAGACAGAATATAACCGAAAATTCGGGGGGGGGTGTCGTTGATCTATGCATATAGTCCGACGGATGGGTTTTTTTTTTTGGAAAAAGAAACAAATTTTTATGTACCAAACCATGTATTGCTGAATTAAATGGTAGAAAAAATTAATTTCATAAATATATGAAAAAGACAATCGGTAATTAAAATTTAAAAAGTTGTACCCGATCGTTTTGTCATTTCGGATAGAGAGAAAGTAGAGTTTTGCAGATCCTACCGTCGCTATGAGGGGTACATTCTAGCGGTTGTATGCATAACTGGATCATTTAGTTGTTTTACCATTTCCGAATTTTTACTACCGAATAATCTAAAATTTCAATCCCGTTCAATTAAAGGAATCGCAAAATAACTTTCTCAATTTGCTGTTTCTTCAACCGCTTCCTAAATGTACGACAGATTGTTGGTGACCTAGTTTAACGATGTAAACAAATCGTGATCACGGAAATGCTTTTTTCAAGAAAACATACTACCACGTGTTTTTTGAGGACAGGTGTCAATATTTTGGAATCAGTAAACATTTGTATTATTACACCACATAAATTTTATTTCCTCTGCTTGTGGATGACGTCTGCAGCAGCGCTTATATGAAACCCTGTTCGGAACTGGTAAAACGACTGTATTTAAAATTTGCATACAACACTGTACGAATTATCTCCCTTTCACGAAAGTAAAATCTAATCGATAAACATTTTAAAATATGACACAATTGCCTCAAAACATTAAAATACGTTATCATAACCTTCAAATTAAATTTAAATTTCCGTAGATTTCACGAAGAATTAATTAAACAACCTGCCGTTGCTGTTCATTCTTAAAAAGTTATGATTTTACATCGTAGGACGCAAACTTCTCGAACTACTTTTTATTGTAAACATGAGATCAGTTCGCCATATTGCAGAAATTATTAGATGCATCCCGTCGCAATATTTTACTAGATTCTGAAATGTATTCCGAAAATTTATTCCAAATGTGCATATGTAACCAAATGCATTACCCGTCTCAGAATACATATCTCACGATAAAACAGATATACTTCTTTCACGCTCATTTATCAGGCGCACTATTTCCAGGTGTACTCATATCTTATAATTTCATAGCAAAGAAGCTCGATATCTTGGAAGAAAGCGATGACAAAGTACAGGTTCACTTTGTTCACGCTGTACAAAAACCAACCTTTAAAGACATGCTGACATTCAAAAGAAATTCAGACTTTTTTTCAGACAAAATTCAGACAATTTTTATCAAGATGAACTCAATTCAATTCAGATCATAAAATAACACACAAGTAAGTCAGTATAGGAAGGATTTTTATCTAAACTCTGAATTTTGTCTGAAAATTCTATATTCAGTCCGAAAGTGTAAGTAATATACTAGGTATTCAGAATACATGTATTATATGTTCAGACCAAATCCAGACAATTTTTTCATGAGGGATATAACCCTGATTAGAAAAAAAAAACACCAGTAAGACAGCATTGCCAGTTCTTTTATCTGCATTCTTAATTTTGAAATTCATTCTGAAAGTGTACAAGAAACATACAAGGCATATTCAGCATATTCCTAAAAAAATTTTTCCTGAGGGATATAATCTGATAACTAGAAAAACTGTGAGCCACAACCTCACAAAAAATACCAACCTCCCCCCCCCCCCCCCCCCCCCCCTCCTCTCTCCACAAAAAAAAATCCATCGGATCAAATTTTTAAATAAGAGGTGCACATCTACATTATATCACAAAGATTGTGTGAAAGTTTCATGAAAATCCTTTGAAGGGTTTAGGAGGAGCTGCGGATAAGAGATAGGTACCCCAAGGTGTAACGGAAGGACAGATGGACACCCCTATCACTATATACCACTTTTCAAGCGGGGTATAATAAAATAACACCAGGAAGACACAGTAGGTCTATATACAGTTACTAGTAGATACAGCACGATAGCTGTAAGGCAGTATTATCTGTAAATTATAAAATCACAAACTGTTTAAAGCTACCAGAGTTAGTGACAAAAACAACAATTATAACTGATTTCAATAACATTTTACTTTTCAGAAATTAAGGTAACACAATTTAAAAATCTATAAAAAGTAAAATCAAAATAACTTTTAAATGATGACATATCACAGATTAAAACAAGAGTTGTGCGTTTCTGGTCAAACAATTCCTCATTACTACCGGTATTAATAATTATTATTACACTGATAATTGAATAATTTAAAATTATAGCAGATTCCTTGAACTTAATTTGAGTGTTTACATACTCGAATATGTTCCTTTTATCATAATAACATTTTACCAAATATGGGCACTTTGGCAATTGCTGGATAAATGTGTCACATTTATGATTTAACAGTATGTATAACTTGAAATTCCATGGGCTTCATCATTTGCTAGTTACATGAATACATCTTATAATTCTAACATTTATTGCAATAATTTGAAAATACATAGTAGTAATTTTAAAACCAAATCAAATGAAAAAACTAGTTCTGACTTTCTAACTTTCTAATGGATATTAGCATGATTAGAGGATTCCAACTGACTAAAATAACAACCATAATATCAGATTTAATATCATTAATATTTTACCCAACGTGGGTCATATTGCATATTATATGTACCGCTATCACATTTAACAATGCTCAGTGGGCCATATTGCATATTATATGTACCAGTATCACATTTATCAATGCTCTCTCCCTCTCTCTCCTATAGTTGGCAACAACTTAATACAAGTATAATAATCTTGACTGTGATGGAAAACCTCATTCAATCAATCAATTATTCCTCTTTCTCTCTCTCTCTCTGTTAAAGTTTTGATGATATATTTAATCGGAAATATGTCCAAATAATTTACCAGTAAAATATTTTTAATGGTTAATGTCACTATAAATAGCCAAATCAATTTGGCATAAAATTGCATTTCAAAAATCAAAATGCCACAAAAATGTTGATAGGTAATTGGTGGAAATCAGATCAAGGGAGGTAACTCTCAGTATCATCAGGTTTCATCAACTTGTCAGACAAGTTTTATGATAAAACCATCATTAATACACAAAACTTCCTTCACTCAATATTGCCTTCAAATCCTATGGGCTTCATCAATGATCAAGCAAGGAAGATTGTGTAACTGAAGTAGTTAAATCCCTGTGATGAAAATTTTATTCATGTACCATGTAGTACCTCATAATAATTGTACAAATCCTAAAACTGACATTGTGTCACATATGACCTAGCTAAATCCTAAAACTGACATTGTGTCACATATGACCTAGCTAAATCCTAAAACTGACATTGTGTCACATATGACCTAGCTAAATCCTAAAACTGACATTGTGTCACATATGACCTAGCTAAATCCTAAAACTGACATTGTGTCACATATGACCTAGCTAAATCCTAAAACTGACATTGTGTCACATATGACCTAGCTAAATCCTAAAACTGACATTGTGTCACATGTGACCTAGCTAAATCCTAAAACTGACATTGTGTCACATATGACCTAGCTAAATCCTAAAACTGACATTGTGTCACATATGACCTAGCTAAATCCTAAAACTGACATTGTGTCACATATGACCTAGCTAAATCCTAAAACTGACATTGTGTCACATATGACCTAGGTAAATCCTAAAACTGACATTATGTCACATATGACCTAGCTAAATCCTAAAACTGACATTGTGTCACATATGACCTAGCTAAATCCTAAAACTGACATTGTGTCACATATGACCTAGCTAAATCCTAAAACTGACATTGTGTCACATATGACCTAGCTAAATCCTAAAACTGACATTGTGTCACATATGACCTAGGTAAATCCTAAAACTGACATTATGTCACATATGACCTAGCTAAATCCTAAAACTGACATTGTGTCACATATGACCTAGCTAAATCCTAAAACTGACATTGTGTCACATATGACCTAGCTAAATCCTAAAACTGACATTGTGTCACATATGACCTAGGTAAATCCTAAAACTGACATTATGTCACATATGACCTAGCTAAATCCTAAAACTGACATTGTGTCACATATGACCTAGCTAAATCCTAAAACTGACATTGTGTCACATATGACCTAGCTAAATCCTAAAACTGACATTGTGTCACATATGACCTAGCTAAATCCTAAAACTGACATTGTGTCACATATGACCTAGGTAAATCCTAAAACTGACATTGTGTCACATATGACCTAGCTAAATCCTAAAACTGACATTGTGTCACATATGACCTAGCTAAATCCTAAAACTGACATTGTGTCACATATGACCTAGCTAAATCCTAAAACTGACATTGTGTCACATATGACCTAGCTAAATCCTAAAACTGACATTGTGTCACATACGACCTAGCTAAATCCTAAAACTGACATTGTGTCACATATGACCTAGCTAAATCCTAAAACTGACATTATGTCACATATGACCTAGCTAAATCCTAAAACTGACATTGTGTCACATATGACCTAGCTAAATCCTAAAACTGACATTGTGTCACATGTGACCTAGGTAAATCCTAAAACTGACATTGTGTACCACAGCCTAGATGGTGTTGAATACAAAGGGCAAACCATGTGTTTAGCAGCAAAGGTCAGGACGAATATAAAGTAAAAACCTGAAGTGTAACAGCCTAACTGGTGATGATTACAAAGGACAAACCTAGAGTAAGCAGCCTAGCTAGGACTGAATACAAAAGGTAAAAATATTTTGTCAGCCTAGCTAGGACTGAATACAAAAGGCAAAACCATTTTGTCATAGCCTAGCTTGGGTTGAATTCAAACAGCAAAACTAGCATGTAGCCAGGCTTTGAAAGATACAATTGACAAATCTAGTTTTCACAGCCTGGTTGGGGGTATTAAATAGGTACTACCCAGTGTATAGCAGTCTTGCTGGGACCAAATACAAAGGTCAATCTAGATCCTGGCTTTAAAAAATACATACAAAGGTCAAATCTAGTATTATACAGACTTTTACAGGTCAAATACAAGACACACCCTGGTGTGTAGCAGCTTCACTACGGGTGAATACAAAAGGCAAGCCCACTTTGTCACAGCCTGACTGGGGAAGGAGCACATAAATCATTTTTGCTATTATGGATAATTTTCAAACACACTATTCCTGAGTAACATCATTTCTGATTTCATAGTAAGAAAAATTCATTTCCAATGAAAACAGTTCTGTACAAATATTTAAGGATACCTTATGGTACATGAATGAATGTCATTCCACTTAGAATTTATTTAAAAGGCTCTGTTTAGAAACATGACAGTTATCAAAAACTGTCGTGTTTAAACAAGAGCCTTTCTATGAGGATCAGCTGACACGTAGATCAAGTGACCAATCAGGAGGTTTGTCATCATATGCTATCCCAGTGCACCCTTTAACAATGGTAGCATTGCTGGCAACCTGACTCGCTGATGCTTCACTACTCTCCTGACCTACAAAGATAAAATCTGTAATTAATTGTTTGTTATTTTTCTGAAATTTAAACATCTGATATTTTGTGTTTGCCTTTGTAGCAGTCTTGGTACATCACTTTCCTTTAGTATTGGAAGTCCCAGGGTAGAGCCAATATTTAACCCTTCATTTTTTAGTTTAATGGTCAATGTGGCCCTTGAATGTAGTGAAATGGCAATTCAAGGAAAGTGGAAAGGGTAATTTATGGCCAATGTATTAAAAGCCTATCGCAAGAAATACAAATGGGAGGTTTCTAAAGTGTAATACTACACAGCCAGATGTCCTGATTTTTAACCCCTGGTCAAAACTGCATTTATCTTCATCCTCGTAAAACTACAGAAAAACATACTGGTACTCAATTTCACCTGTACTTTCATCTGCCAAAGTGAAAGGTCACTTAGAAAATATACAATGTATATGCACCAGCATTGTCCAGTCCTAAAGAGACTAATAACCCTATATCTACCACCAACAATATGACACACACAAACACACACACACACACACACACACACACACACACACACACACACACACACATGCACGTGCACGCACATTACAAACTTTCTGATACTAGGATCTGACTGGAGTGTATTTGAATCTAGGCAGTGAGGGGTGTTGGGATTCCTAGTCATAAACTTTAGGCCATCTATGATTTTCAAGAAAATGATGTTTTTATATTTTAGAGGTTCTACTGTATTAGAAATTCCCATTAAGTGTATACTAAGCTCTTGTAAAGTAGTGTACCTGAAGCCTCATCATAAAGAGCAGTGTCACTATCTACTGATGGATCTGTACGTTGATCTTCAAGGTCAAGGTCATCACTATATGGGTTTTGTAACAGAGTTAGAACTCTTCTGACTTCAGAATAATCACCAGATTCTGCTGCTTTTATTGCATTCTGTGCTATGTAGTTCCTCAGTATAAATCTGCAAATATTATCAGATTATACATAATATATAATTCAATTTTTGTTTGTTTCAAGCATTTTGATTAGTCAGATCTTTTGTGTTATTTTTCGATGACAGAATTGGCTCCTCTCGAACTTTCATTGCCGGAACTACTTTTCTGACCTACATCCCAATGTTAACATTGTTGACACATTACACATAAGTTGTAAAAGTATCATATACACGTATTTGTTGTTTTTTGTTGTGTTTTTTTTTTTAAATTGAATTATAAGAAATGAAGTTAAATTTTCTTTTTGTTATGGAAGTATGAAAGAATTGGACATTTTTCACACTGAATAATTCGCGTAGCAATGTCCAATTCTTTCATACTTCCATAACAAAAAGAAAATTTAACTTCATTTCTATAATAACAAATAATATAACTACATATATACATGTATATAATATAAATATCTGTAACTTGATTCATTTAGTAATACTACATAATTTAATACCAGAACATTTTAAATTGATTTTGCAGAAATAAGTTGTATCATTTACATGTATATGATGTCGCAATATGCTACAATAATTACATCATTAAATCAATCTCCTTAAAAATATCTATCAATGTATGAACCATCTCTCTAAAGAATCAAATTAAAAACAAGTGGCAAATCATGCAATCAACTTAAACACAAGCTGCTTCTGGAGGGTAACCATCTGTCAATATCTATACACCTACCATGAGTAAAATCAAATTCAGAATAGATAATCACTTTTACCAAAGTGTTATTACATCAGTGGATCACAATTTTTAATGTACCTTTGGAAATATTCTACATTCTACATGTTGATAAAACAGTTTAATCAGTTTCATGAACTTGAAAAATGTAACCAATGTCAATATTAATTTTTCCAGCTGAGACATACATGTTGAAATCTCAACCTGAGATTCTTCATTTTCCAGACAGATACATGCTTAATTTTCTATGTCTATACAATACAGGGGTTGATTTCTTTTGTTCCATATCCAATATATTCTTATTTTGTAAAGATTCTAAGGTAAAAATGATCCTAAAACTACACAAAAAGTGCATTGTTTGCGTTTGCAACTAATGATGTCACAACCTTACTGCTGAAGTCAAAATCAAAGTGATATAGAGGGTGTAGCTTATCTTGACCCTAGGGTGAGACAAACAAATTTTCACTCTGTTAAATCACAAGATTTTCTTGTACGATATGGGAAAATTGTGAATCTGATGTCTCATCCCTTCACTAATTAATGATCAGTGATGTTGATTATTGTTGACATTACTAATGTACAAGCTGGTGTATGTATTTATTTTTTATACCCCCCACTTTTTTACCCCCCGCTTAAAAAGTGGGGGGTATATAGTGATAGGGGTGTCCATCCATGTGTCTGCCCGTCCTTCTGTTACACCTTAGGGTACCTATCTCTTATCTGCAACTCCTCCTAAACCCTTCAATGGATTTTCATGAAACTTTCACACAATCTTTGTGATATAATGTAGATGTGCACCTCCTATTTAAAATTTGATCCGATGGATTTTTGGGAGCAAGGGGTATTTTTTTTGTGAGCTTGTGGCTCACAGTTTTTCTAGTTTAAGATTGGTATTCTTAATGGACATCAAACTCTAATTAAAGAATTATTAATCAGAAGTACCTTGGATTAACAGAGTTCATTATTTTTACTCTCTCTGGGTTAGCTTCATTCACATCAACTATATCTTCTTTCTTTAATCTTTCTTCGTATTTTTCCATCCATTTCATCCATAAATCTTTATTTTCTTTACTCTTTTGTTCCTGTGTCAAATCCTGTCATAAATAAAGATCATGATTCAGTAAAAACATTTTCACCTTTTGAAGTTCCTATAATTTCAGTTTGATATCTTGTAAAGTTTATAATATCATGAACAGAAAATTGTGATGCTATTATTGTCAAAGCAAACAGGCCTTTTTTTTTAAATACATCAGTTTTGATTATAATTCCAAACTAGCAAGTCGGAATAAGAGAGAACAAAACATGTGCTTCTCTATCAAGCCTTTATTCAATAATGATGATGTGATACAATGATGTAGTACAATGACATCAAATCCCACAATGGAACAGCTATAAACGAGTAGGCATTACATAAAATATGGACTTGTCAACAAGCAGCAAACATTTAAATTGAAGCAGAACATATCAAATGCAAGCTTTGCACATTTAGGTGTGTTGAATTGGATCAATGGCATTTAAAGCCCTGAAGATTGTTACATTAATATCAAGGGGCAGTTTTTAGATGTTTGAAGACACTGGATTACTCAGAGAGAACAACTAACCTTTGCCAAGCAAACTGACAAATTGTCTCACACTTTGAACTAGCCTAGTATGATTCAAACCTAGGTTGCAAGAGGTTGTGTGGTCCATAAATCAGCACTTTAGACAACTCAGCCACTGAGCCCCACCCCTATACCCTCCCCATTTAAAAAGTTTACACATGTGGGATGGCACATGTCAAAGAACAGATAATGCAAGGAGATAGATCGCAATGACTACCTGAGCCAAGGAAAGGCTCAGGTGGGCTAAAAATAATTCTGTGACTATAAAAGTGGCTTTTTAAGTCATAAACATATCACTGGCCATGCCTATTACGTTCTGACGCTGGCTGCCATCACGATACCAAAGCAGGGTCACGGCAACTAATGATGTACTAGTGTCAATGACATCATTAATTGGCACAGTTCAGGCCGAGTTTTCATTCTTTTTGTGTCTAATTCAATTATGCTGGGTCTTTGTCGGAACATTGTGGGTGTGGCTGCGATCTGTCAATTGAATTTGATATAGTGTCCATCTAGTATTGAGAAGGTCCTGTGTTCAATCACAGCAACGCAACTGCATTTGTTTCCTATACTGTTATGGGTCAATTGGGTGCTTGTCCGACACTGGGAAATGCTAACCAGGTTGGTCTTTGGATGAAACTTGGTGATTTGGATTCAAGGCAGGTGAATCTAAAATTAGGTAGCTGATTACCATAGCTAAATTTTAAGAACACCCCACTAGTATTTGAAAGGTCCAATTTTTTAGTCCTAGTTTGGCTAATGTATTTTTTCCCTTTCCTGTTACAATTGTAATGATCAACAAATCACAATCCAGAAAATTATATAACTAAATCTATTGAATACTTTCATACAGGAAACAGTTAAATCATACAAAAACAAAATCATACCTTTAACTCACTGGCTTTTTCCATCCTCTCTAATTCTTGTGACAAATTAGCAAAACCTCTTCCTAGCATTGGTGCCAAGCCTGGATTTGTCTGCATAAGCATCATAAACATCTGAAGTTGCCTAAGTCAGATAAATAAATATCCATTTCTAATTGCTGAATGCTTAAAGAAAGAACAGTAACTACCTATTTTCAAGTCTAAGGTATACTCTGTCCTCATATAAATAAAGTAAGCAATTTACCAACTGAGCTAATGCAATGGTATCCATCCTTTTAGAAGTGAACTGGCAATTTTTGGTTACACTTAAATCTGCTCAAGTGTGATTACATATGTAAGTTAGTGCTTATTCTAAGGATAAATAGTTGTAAAGAGATTATTGGAACAACTACTAGTATATTTTTGGAAATTTTCATATTTGCAAGTATTATGCAATACACAAAATCTGTAGCATTAGTATTTGAATTTTTTGGACATGAAGATCAAAGAAGTGTAGGTATATCATATCATATACATGATACTGTCATGCAATATTCCAGTAAAACATGCATTAATATGTCACTTGAAAACTGTGCCATTTTGCTCATTGCTGAATTACAAAAGCCCATTTCTTTTCTGTTTTGTTTTTTAAATCTCCTTCGATTTATCACCAAACACCTTTATAACACCAAAATCTGACTGAACAACTACGACAATGTACCAAAGGATTGCTGTATAAAACTTAAAATACTGTACGTGTACTAATTTTAGCGGGATTCTAATATTAGTGCCTTTCTCGCTCCAGTTATTGCACTAATTTAAGTGCAGCGCTAAAAAATCTCCATATGAAGGGGACAAAATTGAGGTGTGATAATATAGATCCCGTCCACTATCGCCTGTTCTAATAAAGTAACTATACAATGAAATCAAATGAACACTTTATTGTTATGACATTAAATAGAATATCAGAAGGGGAATGAGTACTAGTACTTGGGAGACTTAATTAGGCCTAACAAATTTTATAAAGTAATACCGTTACCTGGCCATTAACATGATTAAGGAAAGTTATAGTCTGTATCAGAAAATTGTATTACCGCTAATTCAAAAATATTCCTGTCTTATGTGCGTGAATTTAAGAATGTGCTAATTAGTCTACATCCCTTAAGAGTGCTAAAATTTGAGTGCGCTAATTTTAGTACAAGTACAGTAGGACATCCTAATAGTACATACATGTAGCACTTCAAAAAGAAGATAGCATACAAAGCTTTGTACAGAGGAAGATTATTAATACTTCAAACATAATAATTACGTAATTATATCAGGTATATTCCTATTTGATGAATGATCATACATGTAAATGTTTCAATTATGGAAATACAGAGGGCTCTTGTAATACAGTAGAGGGACAGAAGTTTTAATTCAATATCCACCTCTTTCTTCAAAAGGGGAGGGATAAAAATTTATTACAATGTACTCGACAATACCTTGGATCCATTCTTGGTTTATACAATCTTTGCAGCTCCTCAACTGTTGAACACTGTGACATTAAATACTCAATGACCTCAGCTTTAGCAATGGAAAACTCCGGACTCCCTGGATATGGTAATCTGCTTAAACAGCGGAAACAGTTGGTAAAGTCAGCCCCAGTTTTATGCATTGTGTCTAGAAAGGATTCTACTAGATCTCTGAAATTTGGTAAATTCAACATGTTCAATTTATCAAAAAGGCTCTCTCTAAAATTACTACATAATCTTTATTATTTTTCTAATATTTGGATGGAGTAATGTAAATGTAGTTAAATGTACAAGTAAAGATTCTCTCACTTGTATCATATATATTATATAAACAGTTTAAACAATATTTTCAATATGAATGCTATTTGGACCTAAATATAAACCAAAAGTTTGTTAACATGCTAGCAAAATTTAGATGTGGTAATTTAAAACTTAATGTTGAAACAGGTAGATATACAAGTGTACCAAGACATTGTAGGTTATGTACTGTATGCAATATGAAAATGGTTGAGGATGAGTACCACTTTTTACAAGTGTGTCCAATATATCGTCATATACATTTTGGATTGTTACCAAAATATTTTAATAGCTGACCATCGTCATATAAATTTAATACTTTACTTAGTTCACTTTCTAAATTTTTATTATCAAAATTATCAAAATATATTCATGCAGCTTGGATCCAATCCATAAAACAGAGTTATTGACAAATTGATAATTTTTATTCGTAATTATGTTTTTGTATTGTATTGTTTTGTTTTATGCTAAGACCACCTTCAATGTTAATACTGTATTCTGCCGCTATAGTACTTATTATGTACATGTATATATGTCGGGCTATAAGCTCGTTTTTGCTTTATGCCAATAAATACTATTATTATTGTATGGAGGCAGCCAGTCCAGGGATGAGGGACGAAAATGGAAAACCCAGAAAAAAACAAGAAATCTTAGAGCTAAATGTATACGTTTACTTTTTTAACTTCAACCATTAACCGTAAATGCTGAAAAATAAACTGTCAGCAAACAGGAAGTGGATGTCTGGCAGACAGTGGCTCTGTTTAGTAGTTGCAAAGAAAACTTATGTTTAGGACAAATTGACAGAGACGGACCAGTTTACCTCCCCTTTTCCCCTTTTATTTTGAAGCAGGAGTATAATAAAAAAGACCTCTGAAAAACGAACTTACAAACTTTCTAACACAAGGATCTGCCCTGAGTGGTAATTAAGCATAGGCAATGAGAGTGGCTGTGATCCATAAATGTGTACCTAACACCAATTGGCCACCAAGGACCCCCTTATCCCCCCAACTTTATATACCTGTACATGTATGGGTACAAAATCAGAGATACCAGACAAGATTTACCTATCCTTTCTATGTATACTGTATAAAAAAAAGCATTTGCCAGAAAAAAATATTCCTAACTTTCGCAATGATTCTTGTACTAAAATTTCTTCTTTTGTTTGGTACACTTTTCATACAGCCACAAAATTTTGGCATATAGTTTGCGACATCTCGATATAAGTGAAATATTTTTAATTTGGGATGTAAAACACCATTACTCAATTCAACTCAGAAAGTTTCCTACTGCAAAAACAGTTTTGAAGATCAAAACCTCATTAGTTTTCTGAAGCTAACGTTTCTTCTTATAAAGTGTTTAATTTCAAAGAAAAAATCTGACTTACTTATCTTCAGGTAATTCTTTCTTTAGTCCAAATTTTCTCCTCATTTTTGCTTTATAATATTTTCCATATTCCTCGTCAAATAGCTCTAGATGTGGTTTTGTATCTGTGACAGGAACTATATCTTGTATGGCTTCAGCTAACTTCTCGCAGTTCCATTTACAAATTGTAGGTTGTTTTACATAGGTATATCTCCCACCATCATCTGAAAACAAGTAAATAAGTATCTATCAGTGATTTAATATGTCTCAAATTAATACTGAATAAAGATAGTTTCCCCTGGGGAACAATAAATTTGGTCCCCTAGAAATTCTCAAAACAACAGCTCCATACAATACAATACACAATACCAGTATACCATTATTTTATGGGTGTTTTGGGAACAGATAAATCTATTGTCCCAAGGTATCTGGCATTACTTGTGGAACTGTTGACCAGAGCCATTGTCTAGAGGAATTAAAAAACTCATAAATTCTTTTAAAATACATTATTGTTGTTTAGTTAAATGTCTCACTCATTGAGAAAAGTAAGCAAGATTTATTTCCCAAGAAAAACTGTAAATTGTCTTAAACCATATTCATTATAACTAAAATGTGTAGAAAAGAAAGTGGTGTTGAAAACCTGTGCACCTCTAATAAAATTATGCCACTAGAAAAAAATTGTGAAGTTTTGTAAAACCTGGCTACAATCTCTGAAAAACAGGGTTTTAGTAAAAATGAATATGGTATATATTACCGGTAGGTAGATGATAAGTTACAGTAGAAACATGTTTATTATGAAGCCCTGGGCATCTTTTTTTAACTTTGTTATAAAGCGACGTTGTTACATTGTTATTAATAGACTTGTATACAGAGGAGCAGTCTTGCCCAATATTTGACTATATCACATAACCCTCCTTGTTATTGATGGAATAAAACGGTGTCATATTTTTCGTATTACACAGGTACCCATGTAATATCACTTGATTGTGACGTAATCAGTTATCACGCTTCTGATTTACGTAGTGGCCGTGCCTAATGACGTCATATAATAACTGTGTCAGTCTGTTGTTTATTTTTAGACTTTTGAAGACTTTCCGATTCTTTGAAAAATAATTTTGATGCATTCGGAAAAATATTATGATTTCAACTTACATACTGATTATGTCTTTTTTTCTAGGTGATTAATTTACTATTACTATAACTAAATAGAACTATATTCTTACTTGTGCAGTTAATTTGGAGGTGATTTGTCTGACCTAGATAGGAATCGTCTGTTTGTATATGGCATCAAATAATATGTTCATGTCGTTATGCCTCAGTATTTTGAGTTATGTGATATATAGAATCTTAGACTCGTGAGGGTTTAATATGAAATTTATTAAACTCGTTCAATAATTAAATATGCCACTCGCCAAGGCTCGTGGCATATTTAATTATTCAACTCGTTTAATAAATTTCATATTAAACCCCCACTCGTCTAAGATCCTCTATATCTACGTTTGCATTCATTTTAAGTGTGTTTGTAACATTTGTGTTTAACTATATTTTACCTGATGAGTTACATATAAAGTCTGGATCATATTTATCCATAAATCCATAAGGACCATAATCTATTTACCTGATGAGTTACATATAAAGTCTGGATGATATTTATCCATAAATCCATAAGGACCATAATCTATTTACCTGATAAGTTACATATAAAGTCTGGATCATATTTATCCATAAATCCATAAGGACCATAATCTATTTACCTGATGAGTTACATATAAAGTCTGGATCATATTTATCCATAAATCCATAAGGACCATAATCTATTTACCTGATGAGTTACATATAAAGTCTGGATCATATTTATCCATAAATCCATAAGGACCATCATCTATTTACCTGATGAGTTACATATAAAGTCTGGATCATATTTATCCATAAATCCATAAGGACCATAATCTATTTACCTGATGAGTTACATATAAAGTCTGGATCATATTTATCCTTAAATCCATAAGGACCATAATCTATTTACCTGATGAGTTATATATAAAGTCTGGATCATATTTATCCATAAATCCATAAGGACCATCATCTATTTACCTGATGAGTTACATATAAAGTCTGGATCATATTTATCCATAAATCCATAAGGACCATAATCTATTTACCTGATGAGTTACATATAAAGTCTGGATCATATTTATCCATAAATCCATAAGGACCATAATCTATAGTCACTCCTACTATACTCATGTTATCTGTGTTCAGTACCCTGTAAATATAGAAATATACAGTCAAACTAGTCTATATAGACCATCCAAGGAAACCAGTAAAAGAAATCTTTGTGGGCAGATGGCCTTTATATACAGGTTCAAATAATATGATAAAAGAACAATTGAATTACAATTCTACTTGTCTTTATAAGCAGGTGATCCTATATAGACATGGTCTTTAAGGCAGGTTGGAGTGTAATTGTTTATCGCTATGATACCTCAGTTGGTACAGTGCTCGCTTCATACATGTATGTGGGAGGATGGGCTTAAAACCCTGGGTAATGACTGTTCTTTGGCCTTGCACTGGGCAGTTGGAAATGAAAGTCATGGGGTCCTTCAGAAGAGACCTAAAAACTAATGCCCAGTGTCATGGCTGGCTTGGTACCCTCGCTGAATATTGCCCTGAGTGTCCTGGTTGCATTGCAAAGGTCCAAATTTTTGCCACTTCAACTATAGCTGGTGACATCTCCATATAAGGGAAATAATTCTTGACTGGGACATAAATTCCTTATCCCAATCCATCCATCCATTCATCTATCTTACCCATGACACCAGCCAACACATTGCCAATCTGCAACAAGTCTAGCTGTTTTTCTTATCACTTCTTTGTAGAATTCTACATACATCTTCTTGTCATCATTACTGTATGATTCCCAAATCTGTAAAAAAGTGAATAAGGAAACTGAATGACAGACCCTGAAATTTTGATAAAAAATGTGAGAGGTTTCATTTTCAGTAATGTAGAAGAACAAACAAATGAAAAACTTTTATTGCTAGTGTTGTTCTTAAGCAATATTGTATTTTTCATATGGCAAAAAAACTGTTAATTTCAAAACCTTTTAGAACTTTAAGTTTACTTCAAAGAATGGAATACAAACTGTTGAATGAGCCATGTGCAATATACCAAAATGGCTTAATGTTTTGTTTTGGATATTTTATTAATTTTAATTATTTATTTATTTATTTATTTTTTTTTTTTTTTTTGTGGGGGTTAATTTTATTGGATAACATATGACTCCCCTTCAATAAACCAAAGTTCCTAATAAAATATAGGTAAGTCACAAGGCTTACTGGTGACCCTACTGATTTCATAGCTTGATGAGTACCTGAGGATAGAATGTTTTAACTGTATACTGTAGCATTTGATTCAGTATGTCTTTCCGTCCAACACTCGGACCTTTTCTACCTGTGTCTTCATCTGTAGGTTTAAATATCTCAAATGAACCAAACCTTCAAGTAAATATAATTAAATATTTTGTATTACAAGATGTCTACAAGTTAATCATATTTATGACCATTTTTATGTGTGAGACCACTATGGTAGCTCAATTGGTATAGTGCACACTCCCTATGGGGTAGGTCGTGGGTTTGAAGCCTGCCCAGGGTTTGACCTTCCACCAAACAGTCATAATTTAGAAATGAAAGTCACTGAATCCCTCGAAAGAGACATTAAAACTGATACCAGCAGGTGTGGCATGTAAAATAACCCCAACTGCACATTGTCCTGGGCACTCTGTAGGGTAAAAATTCTGCCACTTCATCTAAAACTGGTTATACTTGTATATCAATATAAGTAAAATAGTCTTGACTGGGACATAAAACTCTATTCAATCAATCAATCAACTATAATTACATGTACAGGTAACCATGATGAAAAAAAAACCTGCAATTGAGTGGATAAGACCACTGGGCAAAGATTCAAAGATTGTTTGTTTGTTGAGCCTCGGCTGGGTACATGACCAAGACATGTTATTGTACTTCATACTCTTCTAGTTTACTATTCTGCTAATGCGGGAGATGCACATATGAGTTTTAAACTTGAAGCTTTAAATTTCATAATCATAGAATAAATAATATCTCCAGCAAAACCAGGGAAGGTTAGATTTTGAATTTAATATATTATATCTAGTTATGATTCTGGTGTGTCAAAAAAAAAATCAGTTAACCATTCATATTCAAAAACTTGAAAAATAGGTGTAAATTTGTACAATAAATTTTCACCAAAATTTTGGCTTGCAAATCCAATATTTAGAATTCTATTTATTTATTTTTACACCACATCTTCACTTGTCAAGATGGGTTTAATAGTTTATATATACCTCAAAAATGTAGGTGCTATTCTTAATACAATCGTACATTTTTCATGGGAAACATTTCCATTATAAAACATATCTCGTATAACTGTATCGTCTGATGTTATACATGTCCCTGCTCTGGTTGTCGGTATACCAAGGTGATGTATAGCCTGTAAAACAACAAATAAATCATATAAAAATATTGAAGTTTACAGTGAAATGACATAATTAACTTTTTAACTATTCAGATTTGGTCACAATAAGCATGAATAAGGGAAGTAATCTTGGCATGATGGTTTACCCAAAAATTTTAAAGCGAAACAGATTTATTTTTAGTGCTGTTTTAAGCTCCAATCAAGAATTTTTCACGTGTCACTTATATTGAGGTGGTCAGTTCAGGAAAGGTGGAGGAAACTGGAGTGCCTGCAGAAAACCACCAACTTCCAGCAAGCAAACTGACAAACTTTCTTACACTTGGTTCTGTTCCGTCTAGGATTCCAAGCTAGGTAGTTAGAGATGTATGATCCATAAGCACACACTTAGACCACTCTGCCACCCATGCCCCAACAGAACTAGTGAAAGAGTTCAGATTCAGAATATGGGCATTGAAAACACTGTTTGGAAGACTGTTCTAAGTGGAGACAACTCTATTTTGCAAAAATGTTTGCTCTTAACCAGGCTTTTATGTGAACATTGAAAGTTAAAACTGTTACTTACTTCACTACACAGAAATTCCCTGATGGTACTTCTGAGTACTTTTCTACCATCAGCTTGTCTGGAGTATGGTGTTAATCCAGCACCTTTCAACTGTATTTCCCATCTTTCTCCTTTCCTATTAATTATCTCACCAAGATATCTAAATAGTTAAAAGAATAAAACAAAATCAATTTTGTCAGTTGTGGTATTGAGTATGATCGGTATTCCTATTCCTGGTAGCCAAAACTGTCAAACTATGACTCATATGCTACTAATTGCTTAAATTTAAAAAAAAAAAAAGAGAGAAACCTATTTCAACAAATATGTTGAAAAATCATTTACAAAAGACTATCTTTTCACAAATTTTGGAAATTAACAATTATTTTACATTTGTGGAAATCTAGTTAATTGTGAGGTCCAACTACCTCTGTGAATATTACTAAAATGCTCAGGTTCATATCATTTCAAATACACCACATCAAAAGACAGTAATTGAATAATAATAATTGCATTTATATTTCAATTGCTTTTTTTAACCAAAATCACACCAAATATCCAACATCTTTTTTACCTCTAAATGATCAATATAGCACAGACTACTATCAGGGTCAATTATAGCCTTTAGTTACTTATTACAACAAACTTCCATTAATACTCTGTTTTGTAATTTAGTTTGATTTTTAATTTGTTGCATGTTAAATTTTGCCTACGACCTTCTGTATCCATGAAAACTTACATTGCTGCTCCGTCACCAAGCTGTCCGGAAAAATAACCAAACTGGTGACCACAGTAACAATGTGCTGCAGTTTCACTACCAGGTAAAAGTATATTTCCACTAAAATATTCTGCAAAGTCTTCTCTCTCTGTCTCTGATAGAGGCAAATCTAACAAGTCCATTGCAGGCAATGAGACTGCCACAAGTTGTGGATTCTCAACCGGGGTAGGTTTAACTTTTGAAAAGCAAGCACCTGCTACTTGTCTCCTAAAATTCTCTTTCTCTTCATCAATGGGTAAAGATCTTAAAACTAAATTGTCAAATTTAAGAGTTTCTAGAGTTGCCATGTTGGAGAACTTCCTGTAGATTGTTGCTGCTGTACAACACACTAAAGCAACACTTTTGTTAACCACTAAATTTTTACACTTTCCTAAGAGAGGCCATTGTTGGTTAGTTTGTGTATTCTGGAATTTTGAAGTGCGAACAACCAAGCGTCTTAACATCAGATTATTCTTTCATTCCATTACTGTTATACAACTACAGACTCTGGGCATGACATGTGCAACTTGTTTACATGTAGCAACTTTTATTTCCGGGTTACAGAAAACGTACCCTAGTTATAATATTCCCAAGTAAAATATGTCACACATTGGTCAAAAACTTTATTGGTGCAGTGGTGTTTTTAATTCTCGTTAAATGAGTTTTAAAATGATCAGAAATTCATTACCGAATTAATGAACTTATTGCGACATGAAACCTGTTTTGTTTGATTATGTTTGCTGATTACACTTATTACTTTTAAGGGGAAAGTTTGAAAAAAAAAATGGGTTAGTTTTTTCAAGATTTTTAGTAGATGCTAAATTCTTCTTAGATGAAAAGAATTTAGCAGTCTATCAGCTATTAAAAATCTTAAGACACTAACTTACTAAGGACACTCTGAGGAAAGTTTGGTCAAATCAGAGACATGTCTCTGTTCAAACCATTTACGTACAAAATTAAACTTTTCAAAATCACATCTAAAGCAATTTTTTATTTTAAAAGATACCGTCGAATTTTCTGTTTCGGTGTGACGTCACAGATGAAGATGGCTACTTTAGACACCTTGGATACGGTGACACTATCCCCTTAGATATTCCAGATTTATATAGTGGTTCGTAAATGCCGGAATAAAATTAAAGTTTGACAAGGTTATATGACATGAAACAAAAAATTAATTACTTTAATAAATGATTAGACACTTCAAAATTTATCAAACAGCCAACTTTTTATCAAATTCATAAGCCGGTATATTTGGCGATTCAGGCGGGGTAAAATAAAAGTATAATAAAATGATCATGAAGCATGGGGAACATTCTTTTAAGTTCAGTAAAGCTTTTTTTTAAGTATTATATTAGAAATATTTAATAATTATTTCGTATATTTTTCCGAATGTGTATTTCTGATAAGTAAAATATGCATGAAAAGCCATGGTAATTTATCGGTACCTCTCATTCTCTGTATCTTCTTTTTTGTCGTAACTTTATTTTCTCATCCTGCAATAACTCCAATTTCAATATTCCCATGATATCGTCATAAAACCATTTTAAAACTTCAAATTAAAAAATATTTTTAAAATAATATAATTTAGAAATCGTCTTTATTTAGGTCTATTTTGAATTACATAAAAACAAATATCGGTTAACAGGTTAAAACATCCCGGGATCCATGTAACAACTGAAAACCCTTAGAATAAAACATTCTTTCAGGATAAATTTATTTGATCCCAATTTATTAAAAGTATAACTCACATCCAGGTAATTAAGAGATTATCAATTAACTACAGTGCCAGTATATCCTGTTTATTAGACATTCCAACGCCGGTAGGGGTAGATCTAACTCACAATATACAAACTTGATTGACAGATAAAGTTTTCACGATATGTTAGTTGCACGGTGATTAAGTTGGAATTTGGAAAGATGTGCAAAAATGGATTTATACTTTATTAATTTTTAAAAAAATATATTTAGTGATGGACCGAGTGATCGAAAGTAGGAAATTAAAGTTATTTAAATTCGCGAAATGTTCCTTTTTGTAATTTCAGTTTAATAATTTAAAACAAATTCATTTCGTACCATGACCATTTCGTGCCATCCATTTCGTACCATATCAACTACCATTTCGTACCATACACTTAAAGGTCACCGGTCACCAAAAACCGAATTTTTTTTTAGTACTATTTTCCGAAAGATTACATCATAAAAAGTCGATTTAGCCACAAATAACATTTTTTAATCATTTCTGTCCTTTTCTACAGCGTAAATTAAAGTCCTGAAACTGTTTAAAAACTGTGTTATCTCCCTTTGGTAGTAAAAGGGCACAAAACCGGAAGTGACGCAGACGGTGTTATCCCAGCTATTTAGTAAATGAAGCTTGTATAGTGAACTGCATTTATTACCCAGATTTATCGGAAATAACTTCTAGTGTTTTTATATATTTTTTTATTTTTTAGCATTGGGTATTTCACTTTCCTTCAGCAGAAAAAAATTAATAAAAAATAAACATAATAATTAGAAATAAATAAAGAAAAAACGATATTTGTGTTTGCTCTAAGTATGATATACTATTTACTAATACTTTTACAAAACATAATTTTACATTATTTATTTATTTTTATCTATTTATCACAATGAATTAATAAAAAGAACACACATTTTTGTTTTTTATTTAAAATATTATTCATATTTATTTTCATTAATATTTAATATCATTCTAATTATCCTTATATCTCTTTTAAATATATAAATATTTATTTATTTATTTATTTTTTTTATTTATTTATTTATTTATTTATCACAACAAATAATAAAAGAACCCAAATTTCCGTTTTGTATTTAAAATATTGTTCACATTAATTTTTGTTAATATTTAATATCATTTTAATTATCTTTACATATCTCTGATTAATTAATGAATTATTTATTTTTTATTTTATGTATTTATCATAAGGAATAATAAAAAGAACCCAATTTTTGTTTTTTTTATTTTAAAAACAATCTTTTCTTCTCTCTAGTACAGCTATATTATGACCTCAAATTGGGTTTAATTCATATTTGTTTTAGAAATTGTCCCATTTTTAATTTATTTTTAGATTAAAATCAAAGATTTATTATTATTATTATTATTAATTACCCATGTAATTAATAAAAAAAAAACGTTTTCGGGTAGAATCTTGGTCCAAGACCTGTAGTTTTTTGTACAACGAAAATATCACAATAAAGGTTTAAAAAATAATTTCTTATTGTCTCTCAAATAAAATATTTCACCCCAGTATTACTTAAATATGAAAACAATTTCAATTCAATAGCTTCCTTTTCTTATTTGCAGTAAGTTTAATAATAATAATCATCATCATTATCATCATCATCATCATCATCATTAATGTTTCCATGATAAAATAAAAAAATAAATAAAAATTTTCATATAATAACTTTATTACGCTTAATTTTAATGGGATGAAAAGAACGTCATCAAAATGTGATACCAGTGGGATTATGCTCGACTAACTAAGGACTCAAAACTCGAGTGAAACTTTCTTTCATTTGTTCACAATAAATTAATATCGTTCAAAGTGTGATTTACACCTTTGATTCATTCATTCACCTCCTCACATACTAGTAATTAAGAGATTATCAATATGCTACATTGGGAAACATCCTGTTTAGAAGTAGACATCTACCACCTGTAATTAACAGAGTTTACCTTACAATATGCAACATTTATTGGCATGTGCGTATATCTATATGATATACCCGGTAAATGTTATTTGTCATTTTTGCTGGATTCTGAAAATCGAATAAATTAAAGTTAAATTAGATTAGTTAATTTGAACAAGACATACGTCTCTGTTTGAACGTGTGAATTGGTGAACTGATTGAATAACAGAATTAAATTAATTTTGAAAAATTAAAATTGTTTAAAATCTATATATTTGACTGAATTCATTCATAATAATTTGAATTGTCTTCAATGATTATACCGCTCTTATTTCCCTGACTTATCTCGTAATGTTTAATCTGAATACATTTAAAACAATTAAAAAGCTGCATGAAGGACTTGTGTAAATCTGGCTTTAATTTGTTCTGAATTTTGTGGGAAAAAAACATGTTCATCGGTCATTGTGATTTTATTATATCCAAACTTTACAAAATATATCATTTTGACTTGATATCAATCTTTAAAACCCTTCAAAACACCACACAAACCCACATGTAATATATGGATACATATATAGGTAATGTGTCTTTCCTCAGCAGCTTAACACCATGTACGTCATCAATTAGGTCGCCGGAAAGTTACGAGCGGTGTCGGAAACTACCGAGTATTAGCAGTTCGTTAAGGTAAGGTTTTAGTGTATTACAGGTAAATGTAAGGCGTGGGAAACCGTCAGACACATCAATATTGACTATTCTACCCATAGGAATGCAAAATACAAAATTGATAAATTTGGTGACCGGTGACCTTTAAGCCATTTTACCATATATTACAACTACATAACTATCATTTCGTATTATATGATAGTGAAGTGTTACCAATTCCTACAATAAATTTCGTATCATAGTGAAAGACTCTCTCTCTCTCTCTCTCTCTCTCTCTCTCTCTCTCTCTCTCTCAAAGTAGTTCTTACATGATAGTAAAGTTCTTTAATGAAAACACAATAAGACGAACATCTTCAAATAAAAAACGCTTGGACTTTGAGAATCTATGTTAAAAACAATATATATATATATATATATATATATATATATATATATATATATATATATATAATTATCAGATTATGGAAGTGATAAATAAATAAATAAATACAGTCGTGTCTAATTGTCCATAGTTCTAATATTAATTAAGTGAATATGAGAGTTTTGTTTTTGCGCCGATTGTCATTGACTGGATAAAAAAATTATATATATTTTTTTTACAAAAAAAAAAACTGTTAACGAGTATATCGTTAATTGAAACGATTTATTTCAATGGGTATTTAAAAGTTTTATAGTGCCCGTTGTGCTCATGAATATTCATGACGTTACATCACGTGACCCCAAGTTCAATGACCGGGAAAATATGAATACCAAAACAATCGATTTGTAATTGTTATTTCCCCATATGGCACCTTAACTTAACTTCTGTTGCACCGGTGTCAAGAGAAACGGACGTAAAATCAAATATGTCCTTCCAGAATGAAAGTAATTAAACCTGGGTTCTGTTGCATGAATTGACGTCTTGGAACAACATCTCTTGTGATTCCGTTTCTCTTTTCGGAAATTATTGTAAGTCGTAAGTTGGTTGAAGTAAACAATTTCAAAAACTCGGTTCTTTCGACTTTTTTCATATTTTAAAAGAAAATACTGTTGGATGAAATCGAGTTTACGCTTCGTAAATTTAAGTTTAGTGGGAACCTCGAAACCCAGTCAAATATACTAGAAAAATACATAAACGTATTCTAACCGGTGTCAAGGCAAATTTTACCTGTCGGAAAATATCCAATGGATGCTTATTGGATCGAAGAGGGCGAGCTAAAGATTTTTGTCTATTTGACCCATAGTCTCTATAACGTTGACGTTAATCCAATATGGCGGCGTATGCTAATTAGAAAATGGGACAAATTGTTCCACATGTAGAATTTTAGTAAAAATAAAAATAATCAAATTCATTATCATACAATGGTTGCAACTATACCCCCGAACCGCGTTAGCTCGCTCCAGACTAATAACGGTATGTAGGAATTGCCAATCTTGGGTTTTATAAGTCTCTGTTTATCTCAAAACTGATTATTCTCCTTTTTAAGTTCCTCGTGTCATTTACACGAAAAACCAAGTAAAAGTATGACCAATTCGTGACCATTATGAACTCTGACAACCAAATCCGCCCTTTTAAAAACATACATAAATTATAATTTTTATATCATTCCATCCATATGACAACGTTGTCAAAACTTGGGTTCACGTTTGGAACAACACTCCCTTGTACATAAGAGAGTTTTGGCTCGAATTGGTTACATTATTATGGTCAGGTTTTGCTTAGGTAGCGTTTGTAGAAGTCACTAACCCGAAAAGTTGGGTCGTTATTACAACTGATGCAACGTGTTTGTCACTCTGTGAGACAACATGAACATCCATACGAACCCTGGAAACTTTCAGACTGTGAAAATAATTATAGCCGCAAATATATCCGGTACCCAGTTGAATGTTGTTGAAAGAAAACACGAAGGTATTCAATCTTTTACTTTATTGCATGCTGTAAAAAGTGTTCTTACGAAGGGGGGGGGGGGGGGGGGGGGGGGGGGGGGTCGTAGATTTCATTTAGCCTATTAATAGAGATGTAGATGTTTATAGTTGATCGAACTTTGATTTCTTTATCTAGTATTGAAAAATGTGGTAAAAAATGAATTGTTCACACAAAATTTTAACTAAATTATCATTTTTTATATTATACCATGGTTAAATCAGCTGTATATTTTCCTACCCAAATTATTTTATAGAATGATAGCCCAGTGTGGCTTAATATAGAATATTGTAATATAGGCATACAACATAAACCAGTCGACTTGACCTTTCACTGGGCATATTCATATCAGAGAATCCAACATTGGTAGTATTCGACTAGCATTTGTGTATAGTGTTTCTCATTAAGCAGATGAAATAAACATGTTATCCATATCTAAATATACTCATTCATAATAAATGTTTAAATCAAAGGTCAAGCAGACAGGTCAATGTTGTTTGTCTACTACAATTAACTCATGATTTCTGTGTATTCAGACAGGAAATGTGAGATGTAATATTAACATTTAACATGTTCAGATTACTTTTTTCAGTTAGTATCACTTTTATCTTGTTCTCACATCTTATTAAGAGTGACTATATATAATTTTATGTTGTATTTAATATAATTGATTAAATGAAACATTTTATGGTCTCCTTTGATGATGATTTAATTCTACATGACAGAAGAGAGATCAAGGGGTTATGTTGAATTGTTAAATGTTGTATTAAATAGGTGTCTATAAAGCCATAGTCATACTGACATTTAGGTAACTGATTCATGTGTATGGAGAGGGCTCATGTATTCACTGTTTTACATACCGGTACATATAAATCATTTTTTTATATACTGTATGCATAAAGCAAATTATATAGTTACTGTCACCACTCTAACCTTGGTGATTTTTATTTACTACATAATTATGCATTATTCAATATATACAAGAATATACATTTTAATTTTCTGCATATTTCATATTTTATTTTATCAATATTTTCAAAATTATTTTTATTTAATCAAGATTTCCAAAGTTATTTTAGGCATTTAGAACATATGTTCATTAGATCCTTTATCTAAACTTTCTTAAATATATTATTGCAATTAAGGCATATTCAGGAAATATTTCCTGTCAAGTCAAGTCTATGCAAAGGGATTATCCCCCATGACTGTGTTAACACCTCAATAAGGGACTTAACTCAATTTAACATTTATTTTTGTGATAAACTCTTTGGTGACATAATCTTACAGTGTAATTACTTGTTAATTGTTAAGTAAATACAGACTTTTCTATTATTTTTGATTTGTTAATTACCTTTTCTCCAGACATGACACCTACCCAATCAATAACTTGGGGCGTGTCCAGAAAAAGATTTAATTATTAAGTTTTACTATAAAATAAAAAAACAATTTCAATTTTGGAGAGATAGAAAAGGAATGAAATACAGATATAGATTCACAAATAAGATTGATTATTTAGATTTTTGAGTTTTAACAATTTATTGGAAGTTTATATATATATTATGTACCATGGTGACTTAAACAACATAATGGATTGATGTGAAATAAATAATGGAATACAGTAAATGCCAGACTATGTTTTTCATATAGAAATAAGCTAATTCCCCAACACAAAATTAACTCAAATTTTAATCAGTAAGGTTCGCCAGTGGCCGTAACCACGTCCTGAAGCTGGAGTGCCAGGCGAGCCTTACAACATTACACTGCCCCAGACACACACATAACATGTAGTTGTACTTTAACGAGACATTTTGCCGTTATTGTCTGATTGAAATTCTGTAGGTGTAAATTAATATATTAACTGTAAACTTATAGATTCTGATTTATTGGAGCTGCCCATCTATAAAGTCGCTATGAAAGGTTCATTGAGCCTAAAATGTTTTTCTTTAGGCTTACAAGACAAGTAGGATTGTAAGTAAAAATTTCATATGTCATTTACAAGTGTATATATTTCCATTCCTGGTAAACACAATCGTCATTGGCTTCTATAATTTCTGAGAAATTCCTTTAAAATTTTAAAGTAACATATTTCAGCAAAATTATGAAAAAGTAGTTTGAAAAGGACTATATTTCTATAAATTTGGGTAATTTAGCTTCTAATAATTTAAATTTTGTGGAAACATAGAAGTGTCTTATGCTTTTCTGAACACACATTTAGCAAACTTTTTTGATTTTTGTATATTTTCAGATAAAGTTGTACCCTATCTGAGTCATAATGTATTACCTGTATTAGAAGTTTATCCTAACAAGTTTCTGTTTTCACCTAATTCAGCAGTAAGGTAAGTTAGTAATGATGGTATATAGCTCTTACAGTAACTTTTAATGTAGAAGACAAATTTCTTAAAGTAGACGGCAATTATGGATTTATATGTGTTGCAAAACATAATCAAAACTGCATTAAGCAGATAACTTTTGTCACCTTGCTTGGTTTTTTGATACCACTGTGGGGATAATTGGAGAGGAGTTATGGGGTTTTACACCCTAGTCAAAATTCTTTTACTCATACCTTTATACCAAAGCAGTCAGTTCTGGAATGATACAGGAAACTGCAGTGCCTTGAGAAAACCACCAATCTTTTGCATTTGAATTGGCAAATTTTGTTGCACTTAAAGATGTTTCTATAATTTAGCAGAATGCAAACCAGGGCTGTATGAAGTGTATGATTGGAAACTGGCACTTCACAACATTTCACCACCGAGGCATGTGAGGAAATATTGATATTTTTCTTATATAATATACATAAAAATATATATTCTACTACACTGAAGATCATAAAACACTCTCAAAAACCTCACACACACAAACAAACTTAACATGTTCTTAGATAAATGCTTAGAGATTAAATAAATTTTGACCAACTACTTGTGTATTTTCAGATATCTGTTGCCAGAGGATGATTTTACATTAGAACAGTGGTTGGAATGGGAAAGCTCTCAGTTACAGGTAGTTAAAAACAAATATTATTTAAACCAATATGGTTTCAGTGAGTGCATTATTTTTACATTAACTTGCCGGATGTAGCTAGCTAAACAGGAGGTGCTTACCTTTTTAGAGCATCTGACCTCACTTCCCTGGTGGACGTTCACATGTTTATCCTAATTTGTTAGTTTCAAAGTTTTTACTTTGCTTCTGGATTGTGGTTAGGACATTATTGGTATGTTTGTTTTTGATTGACACTTGATCTGATAATTTTTACTGGACCGAAGATTTGTTTAGCCTATTGAAGCAATTCCTGGTAGCCAAAAGTCACATTGATGGTTTTCACCATCTCTTTCCAGTCTCTTTTATTTTCTTACCACTATGGTAGCTCAGTTGGTAGAGTGCTTGCTTTGTATGTTGGAGGTCATGGTTTCGAACCCCAGCCATGATCTTGCCAAGACTTGTAAAAAAGTAGTGACTGTTCTTTTGCAAACCACTCAGCATTTATAGTCACAAGTCACAGGGGCCTTTGGAACAGACCTTAAAAACTGATGTTCTAATCACAGCAGGCTTGGCATGTTAAAGAACCCTCCCATCACATTGCCCTGAATGCATTGCAAATGTCAAAATTTCTGCTATTTTACCTATAGCTCATAAAATTTCGATATAAGTGAAATATTCTTGACTTGGAAGTAAAACCACATTCAATCAATCAACCTGTCATTTCTGCCTTGTGATTTCCTCATATTCCTTGATATCTTCCTTGTGATTTCCTCATATTCCTTGATATCTTCCTTGTGATTTCCTCATATTCCTTGATATCTTCCTATATTCATTGTTATTCACAAATGGAATTGAAAAAAGTCAATTTTACTTTTTCATATTTTTATACCCCAACCCCCACAAACTAGTTTGAGGACTATATTGGAATCACCATGTCTGTCTGTCTGTCTGGGCCATATCTCATAATTCCTTTGTCATAAAACTTCACATGAATAATCTTCATGGTCCAAAGGTGTGCAATAGCCTTGGTTCGGAAAGGTCTAGGTCGGGGGAAGTGTGAACCCTTGTAGGTGTCGGGGGTGGGGGGTGGGGGGGGATTTGGCTCTCAAGAGACAGTTCATTCTGTAATGTTCATACTTACATAAAATAAGAAAATAAGATCTGCAGATGAAGTTTCACCTAAAAAGCTTCATGTAGTTGGTAATAAAAGTCCCTGGGAGTTATTGCCCTTTGAACTCAAGTGCAAATCACAAAAAGTACCTATTGGTGGGCGATCATAATTGACTAGTAGCTGAATTTGCTTGTTATAACATATATTACGATATTGCCTTGACTCTCAGTCTAGATCAGTCAATTTCCAAATTTTGTTCTGCTTGTTGCAAGATGAATTTATTTCCTAGTTTTGTAACTCATTAGTTCAATTTATTTGTTATACCCATTCAGTAATGTTATATAATTTGTTTTGTTGTAGCCTGTTCTATTTCCATACCTTGTGGCTGCTGTGGGACATAATAAAGTGGAATCAGAACTTCTGAATAAATTACAAAAATCTCTCAAATACCTCAACACTGAGCTGAAAGGGAAAAAGTATTTGTCTAAGGTTAGTAGATTAATAGAATCTGTCACTTTGTGTGGGTGTCAGATAGGGCAGATACATATAAAGACCACCTGTCTATTAAAACCAGTGTTTTAAGGTCCCTTGGCCTCATATTTCAATAGGAAAAAATTATATGATGATAACCTGTATATTTAGACCAGTGTATTAAGGTCTTTTTGCTTTATATTTTAACCACAAAGAACCTCTATATAACGATCAACTGCCTATTAAGACCGGTATTTAAGGTTCCCTATTCCACTATAACATAGACTATTGGGTGGACCTATGTTGTGTCCTGTAAACTTTTTAAGCCTGACCTGTTTCAGATATGGTTAATCCTTTATCAGAGGCAATAGGTGTTATACCAGAATTTTGTTAGATATGTATCCTGTATGTACTAACTGATTGGTTAAAACTTGTTTCACTAGATATTTATCTGTCACATATCCATTAGGTTGTCAGATATGTGTCAATGTCAGTTGAACTGTCAGATAGTATACGTCTTATATAAATGATGGATTTGTTTGTAATTTCAGGTTGGATTTTCATCAGCAGATGTTGTTGTTTGGTCATCTTTATATCCAATACTGACACCTGGTAAAGGCTGTATAAAAGGTGAATACTTAATGTCTCTTTTTATCCCCTTGCCTTCAAAGAAAGAGGGAGATATTAAATTCGAGTTTCCATCCTTTTGTCCATTTGAAATTCTTGTCTGTGCTAATCTCCAAAACCATGAAAACTATGAAGTACTATTTCACAAAACTTGTTGCTAAGCATCAACATAGATAGAAGATGTGCATATCGTTAACCTGAGTTGGTTTGCTCATTGTCCTGGGACTTATGGTCCTTTGACTGAAAAACCTAAGAAAGGTCAGTTTTCTAAAATGCATGACTGGAGCCAAAATCTGAGTTGATATTTAGCTTCTCTATAGTCTTAAACTAATAATTTATTCATTTTGTGAATGAAATTTGCTCGAAAAATGGGTAACACGTTTTGGCGTTAAAATTTGACAAAATTGAAAAATGCCTTCATAATGTAATGTCCAGACAAAATTCTTGTCTAGAACACATGTATTCAATTCTCCAAAACTATGAACCACTATTAATGAAACTTGATGCAAAGCATCAACATTGATAGGAAATGCACATATCATTAACCTGAGTAAGTTTGCTCATTTTTCTAGGAGTTATGGCCATTTGATTGAAAAATCTAAAATGTTAAAATTTCTATTACAAAACATAATTTGGAACTTCTGTTATGAGGCAGGTAGTTGCTTAATAAATTAAGAATCTTTCATTTGTAATTTCAGATTGGGAAAAGCAGTATCCAAATATAAAGAGTTGGTTTGAGGGTCTTGGTCAGGAACAACCATTTCAAACAGGTTTAGACTTTGTATATAAAGGCTCTGGTACAGATGTTCTAAAGGTAACCATTTGCCTCAATGCAATTTTTATTTATGCTATCAATTTTCTTTGTTGAAAAACGCAAAAGATACTGACATTAAAAATAATCATAGCCTTCCTGAAGATTGGGATTAAAATAATTACTTCAACCAGGGATATTTTGGAGGTAAAATTGTGGGATTTTTTTGTGTCCAGAATTTCGTGAATTCTGGATTATTTGAATAGGGCTTTATCAAGACTCTAGTTTCACAATAATTTGTGAGATTTCCCTTAACTTACATATAAATCTGACAAATTTGAAATCTAAATCAGTTTGTTGGTTTTAAGAATAAAAACAAATTTAAGGTGTTACTTTGAAGATCTCTTTTAAGCTTATGACATCCATATTCTAATTTTAAAGACACTTTGTTTTATTAAAGTACCATAAAATATTGTCAGAATTTGTCAGATTTAAGTTAAGGAAAGATTGTGAAACCGGAGTCTGAGCATGTAGCAGCTGTATAATATCAGTGATAGATTATACACTACTGTCTCTAATACCAGTGAGGAAGCTTATATGATCTAGGTCTTGGTAACTGAGTGGTGAGTACCTACTGATCACAGTACCTCTCACCACTTAAGCTCAAATACTTTTAGGAAGTAATTTGCACGTCAGGGAACTCTAGTTACGGTAAACAAACATGGTGACAATGTATATAAGTCACACAGAATGTGAAATCCACAATGAAAAGACCAAACTAGTGCTGCTTTTACAGGTGACAAAATCATTATACAAGTTGTTTGACAGGTGTTTAACGGTATATAGAAACTGTTGAAATCAGAAACTGGCCAGTAAGTATTTGATCATAATTTGAACATTGTTTTTAGATTATTGATGACAATGTGTTTGTTTACAGTCGTCCCTTCTAGCTCAGCGGCCACCATTACCATTGCCAAAAGACCAGGTCAAGATGCACAGTACCACAGAGACAGCAAAGAAAGGATCTAAACCAAGCAAGCCTACTGATACAACACAGGCAGCAGAAGAACAACAGGTTAGCAGCAACTGTTTTTAATTTTTTGTTGGTTACGTTTTGCATTTTTTGAATGGTGACGCTATAGTTAAATTCAATGTTACCTCCAGGCCTTTAGGTTGGTTGGTTGTAATGTTGTTAAACAATTTTTAGTTATTCATGACTAGAGCAAATTTATTAATTTCTTATAATTAGTTGCACAGGTCAAGGGTACTGAGACAGCGACATAACCTTTTTTTGGTGTAAGTCAGCTTCACTGATAGTTCTGGCTTTGAGTTAAGATTTCTTCATATATGGATTTTATGTTTCATTCAATAATTGGTGATTGTGAGTTTCATAATTCTGCAAAAAAGTCTTATTAGTATTCACCAATTTCTGATAAAGTGATGTTAATTCACGTAGGATGAACCTAAAATTTATTCTTTTAATTTACAGTCAGTGCCTGAAAAAGCAGTAACCCCAGAAGAGTTAAAGGCAGCAGCAAATGCCTGGAAAACAGGGACATCAAAATGTCAGAAACCGGTGAAAAGAGTACATCCAATGTATGTGATAATTAATGAATAATGTGATTTTCATCTATTGGTGACCTGATAGTCACTTGATAAGGAAAGCTGAATTGCATGTACAGGAAAACCTCGTTGTAATGCCTCTTGATAACTTTGCCAGCTCACTTATCATCACAGCAATACCTCATTTAAATGACCCCCAATAACTGCTTATCGAATAACATGAATAAATAGCATTTTAGATAAAATTTTACTGGACTGTAAAAGCGGGCATTTCTTAAACTTCTTTAAAGTAGGTTTGACTGTATTAGTTATTGATAAGATAGATTCAAGCTACCCAGTCTGGGATGTTGTTCAGTACACTATAGTAATGGTGTTAAGCCCCAGTCAAGATTCTTTCACTTACATGGAGGCAATCATTTCATTGATGGTGGAGGTAACCTTAGTGCCCAGAGAAAACCTTGGACTTTGACAAGAGAACTTACAAACTTTTTATCCCCCTCCTTTTGAATAAAGAGGGGGAAAAAAATTAGAGTTTCTGTCCTTCCGTCCATCCGAAATTCTTCTCTTTGCCAATTCTCCAAAACTATGAAACACTTTTTCACTAAACTTGGTGCAAAGTATCAACATAGATAGCAGATGTGCATATCATTAACCTGAGTTGGTTTTGCTCATTTTCCTTGGAGTTATGGTTCTTTGAGCATAAGTGCAAATCACAAAAAAAAAAACTTTAGACGGAGGATTCTCATTCACTGAATTTACTTGTTCACACTAGGAATTGTGCTGAGATTTGTAAGTGTGTGCTTTAGACCAGTTGGCCACCAAGCAACCCACACAATCCCCATCCCCCAACCCAGGAGTTGTTGCTCAATACCTACTGGTATTCAAAAACTTGAATTGGCATGTCATTCAATGTGCACATGTTGTATTAGATGAAAAAAGGTTGCATTGTGTGAGGTTTGAATTACTGCATGTCTACCTCAGACTGAATTTTAAAAATATGCTGCTTAATAGCAGATTCTGATATGTTTGTATAATTGTGTGAGGGTTAACGTTCATCAGATGTTATTAAAAGATGTGTTATTATTTTGTAGATTACCTCAAGAAGGAAAACGTAACATTATGATAACAAGTGCCCTTCCTTATGTCAATAATGTACCTCATTTAGGGAATATAATAGGTTGTGTTCTTAGTGCTGATGTATTTTCGAGGTAATTAACATATAATTGTTGAAATGGGATTTTAGACCATACAGAGGTCTTTCACAAAATTGTACATGGTTGCTTGTTGGTATTTCTTTATACTGAGTAAGAAGAAACATTCTTGGGGGAAAAAATTCACGATTTTTACAAATATATCTTTTTGGCCAAAATTTCTTATTTTCCTTGGTACACTTTCCCCACAGTTGGAACAGTGAAAATTTTTTACCACAAAATAATACTGAAAATCAAAACCGTGAAAGTTTCCTCTGGTTGATGTTTTTTCTTATACATTATCTAAAATTAATTTATGTATGTTGGAAAATTGGGAGAATATAGAAATTTTGACGTGTTTTGATAACATTAAAGTTTATCTAACATTAGACTAGTTTTTCTACCTGATCTAATGGAATACAAGTTTTGTCGAGCATGTATGATACAGAATCTTGTATTACACTGTGGTGATACAACATTTGCGGTAAAGTACACAATCACTTTTAGTCAGATTTTTCATTGTGACGTCATTTGGGAATCTCTGATTTGTCATTGAAAAAAATGATGTCATTACTACAAAACATTTGTCATTACATAGTGTAGTGTTTTTCTGTGGTAAAATAGAATTTCTTTCACATAAAATGTTATTTTTAGCTCACCTGACCGAAGGTCATGTGAGCTTATGGCATAGCGCAGCGTGTGTATGTGCGTGTGTGCGTGTGTGCGTGTGTGCGTGTGTGCGTCGTTAACACCTATTTTCGACTTCTCCTCTGAAACTACTGGACAGTTTTTAATGAAACTTTGTCAGAAGTATATATGGGCTGGTGCAATTCAGATTTGTTCGTGGCGTTGCTATGGCTACCATAACTAGGTCAAGGTGACCTAGGGGTGCAAAAATCTTAAAAAATCTTCTTCTCCGAAAGTACTGATTGGAGAAAAAATCTGATGTGATATTTGGCTTCTCTAGGGTCTTAAGCCTATAGTTTGTTCATTTTGTGAAATTCGGATAAAAAATAGGTTACGCGTTTTTGCGTTTAATTTTGAAAAAATCGTAAAATAGCTTCAAATTGTTATAACTTGACTATTTGACCAGATAATGACATGGGGTTTTCAGTTTTGACATCTTCTTGTTAATATCTTCAAAATGAGGTCAAGGTCGATTGTGAAGGTCGTGACCTAATTTTTTGTACCTCTGATTATAATTATTATCTCGAAAACTATAAATTTTTGTATAGGCATGTATATTAGAATGTTGTAGGTATCGATACAACGATCATTTTGATGTATAGAAAAAGGTCATGGGTTCAAAGGTCAAGGTCACAGATGCGAAACAATACCGAAATGGTTAATTATCTCGAAAACTATAAACATTTTGTATAGGCATGTATATTAGAATGTTGTAGGTATTGATACAACGATCATTTTGGTGTATAGAAAAAGGTCATAGGTTCAAAGGTCAAGGTCACAGATGTGAAACAATACTGAAATGGTTAATTATCTCGAAAAGTATAAACTTTTTGTATAGGCTTGTATATTAGAATGTTGTAGGTATTGATACAACGATCATTTTGATGTATAGAAAAAGGTCATAGGTTCAAAGGTCAAGGTCACAGATGTGAAACAATACTGAAATGGTTAATTATCTCGAAAACTATAAACTTTTTGTATAGGCATGTATATTAGAATGTTGTAGGTATTAATACAACGATCATTTTGATGTATAGAAAAAGGTCATAGGTTCAAAGGTCAAGGTCACAGATGTGAAACAATACTGAAATGGTTAATTATCTCGAAAACTATAAACTTTTTGTATAGGCATGTATATTAGAATGTTGTAGGTATTAATACAACGATCATTTTGATGTATAGAAAAAGGTCATGGGTTCAAAGGTTAAGGTCACAGATGTGAAACAATACTGAAATGGTTAATTATCTCGAAAACTATAAACTTTTTGTATAGGCATGTATATTAGAATGTTGTAGGTATTGATACAACTATCATTTTGATGTATAGAAAAAGGTCATGGGTTCAAAGGTCAAGGTCACAGATGCGAAACAATACCAAAATGGTTAATTATCTCGAAAACTATAAATATTTTGTATAGGCATATATATTAGAATGTTGTAGGTATCGATACAACGATCATTTTGATGTATAGAAAAAGGTCTTGGGTTCAAAGGTCAAGGTCACAGATTCGAAACAATACCGAAATGGTTAATTATCTCGAAAACTATAAACATTTTGTATAGGCATATATATTAGAATGTTGTAGGTATCGATACAACGATCATTTTGATGTATAGAAAAAGGTCATGGGTTCAAAGGCCAAGGTCACAGATGCGAAACAATACCGAAATGGTTAATTATCTCGAAAACTGTAAACATTTTGTATAGGCATGTATATTAGAATGTTGTAGGTATTGATACAACGATCATTTTGGTGTATAGAAAAAGGTTATGGGTTCAAAGGTCAAGGTCACATATGCGAAACAATAAGGAAATGTTTAATTATCTCAAAAACTATAAACTTTTTGTATAGGCATGTATATTAGAATGTTGTAGGTATCGATACAACGATCATGTTGATGTATAGAAAAAGGACATGAATTCAAAGGTCAAGGTCACAGATGTGAAACAATACCAAAATGGTTAATTATTTCGAAAACTATAAACTTTTTGTATAGGCATGTATATTAGAATGTTGTAGGTATTGATACAACGATCATTTTGATGTATAGAAAAAGGTCATGGGTTCAAAGGTCAAGATCACAGAAGCAAAACAATACCAAAAGGGTTAATTATCTTTTTGTATAGGCATGTATATTAGAATGTTGTAGGTATTGATACAATGGTTATCATGATGTAAAGAAAAAAGTCATTGGGGTTTAGTTTTTATGTGTTCTTTAAATCTATCAGCTAGCCATTAGTTATCAGGTGAGCGTATCAGGCCCATGGGCCTCTTGTTATTACTTTAAATAATCTTAGTTAGAATGTCAGATCAAATTTTCATATACACAGTTTGTATATAATTTGTATTTATTTAATATTGAATAGGTTCTGTCGACTGATGAACTATAACTGTTTATATATATGTGGTACTGATGAGTATGGTACAGCCACCGAGACAAAGGCTATAGAAGAGGGGCTGACACCCAAACAAATCTGTGATAAATACAACAAGATTCATGAAGACATATATAGATGGTTTAATATAGACTTTGACTTCTTTGGTCGTACTACAACTTCACAACAAACAAGGTTAGTAAAGAATTCAAGTACGGAGCCTTGCAATAATACTTAAATCACAATACTGGTGATTAATGTTTGTCATTTAATCTAGTGTCCATTCAGTGTTGGGAGTTTTATAATCGATCAACAGTGGTCCCATTATTTTCACATGTTGGCTTTTACTTTTCTCACATATGAGACATAAAAATCCTGTGTTTTTCCCAATGTGAGATTTACCCTAAGGTGAGATCGCTTTTCTCAGCTAACAATTTTCCCAACATCACAATTACTAACACACGTTTAACTTGTGACTTCATAAAATCAATTAAGTCATTTTCAGCTGACATGGATAATGGCATGGAAATTATACATTTGATACAAATATTTGTTTACAAACCATAGTTTTTGTTGCAAATACGTGAGAAAAAGAATTCTTCACCAACAATAGTGTGAAATAGATATCTCTCTCTTACACTGTTCCTGGTGTAAGATTCTATTAGTCTTGTCTGGCGGTTCCTTTCATTTAACATGTTTTGTAATCTTTGATTACATTGGTTGTTGCCAAGTACATGTTTTTCAGTTACAGATTTCTTTTTTCTGACCTATACCACTACAGTAGCTCAGTTGTTAGAGTGCTCGCTTCACATATAGTAGGTCATGGGTTTGAACCCTGTCAGTGGTATAACTAAGACTTGAAAATAGATGTTGCAGCAGATGTGGCACACTAAAGAACCCTCCCTACACATTGCACCGAGTGCATTCCAAAGGTAAAAGTAAAAAATTCTGCTATTTCACCTATAGTTGGTGTTGTCTGGATATAAATGATGTATTTTTGACTGGGACTGATTACACAAGTTATTAAACATACAGTGTATCCTCAAATTAGTCATTTGAGAAGGATTTTTATTTTTGGGTTTCACAGGTTCCACTTGACAATTTTCAGATTAAGTTATACATACTGTACACATAACCAAATTAGATTTTTTTTACAATTTTGTAGCATTTCACAAGATATATTTTGGAAATTATATAAAAGAGACTACATTTTGAAGGACAGTATAGAACAGCTGAAGTGTGATAAGTGTGACAGGTAAGTCTATTCAGTCTCAACCTTGATAAGTACTGACTACAGGTTCAAGCTACTATGGATATTTGGGGGTTTAAAACATGGGGGGGGGGGGGGGTACAGTTTTGACATACTTTTATAAATCTGAAACATTTTCTATACAAATTTTAAAAATAAATTTCAAATACAGTTGAACGTGCCTTAACAACCACCACTTTATAAGGTCATCTGCTATTAAAGGTCAGTAAAATATTATCCTTATTGCTCTCTTTTCATGTCATTGGAACCTCTATATAAGAGCCACCTGCCCATTGTGGCTACTTTTGGTTCCCTTATGTGGCCTTTATAGACAGGGTTGACTAAATATTTTTAAATCATGATGATGAATTAAAATATAATGGAAAGTAGGATTTTCTATAAAATCTCATCCGTCAAAGGCAAAGTACTGTTACATGTATACAAAAGTTTATACATGTATCATGTTCTCTGGTTGAATGATATATATTTTTAGCATTAAGCATTGGTAAGAAATCAATAATGCTATTTTTAAAAAAAAAAGAAGCTGAAAATTTGGTTGTCATCTCATCTATAATAAAGTATATAAGAGTTTAGTCTTTAGACATTTAGTGTGCAAATGTTAAAATAAATTTAATTCAGTACATTTGCACATTTAAGCTATCAAATTCTCTCTGTGATAAAACGTTATGGAATTATCAGTCGGTAGTTGCCATCCAGCATGTGACCAACACATGACTTAATCAATACAATCAAGAAATGGCATTACACCGTGTCATGTTTTACATGTTGTATAAGGCATTTTAAATTTTTTTTTTAAAAATGTGTTCATTTGTTGATTTTAGACCAGTGTTACTGTGAATATAAATATAAGTATTGAACTGTTGAGATATGATCGTATAATTGCCATAGCTATTCCAGACAAACTGTAATGCACATTAGTTCAATGCTTAAATAGCATATTTAAATGAGATTTTGATAAATGTATATTTTTTTACCATTGTAGATTTCTAGCAGACAGATTTGTAGAGGGTACCTGTCCTCTTTGTAACTATGACGATGCTCGAGGAGACCAGTGTGATGCTTGTGGGAAGCTTATCAACGCCATAGACCTCAAGCAACCCAAATGTAAACTATGTAAATCATCACCCTCAGTTAAGGCAACACAACATTTATTTTTAGATTTACCCAAGGTAAGTCCGTAGTATTACTAAATGTATTTATAGATTGAGGTAATCATCACTGTCAGTTAAGGCAACACAACATTTATTTTTAGATTTACCCAAGGTAAGTCCGTAGTATTACTAAATGTATTTATAGATTGCGGTAATCATCACCGTCAGTTAAGGCAACACAACATTTATTTTTAGATTTACCCAAGGTAATATTTTCAGTAAACTTCCCCATTTAGAAAAGGCAATACAACATTTATATTTAGATAGTGTTCATTCTAGTATTTATTTTCATAAAACTTTCCTCTGAAAACCCATAACATCAATATTTTTACATTCATGTAATGTTACATATGGCTCACTAAAGCCTTAATAGTGGGGTAATTTGACAAAATAAGTGATCCCATGGCGCTTTCTAGAACGAACATTGTTTAAATTTTCCCAAAGTGACTATTATAAAAATCTATTTGTGAATTGTACTTAAAATTCCCGTTAGTAAAGGCAGCACATCAGTTGTTTTTTTTTTTCAAATTTACCTAAGTTACATTATATAAATATTACATTTCTGATAGGGTGACAGTCCATTTTGCCTCATTTGACAATGAATTTTGAGGGGTGACAATATTAACTGTCACCCTATCAGGAACTAAATATTTATTTTATTATACCGATTGTTAGTGTTGATTACACTATGCTACCAAAGCATATTGGATTGAAAATCATGAGTCAGCTGTCATCTGTACGCAACTTGTGAAATGCTTGTAACATTAATCATATTTAATATTACTATGGAAAAGCGTTTTACTGATTAAGAAGATGATTGTGTTAGAACCACAAACACAGTTTTTCTGCACATGTGATATTTTTCATAATGTCAACCATTAACTTAATGTCACCGTGTGATGTCAGATTTGTTGAAACCTGAGGACGGCATTAAATTTACCCAAATACTTATTAACCAATCAAATTTCAAGAAGTTTACAAAAGATATATTAAACAATAATAGTACATGGAATATGTAAAATTGTCTTTGGCATTTCTCAAAATACAATACATAACTGTATAATCCCAAAGTTCTGAGGTCTAAATCAAAGTTCCATGGAATTCAAGTTATATATGTTTCAATTCATCAATTTTATTCATTAAACATAGACTTCATAGACACAAATGTAACTGTTAGAATTGTTTTTGTCGACAAAATTTGAATGCCTTTTGCATGTTTTGCTTCATGTTCTTCATGTTCTAGCATCTACTAGATATGCTGACGAATATGCTGATGATAATCAATTTTTGAATACGTGCACTTGACATGTCCAGTTGGGCAAGGGCAAGTACTAAGACTTTTGGACTTGTCATTTGGACAAAACTTATTGGTAGCTGACAATCGAACAAACCTTCATGTACTGCCTAGTCCTACAGCTGGCATTCATTTTGTTATACTTTGCAGATTGAACCTGAACTTAAAGCTCATCTAGACAAGGTGTTTAGTACAGGAACCTGGACAAACAATGCTAGAGTTATAACAAGTTCCTGGATAAGGGATGGATTGAAGCCAAGATGTATCAGCAGAGATTTAAAATGGGTACTCCTGTCCCACTGGAGGGATATACAGATAAAGTAAGAAGATTATAAATATGACTTGCTCTTCATTTAAAATAGGATACTCCTTCCCAGTGTAGGAATCTACAGATAAAGAAAGATAAGATAGTGAATGTGTTTCCTCTTTAAGCATGGTCATCCAGCACTTTAATTTGGCTTAGTTTTGAAAGTGTCTTGGATTATAAACTTATTCAAAATAACTCTTTGAATCCAACCTTTAATTGAGAATTCCTTAATTTGTCTAATTTACCATTTAGCACCGTGCATCAATCATTACTTGAGTAAACTCTCCAGAAATCAAGATAATTAAACAACCATCATACTTTGTAGAGGAAGCTCTCTATAGTTAACCCTACATGTAAAACAAATAAATGTTTGCATGACATTTAAAAAAATATGTCACAGCATTCTGAAATGATACAACTTAAATTAAATTAGTAAGTTCCTTGAAAAAGGATGTCTTGTTAATCCTTGAACAGCTTTTAAATCTTAATTGAACATATTGTACCACCCTGCTTGAGTATGAGGGTCATTTGTCAATGTATCAGTGTTTAAAATATTTTTTTAATTTACACATGTATAACTTTATACATACAGGTATTTTATGTGTGGTTTGATGCACCAATAGGTTATATATCAATAACAGCTAACTATACAGACAAGTGGGAACAGTGGTGGAAAAATCCTAAACAGGTAAATATGTTACCATGGTGATGTCAACAGGTAAATATGTTACCATGGTGATGTCAACAGGTAGATATGTTACCATGGTGATTTTCAACAGGTAGATATGTTACCATGATGATTTCCTAATGCTTTTATATGTAGCTGAAATCATAATATATGTATGTTTACTCTCCTCGGGGCTCATGCTTTGCCAACCGGAAGTTACTTCCTATTTACCCCCATGTTTATCATCTCCGTAACACTGGCCATTTTATGTGTGGTTTTCTTTATTTAATCAACATCTGTTTGTTTTAGATCTTTCTGTGATATTTTTCTATTTGGCTGACAAAACAAATCATCCTGTCTTGTCTATATCAGGTATATTCCGGTTACGCTTTGGATGTTATAATATCCCCCTTACTTCCGGATTTTGAGAATGAGTAGTGATCACATATGGCTTCAACCGTCAGGAGTCATGTTTAGCTTGGCAGTTATTAACACAGCAGCTTTTCAATCTGTATTTTTGTTTTGTTTTTGCAAGGACAATAATTAACGGAAGCCACGAGATCAGTTGGAGATAAAAATAATAGTTATTTATGTCAAGAACGTGCCTAGCTCCAGTCAGTAGTTCAATTTTAGTTCAAGTTGACTGAAAATTTTAGTTCGAGTTAAAAATCTTTATTATCGTTGAATTTTCATCCAGGGGACCTTACATTAGTTTGACTTCGGGTTCGAGATTCAACTGTACGGTACTTTTAATTGTATTGCATATTTAAATGACTAATTAGTTGGGGTCCACACAGGATTTTTTTCCATGAAATTTTCTCCCAACAAAATTTTAAAAAAATTCAAAACCACGAAATTTTAGCCCACGAATAATAATGATTCTACAGTACTTATCAGGATAAAGAACTACATGTATTTTAACAACACTCACCATCTATAGGATGAACCTACTGCAAGAAAATTTATCAGTTCGCTTGTCAATTGTTCATGTGTTCTCTGGGAACTACAGTTTCGTCCTCAAATCCAGAACTGAATGCCTGGATATAAATGGAAAAATCTTGACTGAGGTGTAAAACGCTATAAATCCTTTCAATTCGGGAGCAAATTTGTGTGAAATTGCAAACATTTGATTCAACTGTTATTCATAGTAAGAATGTTTACTTTTGTGATAAATAAACCAAAATTTGTCCCGTTTTTGGCATTAACTTGTTGATATTGAGTCTGTCCTCTATCTAGCTTTATAATTACATGAAGTAACAGGGCTTCTACTGGAGACATCTCTTTTTTAACTTTTGGGAATTGAATTTGACTCCTGAATTTAAGGAAGAATCATTGATGTTTATATGTTTTGAATTGAGATTTTTGAAGAGAGTCAGTTTGACCCTTCATAAGCAAAGGTCAAATGGATGCCATGCCGTGATGATGTGTTATGGCCCTTTAAACTTAAATGCAAATCACAAAGCAGTACATACTATAAGTATCGTCATTTGCTCAATTTGCTTGTTTAATTTTTAGGTAGAGATGTACAACTTCCTAGGAAAAGACAATGTGCCGTTCCACAGTGTTATATTTCCCTGTACATTACTGGGAGCTAAGGACAACTTTAGTGTAGTAAACCACATGATAGCAACAGGTATGTGTTACCATAAGTACTTACAATAGGGGTACTAAAAACATAATAATGTTTGTGCGGGGTAATTTTTAAGAGAATGAAAACTTATTCTGAAAATATCCCCATGTGAAAATTAAAACATTTCACCTGCAGAGAGTACAATATGGAAAAAATATATTGCAAAATTACCCATCACAGGAAATGATCAGGACAATAAAATTGCAGAATCAACAACCAGTGAAATTAACCACATAGTATTACACAGTTTGCAAATCTCATCAAGTGACTGGCATAAATTTATGATTTTCAAGTAACAAACAGTTACTGTAGCTACGATTTAAAACAATTTCAGATTATATTTCTAAACCATGGAGTTATCTGAAGGCAGCATTTGTTCTCTCGTCTCTAATGATGTAGAACATTTTAATACCCTAGATTTCAGATGTGAGCTACAAGCCTCGTAACCATAGAGGTTATGCCATGGTTATTCTAAGCTTATCAAACTCTAACATGTGTCCCTTTTAAAAACGGGCATATAACAATCATAAATAATTGACATATCACAAACAATCAGATAACAACGTGGTTGATCTGACAATTTCAGCGTAATTTCTGTATGAGTTTGTTCCGACAGTGTTTACAAGTAAATGACTTCATGTTCGCCTAATTGGCCTAAACGTCACATCATGCGATTTTGATTGAAAGCAGGCAATACATCAATTGTTGTATAGGTAAAGCACTTTTTTTTCAAATTTATTTTTGTTAGCTCTCATTAACTTATACAACGTACATACATACATACATATATAAATATAAATATAATTTATCCAAAATACTTATTATACAAAAAAAATTGCAATTATATACATGTGGAGACTTGCTAAATACATTCAAACCTGTCTATAAAGACCACCAAAAAGAAACCAGCAAAAGTGCCCCTCATGGGTAAAGCACTTCTTATTATTATAAAATATGACATTACATCTGCTTTGTCATAAAAATATGTGTAATTTCCATTTTCTCATTTAGTACTCTGTCACTTTCCCAATTTATTATGGAGAAAACAAAAGATATTAATTTTACTGTCCTTTACTCCAATTATAATGAATTAAATTACACTTTTTTATGTAGAATATTTGAATTATGAGGACGGGAAATTTTCTAAAAGTAGAGGAAGTGGAGTATTTGGTGATCATGCAAAGGACACTGGGATACCAGCTGACATATACAGGTTTTATCTCCTCTTTGTAAGACCAGAGTCTCAGGTAAATGTTATAGACTTAAAAAATTGATTGATTGGTGGATGAAGGGATTGAATGAACAAATGAATGAATGGAGGGGTGGATGAATGAATGAATGAATGAACGAATAGATGGATTGATGAATGAATGAATGGATGGGTGGATGAGTCAAGAGTTAAGTACTGTATAAGCAGAAATATTAGAAGTAGCAAATGTTTGCAGTTTTGGTTTTCTTTATAAGTTCATGGCAAGAAAATTTCATGGTTTGGACTGTAGGGAAAGTGAGCCAAGGGAAATAAATAATTTTCGCTGAGAAGATATATTCCCGGTACAAGTGTAAAAGTGAAAATCATGAATAGTTTTTTCTCACGAATGTTTTTTTATACAGTGGTGACATCATTAGCTACAGCTGTAGCAACAAAAAGTCTTTTGCAGTTGACTTAGGTGCAGTGAGGGTTTATTAGCCTGCCATACCTACCCTGACATAGTACATCAAATTTTAAGGTATCTTCTGAAGGAGACTTCCACTTCTTAACGCCTTCAATCAGTTGTTTGAGGATAATTAGTACATGTTTATTTTTTCATTATTTAACTATCAAGTAACCAATAATGGGCTTTTTATATTATTATTCAGGACAGTGTCTTCAGCTGGGATGACTTTCTTTTGAAGAACAACAGTGAATTACTGAACAACCTTGGCAATTTTATTAACAGGTATCTTTGGAATTTGATCTTATTATTTATAAAAAGCATTATAAGTTATCAGTTTGCAGCACTACATTTTAGAGACAGACACATGACTTCCCTCTGAAATTAAGTGTCAGTACACCAACTTCATGAGGAAATAAGTACTGCCAATGAATAAGTCAATCCCTTAAGAAGTGTACCAAATCAGGGAGGAAATTGTGACCATAAGACTGGTATAGGAGCCCTGCTTATTTCCTCTTGGAATGTTTTGTGTTGAAACTTTATTTCAGAGGGAAAATGCTACATTTATACATTTGTCCTGTTAAGACAAGTGTTTTTTTTTCTTTCACTCATCACGTTCACGGTTCATGTTTTTTTTTACTGAACCATGTGTACATGGACACTAAAAGTAAGATTTTCCAGACATCTTGTATTTTAGGGTTATAGTGAAGTAATAGACTTTATGTCCAAATTAAGATTCTTTCACTTAAATTGAGGCTCTCGGGTAATGAATGGTGGGGGAAACTGGAGTACCCAAAGAAAACCACCAACTCTAAGCAAGTGAATTCACAAAATTTCTCGGCACAAAGACTTGTCCTGAGTTGGATTTAAAGGCATTGTAATCTGTAAATGCACCCTTTAGATACAACAGGTGGTGAAATACACACTATTCTGACACATTTTACTTTTTTTATTATTTAGAGCCTTGATGTTTGTCAGTAACAATTTTAAAGGTGAGATTCAGGAGATGGTGTTAAATGATGATGATAACCAGTTATTGGCCCTGATTAATAGAGAGATACATGCTTATGTAGACAACATGAAAGATGCAAAGTAAGTCAGAACTCAAATATATATTTATTTATTATCCTCTTGGAAGAGAATCAATTAAAAAAATGTGATGGTTTTTCTTGATAAAGATTTTATTGATATTGTACTTATTCTCGCCATTAGTCTTGGATCTGTGTTGCACACACCACTATAGAAGTTCAGCTGGTATGCTAATTTAGATAATACATGTATTACAAGAATTTAATAAGAATTGTTTAAATTCTCTATGGAATCTGTTAATATGTTCTAAATTAAAATAATAAGTCTTTTAAAATATAATTAATAATGAGAGAAAATATTGGGTTATGTCGTTTTGGATCAAGTTGAAATAAATGTTCCACCTTGACTAAAAATGTAAAACAAATTCTTACATAAATATCTTTATATTTTATTCATAACAAAAAACCTATCAGAAATCTTAAATATACATGTGAATCTTTGTTCTGTTACAAGATTACGAGATTCTCTGAAGATAGTATTGAATATCTCAAGACTTGGTAACCAGTTTATGCAAGCCAATAAGCCATGGGTTCTTGTCAAAGGAAGCGAGACAGAAAAGTAAGTATTAGGAGTGTGACAATATATCGTTAGTGTGTTATGATCTATATTTAGATTTATGATATACTTATCTATACAAGCAGTTAAAAAATTGATATATCAGCACTTTGATTTCCTGATATTTTTATGTTTGGTTTGAGCTAAGTGGTACTTTTACTGGCTTTCCAAGTCGTGCTCCAGATAGAGCGCGTAATTGCGTAATTACGCAAATCTTTTGGACAAAAATGCATTAAATTAAAAATCCATGCATCTTGGAATGCAAAACTAAAAGCTTGTTAAGAATTAGAATGTCACTTTGTGCGTATTTTATAATTTATGGTAAATCATCCTGATGGACAAGCGAGACAAACTCAAATTATATATAGTACGACAATGACATTATATACTAAATAGTAGTTTAGGTATGTAAAAGGGAGATAATTATTTACAGGTCTCCTGTTCTTTAAAATAGCGCACATCCAACTGAAAGCACCGACACATTCTGTCTATGGTTAATAATAACTAATTTTCGATGTGAACGGAGAAGCATAAATGCAAAATTTAAGATAATAAATATCAGTTGTTGATGTTAAAGTTTGTGAATCAAACTTATGTAAGCAGCCGCAATAAAATTGACATTCTGTAATTTGTAATATTTGCGATTTTTCTTTCAATTTGTGAAATTAGCAAAAATTTCCATCACACAAAAATTACCACGTTTACAGTAAATTAGAGAATGATTTATCCTTGCAGAACGAGTCAAATAAAATAAAAATCAACAAGATATAGAATATTTGAAACCAAACATAATTCTAATTAAAAAAAAATATTGATGATTTTCAGTATTGATTTAACCATATTAAGCATTGCAACAAAAATGTGTGCTTCATGAAGAATTGTGCCTCAAAAATTATCTGGAGCACTGGTTCGACTTCACTCAGGACTTGGAAATTTCTGAGATGATTTTCATCTCCTGCCCATACTAGAGTGGTAAAAAGCCTGTTACCAGAATAGTCTTTTAGATGAGACTCAGAACCGAGGTCCCATGTCTTAGTGCATGCATAAGACACCTCTTTAGAGTTTGAAAGAGTAGGCCACCTGTGACTGCTACAGAGGATGCTTACAACTTGTAGAAAATGAAACAGACTGAGCAAGAAGGAAATTTACTTTTATACACATGGGAGGCGATGAAATTGTGATGGGCAACAATAATATGGGCACCACCAATATGGTAATAGATCTAATTGTACCATCAACTCTAGCTGCAGTTTTATGTCTAGGGGTGTTATTTGAAGTTATATATTGATACAAAACTAAAATTATGTTGTGGCATAGGTCATTATTTTATATCACATGGGTTGAGAATTGAGATACTGTGTTTTTTTTTAGTGATTTAAAAATACAAGATTGTGTAACATTTAATTGAAAGTACTGTTAATATCATGTGTATATATGTATCATGTATGTTAGATTTAATTGAATTTTTTAAAATATAGCTTTATTATGTATTACCAATACATGTATATCATGCTACATATCCAGTGTTCAATCTAGGATTTTTCAGGGAGGACCAAATTCAAAAACTTTTAAAACACCATAACATAAATATTTTTGCATTCATGTTATGTTAAATATTACCCACTAAGGCCTTAACAATGGGGTCATTTGATAAAATAAAGGATCAATAGCCCTATGACCTCTTCTAGATTGAACAATGCATATGTTTCATAAACTATATATTATAACATGACATGTCTATCTTCCCAGCCCTAGTAAGATTTTGTCACATAATAACTTCTGTAGAAGTGTAAATATAAATTATGGAAACTAAAAATTTTATAATCTGTAATTATTTGTGTAATTATTTGTGTAGCTGGATATAAAAGGTTTCACTGTAATATATATTTAAAGTATCACAAGAGATTTTGTTAAAATTTAAGTTCACAGTAAGCAAATTCTTAATAATCTCTGTATCCAAAATTACCCTGGATGTATTTGACATCCCATAGATGATCCATGTTACTTTCATTCTCAATTTCTATTTCATATAGGGTGGGTGTAGCTAGCTAGTTGGCCCTTCTGGGGTACTCGGTCTGACTTCCTTGGTGGAGGTTCACATGCTTAACTTAATGTGCCAGTGTAACAGGAGGGAGGAAACACCAGAAAAAAACCACTTCCTCACCGAGTGCCCCGGCTGAGGATCGAACCCGGCCCTTCCGGGTGAAAAGCGAGCGTTCTACCACAAGGCTAAAAGATCCGGACCAGAAAGTCTGGCAGTAAATCACTCAATTATATCTACTACATGCATATACAACACAACAACACCACGACTAGCTCAGTCCCGCTACATTCCTCCCCTGTTATCTTGAGATTTCCCGCCTTGGAAATCTCACACACAACCCCTCCGTGGGTTTTTTGTTGGGCGCCAATGTAACAGGAGGGAGGAAACACCAGAAAAAAACCACTTCCTCACCGAGTGCCCCGGCTGAGGATCGAACCCGGCCCTTCCGGGTGAAAAGCGAGCGTTCTACCACAAGGCTAAAAGATCCGGACCAGAAAGTCTGGCAGTAAATCACTCAATTATATCTACTACATGCATATACAACACAACAACACCACGACTAGCTCAGTCCCGCTACACCAGTTTCAAGTTTTTACTTTGCTTTGTGTTTTGGATATGGATTCCGATTGGTGTGTTTTTTTTGATTCAGAAATGATTGAGAAACTGTGACCAGGTGTTTCGTTTAAACAGATTCCATTTTATAAGTATTTTTATAAATGTGTTACTTCAGAGCTTGGGCAGGAACTATAAATATTTTAAGATGTGTTATTTCAGGGCTCAAGAAGGAACGCTAAATATTTTTATAAATATGTTATTTGGGGCTCGGACCAGAACTATGATAAATATTTTTATAAATGTGTTATTTCAGAGCTTGTGCAGGAACTGTTGTAAGTCAGTCTGCCAACATTGCCTGTCTTCTGTATAAATATTTTTGTTAATGTGTTATTTCAGAACTCGGGCCGGAACTGTCGTAAGTCTGTCTGCCAACATTGCCTGTCTTCTGTCTGTGTTACTTCAGCCATTTATGCCACTAACAAGTCAGACAATCCAGACTCAGCTTAATGCACCTAAAGATATCAATGTGTTACAACAGGACTTCATCTGTCAATTACCTCCTGGACATAAGATTGGAACTGTGAGTATACAACTATAGCCTAGCAGATTTGTGCCAGAAATTGTTAAAATTTTGGGTTTGTTGTTAAAAGCATGAAATTTGGCATTATAGTTCATGATTTGTAGATTATTTTCAGATATGGGGCCAACCAAAAAAAATCCAATTTGGTCGCCATTTCCAATATGGTGGACAAAATAGCTGCCAAAATCACATAATATGTATTTAAAGTTTTTTATTCGGGTCAGATCCATGTTTTGAAAGTGGGTTGTGACTGTTTTAAGATTTATATAAAAAAAGTTGTTGAGGTAATCTGCAAAATTGCTGATATGATATAATAGTTATAACTGTCAACCAACCAGACCTTCTTTACAATTAGAATTGTTCTTCCCAAATACTATTACAGGCACTACACCTCCATTTGAAAATCCTTAACTGAACTGGTCATTCTAACCTTGGCAGGGTCCTTGGGAAGAGACCCTAAAAACTGATGTCCTGTATCACAGCTGCCATGGCATGTTGATAAACCCTACCTGTACATTGCCCTGAGTGCACTGCAAAGGGACATAAACCCCCATTCAATCAATTAATCAATTTAAGCTTAGCTACATGTATGTTGTTTATTTTACGTGTAAGTTAATATGCCTTGTCCATAAAAACATGACTTCACTGAGAGCTAGTTTCTACATAAAATAAAACAGAAAAGGTCTGATCAATTAAAATGCTTGAAACAAAAGAGATTTAAACTCTATATTATTAAGTATTCCTGATATTCCTGGTAAAAGAAACAGATTTACTTTTTTCTAAATAATTATTCGCTTGTTTCATTTTAGCCAAGTCCATTATTCCAAAAAATTGAAGCAGCGACGATTGCAGAGCTGAAGAAAAAGTTTCAGGGAAAGCCAGCTCCAGTACCAGCAAAAGGTGGATCTAAAAATGCCAAGGTAAAAATCTTTTATTTATTTAGATCAATGAAATTGTTATATTTAATTTGCAATATGACATTTAAATGTTTAATACTTATGTGTAACAGGAAGTAATATACCTCAGAGAACATAACATATGTGAGAGGTCGTGGTTTTTTTTTTTTTTTTGTTTTTTTTTTTTGAACATGTTTGAACATGCAACAATATGCTTGTGTTTGATTACATGGACTTACATGTATTATATAATATATTTACAGGAAACTGCTTCAGCTGGGCCAGTCAGCGCAGAAGAAGTTGCCAAATTAACAGAGGAAGTTGCTAAACAGGTAAAAATGATGTTTTCAGTATTACTAGTTTATAAGGTTACCATGGTTACTCGTAACCAATAACATTGTGTTGATAAATTAGAAGATAGCTTTCTTACATTTGAAGAGTTATAAATTTAATTTAGCAAATTGAGGTCTACCTGGTGAGGCTTATGGAGCCAAGTGACCCGTATTTCAGTTTAAAAAATTTAAGGAAGGAAGGTATATGTTTCTCAAGAGACTGTTGTGGTTTGGTTAAAAGTTTGTGTAGATCTTAGATCAGAGGGTCTAACAGTTCTTGTTATTGAAAGTTTATTTACGTGGATTGGAATTTAAAAAAAATTTTATCCCAATATTGTTGACTGTACATCATGATTCAAATTTGGTTGTGCAAAGGTCAAGATCAAACAGTCAGAAATTTGTTGTCATTGTTTGTAAGTGCTTTTATTTAATAAAAAATAAACATACTAGTCCATGTTTGATTCACTATCCAAAAAACCCAAAAACAAAAAGAAGTATGTGGTTAAGCATGTGAACTACCAACAATAGAGGTGAGACCAGGTGCTCTGGATGTGTAAGCACCTCCTTTGCTAGCTACATCTGTGAATTAAAATTAAATAGAACTATGGTACTTCAAACATATTCTTTATATTATACAGGGAAATGTTGTACGTGAATTGAAAGCAAAGAAAGCTGAAAAGCCATTAATTGATGCAGAAGTTGCCAAACTTTTAGACTTGAAGAAAAAATTGACAGCAGCAGAAGGAAAGGACCCAAATGCTGAAAGTGGTGGATCAAAAAAGAAAGGGAAAAAGGTAACACTGATGGAAAATGATACTTTAACCAAACTACTTTATTGAAATGGTATAACTCTTTTTCTGTAATAGGTCTAGAGATGACAATGATAATGTGGAATCTACCTCTACCTATTTCTCTTTAGGGCCATGTAAAAGGGAAATGGGATAATCTTTAAAAATTGTCTCCTCTAAACTTACAATAGATATAGCTTAGATAATTCATCTATATTATATTAGAACACTTAATTTCAAATTTGAACAAATCGTATCTCATGTGTATCTGTAGAGCCCAAAATAGGAAAATGTTACCTAAGGGGTAAGTTAATAAAATCAGTGTACTTCTTAATATATCTTGAAAACTATAAACTTTTTGTATAGGAATATATATTGGAATATTGTAGGTATTCATGTAACAGTCATTTTGATATATAGAGGAAGGTCATGGATTCAAAGGTCAAGTTTATTAGACCTGCCTGCCTGTACAATTTAGAATCAAGAAAAAAATCAACACAGTTTCAATTTTTTTTTTTTTTGGCCATCCAAAACTTCCTGTAAATTCTACAATTTTGGTCTATTTTTTGTTTCCATAATATAGAATGTTTAACATTAACAATATGCTGGGGTGATGACATACATACATGTCTATCATGCCATTGTTTGTTGCTTGTGCAAATTCAAACTGATTTAAATTATGTGCCCTCGAAAAAATACATTAATTTTCAATTGCTCACTTGCCTCTAGATTTTTAAAAAAATCTGTAGAACTAAAGTTTGATTTGGTTTGGCCTTAACTTATTTTGACTGTAGATCTAAAATTTGATTTGGTGTGGCCTTAACTTGACTTTGATGTATAAGTTCATTACTGAAATAACCATAAAATTTGAATTTTTTTATTGAATAGTCAGAAGCACCCAAGTCTGCCAGTGAAGGATCTAAGCCTGGTGTAGAAAACAGTGGTTCTGTGGTACAAGGCTCTCAACAAGAGATTGATAGACTCACTAATGAAGTTACTAAGCAGGTACATGTACATATGTTTGTTGATTGATTTATTACTGGATTGATTGATTTGGGTTTTACACCCCAGTTAAGAGTACTTCACTTTTATTGAGATGTCACCATCTAGGTGAAGTGGCAGAATTTTTATCAATCCAGTTTGCCGAGACCAATTTAAAAGAAGGGTTCTTTAACATGTCACTTCTGCTGTGACACGAGACATCGGTTTTTAATGCCTCTTCTGAAGGACTCTGTGTCTGTCATTTGACCATTGCATGTCAGGACTTTGTTCTAAGGTCATATTATCTGTAAAAGGTCACAAAGCAATGAAGGGTGCATATACAGGCTATAACTCTTTGTTGCATAAGAAGAATGGCACATAGCATCATACAATGATTCCCATGCTCCAAGGATTTGTCATGACCTTGAACCAAGGTAATTTCTTATGGTTACTGAGGGCATTTATTTGTTAATGATTTTTGGACTATTATTCTTGACTTGTTTTGAAGTATTTCATGAAAATTCTTTCAATTGATCATCACTGGGCCAAATATATGTCACATGTGTCAAGCTCTTGAACCAAGGTATTTTTTTAAAGATCAATATCCACTACAGTACCTCAGTATGCTGGAAGTCTTGAGTTCCAACTCTGGCCAGGGTCTGACCATGACTTGCTAATAGGTAGTGACTGTTCTTTTGCCAAGCACTTGACATTTAGAAATAAAAGTCACGGGGTCCTTCAGAAGAGACATTTAAAACTGATACCCCTTGTCATGACAGCATGACACTTTAAAGAATGCTCACTGCACATTGCCCTGGGTGCACTGCTATGGTCAAAAGTTATGTCATTCACCTGGAACTGACTGCTGATGTCTGGATATAAGTGACATATTCTTGACTGAGATTATCTTAAAGACCGATGTCTACATAATAGTGATGTGTGTTGGTCATGACCAAAGTCTGTGTGGGATTTGAAGTTTCTTTAACAGGGTTTAGCAATTTTTATTGAAAATTTCAAGAAATATTCTTCAATTCAAGAATTATAGACAACTTTTTTATAGAAACAGAATCCGTTCTTTAATATTTTTTTTAAATTTTGTTTTTATTATCATTATTTTTTTGTTATTTCAGGGGAATAAAGTCAGAGATTTAAAGACTAATAAGTCTGAGAAATCTGTTATTGATGCTGAGGTTGCTAAGTTACTGGACTTGAAAAAACAGTTGGCTGTAGCCCAAGGTCAAGATCCCGAGGCTATCACTGGTGGAGGCAAGAAAAAAGGAAAGAAGAAATAAACCAATAAAAGAATGTAGAATAGATGAAGTGATATATGAATATAAAAAACAAAATGTCTTGAGACAATGAAAAACTAAAAAATAAATAAAAAAATCAGCACTTAAATCGTAACAACTTAGATCAATAAAGAAGAGCAGGGAATTGAAATAAATAAAGAGATATGCTACAACACTGGGAAGAAAGCGAAGAGAGAGTTAAGTGCTAAGTGACACCAAAATGAAATATTTCAATGGGGAAAGGGGAAAAGATAATAAAGGGAAAAGAAATACATGTCGCAGATTAACATTTAGGGGACTATTGAAAAGAGAAACAAGTGCTCAGTGACATTAAAGACAGAATGGAAAAAAAAACTCGCACAAATTTAACAAAGACTTCGCTGTTTTATGGCAACATGGTGCTTATTATAGTTTGTATTACAAAAATAAATTTGTTGTTGAATGAAAAAGTATCATGGATATTTTGAATGTTATATTTATGAATTAAAATGGAATGAGAAATTGATGTCTTGATTTTTATAATCCACCACAGAACTGATTCTTATCTCTGATAGAAGTTTTACCCCTATCAGTAACAAACTTACCAATCCATGTCGACATCACAATCACAAAGCAAAGTAAAAACTTTAAAATTGAAAATGAAGTTAAACACATGAACACGACAATGGAAATAAGGTTGGTGCTCTGTAAGGATAATTACCTTCTGTTTAAATTAAAATTAAAATGTAAAGTTTACGCACGACGGACGACGGACAGTGATAGATTGCAATAGCTCATCTGAGCCTGAGCTAAAAAAGGGCAATTGGAATATAATTTTAGTGGCCTTTTCAATTACAATTTTCAACACAGGCTACATAAAAAAGAACAAAAGTAGATATATGTCACAAGTATAAAAACTAATATTGAATACAACTTTGAGTCAGAATCAGTTTTTGTTCAGATGAAACATACAAGCCTAGACTTTTGGAGACCCTAAAAAATGTTATGGTTGTCATCACAATATTGTTATGTAAATGTTTCCAAAATAACCAAGAATATTATTGACATCCCATAGTCCAATGTACCCTTAATTCATTTACTCTCAATCACACGTGTTTAGATGAGCTATTGCTGTAAACTTTACATTTTAATCTTCTCCTCCAAAACTACTGGGCCAAATTTGATGAAACTTGGAGGTTATCATGCCTGGGTAACAGCCTTTCAAAATTGTGTTTGGGGTTTGGCCACCGTTACTAAAAATAGCAAAAAGACAAAACATTAAAATTGTGTTTTTCATGAAAATTGAACGAAAAATAGGTTACGCGTTTTTTGCATAAAATTATGTAATTTTAAAAATGAGACATTTATTGTTATAACTCAATAACATTTTGATATATACATTAAGGTCATGGTTTTAAAGGTCAAGGTCACAGATGCGAAAGAATACCATAATGGTTAATTATCTCGAAAACTAGTAACTTTCAAAATTGTGTTCGGGGTTTGGCCATGCCCAACAAGATGGTCACTGTTACTAAAAATAGCAAAAAGACAAAACATTAAAATTGTGTTTTTCATGAAAATTGAACGAAAAATAGGTTACGCGTTTTTTGCATAAAATTATGTAATTTAAAAATGAGACATTTATTGTTATAACTCAATAACATTTTGATATATACATTAAGGTCATGGGTTTAAAGGTCAAGGTCACAGATGCGAAAGAATACCATAATGGTTAATTATCTCGAAAACTAGTAACTTTTTGTATAGACATGTATATTACAATATTGTAGGAGTTGATTTAACGATCATTTTGATATATAGATTAATGTCATGCGTTCAAAGGTCAAGGTCACAGATGCGAAAGAATACTGAAATGGTTAATTATCTCAAAATCTATAAGCTTTTTGTATAGACATGTATATTACAATATTGTAGGAATTGATTTAATATACATTAAGGTCATGGGTTTAAAGGTCAAGGTCACAGATGCGAAAGAATACCATAATGGTTAATTATCTCGAAAACTATAAGCTTTTTGTATAGACATGTATATCACAATATTGTAGGAATTGATTTAATGATCATTTTGATATATACATTAAGGTCAAGGTCACAGATGCAAAAGAATACCATAATGGTTAATTATCTCGAAAACTAGTAACTTTTTGTATAGACATGTATATTACAATATTGTAGGAATTGATTTAATACACATTAAGGTCATGGGTTTAAAGGTCAAGGTCACAGATGCGAAAGAATACCCTAATAGTTAATTATCTCAAAAACTATAAACTTTTTGTATAGACATGTATATTACAATATTGTAGGAGTTGATTTAATGATCATTTTGATATAAGATTAAGATCATGGGTTCAAAGGTCAAGGTTACCGATGGGAAAGGATACTGAAATGGTTAATTATCTCGAAAACTATTAACTTTTTGTATAGGCATGTATATTCGAATATTGTAGGTAATGGCCTAACAATCTTTTTGATATATAGATGAAGGTTACAGTTTCATACTTTTGTTTTTACTTTTTTTAGCTGTTTATAAATAATGTATTGTAGCTAGACTATATATATATAATATATATATATATATAATATATATATATATATATATATATATATATATATCTAATATGTAGCATTCTCGGGACAAGGTATGATTAATTTGCAAAAATCCTTGTATTTAATTCTGCCTTACTGCTGAAAATTAGGAGTTATTTTTAATAAATTTTTTGACCATTGAACCTCTGCATGAGATATGTACTTAGCCTCAGGTGAGCGTTAAGGCCCATGGGCCTCTTGTTATGTTATTAAACCTGTTTATAAGGTCCACCTGCCCACAAAAACAACTTGTATTGTTCCTTTTGGGTGACTTTATAGACAGATTTGACTCTATAGAGAGCAATTGGGATGCAATTTTACTTGTCTTTAAAAGTAGGTTACCCTTATAAAGAGGATCAAATAATATGAATAGAGAAGACAAATATAAACGTGTAACTTCCATCAGAACCTCTGATCATTTAGTAACATCATTGTGACACCTACAAAAACTAATTTTGACAATATTGTGATAAAGGGTGGTTAAAGCACATGGCTGAACATGGACTACCGAAAATAGTCGATAATTAAAGTTATAGGCTTAATCAAGTTTGTTCCCACATGATCGATCACATTGCCTCTAAAGTGCCTAGGTTCAAATCCTGTAGCAATACATAGCATGAACGATTTGTCAGTTGGCTTTCCGAAGGATGCTGATGTTCTTTGGGTACTTTGGTTTTCCTACACCATCCAAAACCTGACCGCCTCAATTTACAGTACAGACCTGTCGAAAGTCTAACACCAAGCTGATGAATAATCACCCACTAATCACGGTTCTTTGTTAGCCATATCTTGTCAACTTTTTGGCAGCTGCTATCTGTCTCTCGGCAGGTTTTCGGTCACTAGCTATATCCATATCTCGGCCACACGACATCCAAGCTTTGACCTCTTATCGTTAGCTCAGTGTTTAACTTTCGACAGGTCTGTACTGTATGTGAAGATGTAAATCACAACCCACAACCTGAATAGGACTAGAATCTGCGACTCGAGCATTAAACATATTTTGCATACGTGCACCTAACCATAAATAACATACTTATTTTGACTGTTGTACAGTCAAACCTGTCTGAAGGACTACCTCTATATAAGGATCACCTGCTTTTAAAGGCCAGTACAATTTTAATCAAATTGCTCTTTATTCATGGTATTTGAACCTCTACATAAGGGTTACTTAGGGCACTTTTATGGTCCCCCTTGGATGTTCTTTATCAACCGATTTGACTATACTTTGTTGGTTGGAAAAGTAGGAATAAATGCAACAACAAAATATTGTTGAAATATTTTATTAAGAATTAAATGGACCCAAAACTGATTATACAAGATGTAAATCATTCGCTTAATCTTTCATGATGGCTTTATTTTCTTCCAATAATTGAAACATTAATTCTTTCTTCTCGTTTACATGTGTCCATCTTCATGTCCATATCACCTAAAAGTATAAACTTAACATAAAAAGAAAGATAGAGAGAATGATTAATTGAAAGGGGTTTTATGTCTAAGTAAAAAATTTCACTTAAAAACATGGCATAAATTTTGACATTTGTAGTGCACTCAGGACAATGTGCAGGGAGATGTTTTAACTTGCCACGTTTGCCGTGACACGGACCATCGGTTTTAAGACCTCGTCTAAAAGACTCAGTGACTTTATTTTCTAAATGCAGAGTACTTGACTAAAGAACAGTCATTACTTATTTTCAAATCTTGGCGAGACCACGGCCTGTGTTCGAAACTATGACCTCCCAAATACAAAGCGAACACTACACTTCACTCAAATAAAATATTCTTGACTGGAACTTAAAACCCCATTCAATATGTCCTATTACAAATAGCCCACTCCACGTATACTAGTTTATATCGTCTGTTTCCAATATTGCAATAATTCACTTACAGTGCTTTATTAGCATGAAAAGACAACTGAATGCCATTTTTTCCCTTTTTTTCTCTGAATAACCTTCTAAACATACCTATCAAATAAACACGGTTGCATTATAGAATTATCATGTGCTAGCTGTTTATTTTATTTTATAAAGAACAAGAACGTGTATAAACAGGCGGTTGCCATTCATTAATCGCTTTATACTCTGATTAATATCGCTATCCAATTGAAACTCAGTAGCCTTATAGAATTGTGCGATTGAAACCAATATGTAGTATTGTCAGATTAACATTGTCTGTTTCTTAAATTGTAAATTACTCAAAAAACTAACCTATGCTTAATGGCTTAAGTGGATTTAGCTTAATATATTTTAGTCCTTATATTTTTTTATTATTTCAATGTATAGCACACACACACACACACACACACACACACACACACACAATAAGTTTTCGATACCTTAAACACAATCTCTTTTAGCAAGCGGACCCATTCCGAACTCGTCTTTGTCAACAACTCTATCATCTATTATAGTGATCATAAAAATAGTAATATTAAACAATATTTGAAATTTGTAAATGAATTTTTGGTATAGTGCGTCAAGTTTGACCTGGCCGTTTGACCTATTTGAATAATAGCTTTGGAAAATAGACTGTGTGATTTAAGTAAGGCAGCATGTTTTTTAACTAAAAACTCCCTGTACACAGTATTTCTATCACAACTACATATAGTTCCTACATTACACAATGGATACGCCTGTTTAAATATTCAAATAATCAAGGGGCCAGATCAAACTTAACGCAAGTATAATATTATCATAGAAAACATAAATACTTGATATGAACCAATACAATAAAGAATACAACAATGCAGGTACATGATAGAAACAGTCGAACAAGACAAAATAAGAAAGGACGAATACATAGTGGGAACACTGATTATAAAAACCAACTTTGGACCAGCAACAAGGTCAATATTCAGCATTGTGGTTATAGCACTGTTAATCACGTTGATGACCGATCTTCTGTCTACTGTAGTGAATTGTATAATGTGTTCCATAATAACTCTCTATGACAAGGTTACCTTTCCTATTGAAAAAAATAGTTTTGAAAATATTTTATCCCAATTTAACGGATGACTTCTATCACAGTCGCACGACTGTCACTATCAGACGGTTTTCGCACAAGTCCGAATTATCTGCCTGAACGATCTTGTGTTATTTTTTTTTTAAATGCAATATAAAAATAACGTACCGTCGTTAAGACATATTATTCAGCCTATTTTCACATGAAACTAAAATCAATATTAAAAATGTTAAATAAAATTTTAAATTTTGTTTCACTCACCCTTATGATCCATCATGTAATACGTAGCTTCAATTGTGTGGTCCTTCATTGTCGAGTTTAAGATGGAGCCCAGTTCCAACAAGGTAACAAAGCCATCACGGTCCAGATCATAATTGGTGAAAGCACATGGTACGTCTTTTCTAGCACCTGCACTTCTCTGTTGTTAAAATAAAAGAAAGTTTATGCAGTTTAGAACCTAGGTATTTTTTAAAGTGGGGTTTCCATTTTTTCGTTGATGCCAAACACGAGGTATGAGGTTCTAGGCTGTAGAATAAAATCCTGTTTCAATTTGACCCTTATATAGAGGTTAAAGTTGTACACACTTACATCATATCATGAACAGAAATAAAGAGGACGACCCTACCCCCGGAACCCCCTCGGTCCACCACTAAGGCTGTAACTACTAAATTATGTTTACTTGCCAAACTCTAACGCACAAAACAAAATGTAAAATAACATGTTTTGCCATGACAGGAACAGCCAAACAAGACAGAATGGGACACCCCTGGACCGCTGATTATGAAACTCAAATTGAAGGACAGTGAACACTGTATATACGGACAAATATGGCAGGTTTGCCATAGGTGATTTTTTGTTACTTTAACAAATGTCCTGACATACCAAAATAAAACATGTTATATGTGTGTGTGTCCCATTTACACTGTTTCGAAAGATATACTGGATAGAACAGTTGTATTTCTTCCGACAAATCATATGTGTCACTAAAATAGCGCATGTTCCATATTGATAAATACTATTAGATGACCACCGACAATCCTGCGTATGTAAATATCAGTGTAGGCACTGTGTACAACCCTTTTAAAGATAGAATCGCTGAAGCCCCGGTGTAACTCACATATAAGATATGATAGAATCGCAAATCTTAGCTTCAAATACAAACACGAGGTATGTTGTTGTTACTTTGTACTCTTTTTTATACTTTGATTATAAGCATGCAAATTACCATATACCCCACGGAACAAAAGACACTTCTCGCATCCTCAAGTGTCTTTAATCACTTAAATGAACCTGTCATTTCTTCAAACAATTCGGATCAGTTTCAGTCTATCGAAGCCGATGCGAACATTTTGTCATATTTTAACCAAAATACTGCCGCTCTAAGCATGTATCATCAAGAATTCATTAATGGAAGCTGTCAGAACACAAACCCCCAAAAAGTCAAAAAATTAAAATGTGGGGTTTAGTGGGCTGATTAATCGGACTACCAACGACCGTAAAAACCTACCACAAAATGTTATACATACCAGACCTTACAAGACCCTACCACAAAAATGTTCTACATACGACCTTAGAAGACCCTAACACGAAAATGGTCTACAAACGACCTTAGAAGACCCTACCACAAAAATGTTCTACAAACGACCTTAGAAAACCCTAAAATACACAAAAATCTTCTGCAAACAACCTTAGAAGATCCTACCACAAAAATGTTCTACAAACGACCTTAAAAACCTATCACAAAATGTTATACATACCACCTTAGAAGACCCTACCACAAAAATGGTCTACAAACGACCTTAGAAGACCCTGCTACAAAAATGATTTGCCAACGACCTTAAAAACCTACAAAAAATGTTATACATGCCACCTTACAAGACCCTACCACAAAAATGTTTTACAAACGAGCTTAAAATCTATAACAAAAATGGTCTACAAACAGCCTTAGAAGACCCTACCACAAAAATAATCTACAAACGACCTTACAAGACCCTTCCACAAAATGTTCTGCAAACGACCTAAGAAGAACCTGCCACAAATTGTTCTGCAAACGACCTAAGAAGACCCTAACACAAAATGTTCTACACACGACCTTAGAAGATCCTACCACAAAATGTCTGCAAACGATATAAGAAGACCCTACTACAAAATGTTCTACAAACGACCTAAGAAGACCCTACCACAAAATGTTCTACAAACGACCTAAGAAGACCCTACCACAAAATGTTCTACAAACGACCTAAGAAGTTCCTACCACAAAAATGTTCTACAAACGACCTAAGAAGACCATACCACAAAAATGTTCTACAAACGACCTTAGAAGAAGACCCTTCCACAAAATGTTCTGCAAACGATCTAAGAAGACCCTACCACAAAATGTTCTACAAACGACCTTAGAAGACCCTACCACAAAATGTTTTACAAACGACCTTAGAAGACCCTACCACAAATGTTCTACAATCGACCTAAGAAGATCCTACCACACAAATGTTTTACAAACGACCTTAGAAGACCATACAAAAATGTTCTACAAACGACCTTAGAAGAAGACCCTTCCACAAAATGTTCTGCAAACGATCTAAGAAGACCCTACCACAAAATGTTCTACAAAAGACCTTAGAAGACCCTACCACAAAATGTTTTACAAACGACCTTAGAAGACCATACCACAAATGTTCTACAATCGACCTAAGAAGATCCTACCACACAAATGTTTTACAAACGACCTTAGAAGACCATACCACAAAAATGTTCTACACACGACCTTAGAAGAAGATCCTACCACAAATTGTTCTGCAAACGATCTAAGAAGACCCTTACAAAAATGTTCTGCAAACGATCTAAGAAGACCCTACCACAAAATGTTCTACAAACAACCTAAGAAGATCCTACCACAGAATGTTCTACAAACGACCTAAGAAGTTCCTACCACAAAAATGTTCTACAAACGACCTAAGAAGACCATACCACAAAAATGTTCTACACACGACCTTAGAAGAAGATCCTACCACAAATTGTTCTGCAAACGATCTAAAAAGACCCTTACAAAAATGTTCTGCAAACGATCTAAGAAGACCCTACCACAAAATGTTCTACAAACGACCTAAGAAGATCCTACCAAAGAATGTTCTACAAACGACTTTAGAAGACCCTACCACAAAAATGATCTGCCAACGACCTTAGAAGAAGACCCTTCCACAAAATGTTCTGCAAACGATCTAAGAAGACCCTACCACAAAATGTTCTACAAACGACCTTAGAAGACCCTACCACAAAATGTTTTACAAACGACCTTAGAAGACCATACCACAAAAATGTTCTACACACGACCTTAGAAGAAGATCCTACCACAAATTGTTCTGCAAACGATCTAAGAAGACCCTTACAAAAATGTTCTGCAAACGATCTAGGAAGACCCTACCACAAAATGTTCTACAAACAACCTAAGAAGATCCTACCACAGAATGTTCTACAAACGACTTTAGAAGACCCTACCACAAAAATGATCTGCCAACGACCTTAGAAGAAGACCCGACCACAAAATGTTCTGCAAACGATCTAAGAAAACCCTACCACAAAATGTTCTACAAACGACCTAAGAAAACCCTACCACAAATGTTCTACAAACGACCTAAGAAGATCCTACCTCACAAATGTTCTACAAACGACCTAAGAAGATCCTACCACACAAATGTTCTACAAACGACCTTAGAAGACTATACCACAAAAATGTTCTAAAACGACCATAGACGAAGACCCTACCAAAAAATGCTCTGCAAACGATCTAAGAAAACCCGACCACAAAATATTCTGCAAACGATCTAAGAAGACCCTACCACAAAATGTTCTATAAACGACCTTAGAAGACCCTACCACAAAATGTTCTACAAACGAACTTAGAAGAACCTAACACAAATATGTTCTACAAACGACCTTAGAAGAAGACCCTACCACAAAACTGTTCTTGGAACGATCTTAAAAACTACCACAAAATGATTTACAAACGAGCTTAAAAATGTTCAACAAATGATCTTAAAAACTTCAAAAAAAAAAAAATGTTCAATAAACGATCTTAAAAATTTCAAACAATGACCAAGAAATGATCCTAAAAATTAAAAAAAATGTTCACAAATGATCTTAAAAATTTCGAAAAATGTTCTATAAATGATCTTAAAAACATACAAAAATGTTCTACAAATGATCTTAAACATTCTTCTGCTTTCAGATTTTCTTTTTTTTATTAAGAAACTTAAATTACCATTGTTATTCATTTGTACATTTACCTTCGTCAAAACCTCGGCACAATCTAGATCACAATCGCCACCTGGGAATCCAATCACAATAAATTGCTTCAGTGTGCAGGGTACAATATCCCAAGATAGCAACCATAATCAATTTAACATTATCTATCTACAACAGCAACAACATTAATAAAAATATTTAAATCATTAAAAAATTAGTTTTAAAAAAGGTTTGATGAAGATGTAAGGATCACAGTGTCTCTAACCGCCGAAAATTCGAATCTCACTAGGAAAGCTGATATTCTAGTGTATAAAAATTTATCAGGTCGCAATCCAGTTTTACGATTTGTTTCACCTCTATTTTTGAAAGCCTGCATCAATATGTGTAAATGTTCTATTTTTGGGTTCAACCACTTTAACAATCATAATGGTACAAGCAATTATCGCCACCATTGTCTCAATTTGTTGGTTGCTAAAACAATTACATGAAATGACACAATAAAATACATCGAATTTTCATTGAATATCATTATGTGATCTCATAAGTGTTACCACTTATAGACTAGGCACATTTTCAGAAAAGACGTCGTTTTAAAGAGGAAGAGGCATTTTTTAGTAAAAGCAAACCATATATCCTTCTTACCTAATTTGGGTGTGCTGAGTTCGAAATGGCAGATACCAAGCTGAAAAATTGCTCTAAGTAGGTCAAAATTTAAATACAAAATGGCCGCCAAAATCAAAAAGGTATTTTGCGTAAAATTTGATATAGAAGTTGTTGTAATGGCAAGAAACAGCTATTAATCAAATATTGTAATATTTCAAGGCTTAATTGGGTGTTAATGAGCAAAAAATTTAAAAAAAGGTCCACGGGCATTATTGCTCACCTGAAAACATTTAGAAAATACTGAAATTTTAGAGGCAACAACATTTTCGTTGATTATCATATACACAATTTGCTATGGGGTTAGATCTTGGCATGTTGATTATTTTTGCGACTTCGTGATTTTGTTTATAATACTTTTAAAAAAAATATGAAAAAAAATCGCAAAAATTATACTCCAGGGGTAACATCTCCTCTATGGATCATCATATTTTTACAAACATTGCTACTTAGCTTGTCATGCTCATGTTTTTCAATGCATTGCACATATAACACTAATAGTTTTCAAGTAAATAGTCACAAAACCAGCAAACTTTGCAAAAATATTATTTTTAGGGGCAATAACTCTGAAAAAGGTGGTTTGAATCTATGAAATCAAAAGATTGGCATGCTGGTCAGCCTTCGTCTCAGGTGGCCTAGCGACAAAGATCATTATGAAAAAAGTTATGTACATATATATTCCAAATATGTCGATAAAGTTTATCCTTTGTGTGAGGTAAATTTATATATTAAAAACTTAAAAATAAGGTAAAATGTTTTTCTAAAACGTAACTGAATTTATTAGTTGTAAAACATGTTTCACCGTTATGTACGGTTATTTTTTGTTACATATCCTGGATAAAGTTCAATATTTAACTTCAGCCAGTTTTAATTTTTTTACTTTTGTTTTTGGATTGTAATTTGAACATGGGACTGCATGTTTCTGTTAAATTAAATGAATTGAATTAAGTATGACATATAACATGCTGAAACACTGATTTATGTAGACCAGAATGTGAATGAAATAGCTTACAAAACCGAAATCTGTGTTTGCAACAAATGCTTACGAATTTTTTCCTTTTAACAGAGAAAGAGCCAAGTAAATGTAACTAAACTAGCCTTTAAAAACCTATTTAGAGGACTCTGAGGTGCTAAGTCATCACCGAGCAACTCAAAGCTGACTTTTTGCTAAATTTGTGAACTTGCATTACAAAATGTTGTTGTAAAATTTGACATTTAACCATAGCAAAGGCAACACTACACTTGGTTTTATTGAATTGGTAAGAAGTATGCGGGTTGAATGATATGTCGTGAGCCTTCTGTTAAAAAGGAAATTAACGATGATGTCCCTTTTCAACCCCTCTATTTCCTGATTGTGTATCCGAAGACCAGTGTCGTTTTTTAAGTTAATATCAACAAGGTATTACTCTTTGTGACTTGGCAAATGTAAAAAATTGTGAAAGAGCAGGATCCAATATTTGCAAGAGAACGGTGAAGCACCTAAGGCTATCCATACTGATATGAAAGCAGCACAGAAAAGATGCCCCTTGATAAGCAATAGTAAAAAGTAGTTGGCGTATTATAAACGGCAGAACATATATGGTGACCCCATTCTTGGAAGGCATGCCACTGTTGCAACCCCAAAATGGTCAATAGAGGTTTGTTTTCATTCATGGTAGCCGAAAACAACATTGGCTGCTAATTTCTGAGAAATCCTTTTCTTTCAAAAAGAAAATTGTTTTTGCCACTCTGTAAAAATACTTTAAAATTAAAGATTTTCACAAATTTTGGAAGTTTAATCACAAATCATTTTAAAATTGTGGAAACGTAGATAAAAGCCATAATATCGGTATTAAGGTGAGAAAGCTTTGAGCCCGTTGGGCTTCTGGCAATTAATCAGAAACAAACAAGATGCACTTTGTCGCGTGTTAATCTAAATTTTTTAGTGGTAGATACTGCTAGCTCCCATACGAGCTTTGTTACTATGGAGATAAAGCATCCCAGAGCCCAAACAACAGTCAAAACAATGGAACCACTCTGGTTCACCTCCGCCAAAGAAGGCAGAAAAAGACTGTTCCATTATCTAGAAAGGCTATGACAACGGTTATCTGAGATATTGATGATATTCTGATGGTAGATTATTTCCGAAAGGGACAAAAAATAAATGTCATATTATTTGTATTACCTGTGAGGCTGTTACGGAAAAATATTCCACTCTAGTGTTTTGGAAAACTCAGTAAAGGTGTGTTGGTCCACTAGCACAATGCTACCATTGCCTTGACTGCAATTAACGATTGTGGCTTTAGATTTTTAATGATTGAGTGGCCAGCTTATTGCTTAAGCTTGCACATCAGTCTTTCGTCTGTTTCCAACACTGAAAACGGTCATTTACTTTACTTAGTTTTATAGTCAGATGATGATGTCATATATTCATTGGAGGACTTCTGACTTTAAAAGAAAATGAATTCTTTAAAAGTTGCATTGAGTTCCTTAAACACCGCTGCCAAAACTGTATAGAGACTGATACTATGTTGAAAAATAATGCAATGTTACCGGCAAAGTTCAAATCATTACAATTTGGTATTTTGACATTTACAACAATGGGTTTTACATACTATTTTGCAAGAACATGTGGTAAACTCTATATAAAAGACTGTTCCTGAACAGGCTTTTTCTGCATTTTAAACACAAGTTTCGATTTTTACTATTAGTTTATCAATTTCACGCCATGATCTTAATAAAGCAGTTTCAGTATAGTTTTAGACATGGACTTAATTTAATCATGTAGATTTCATAAGTGTAATATGCAAAAGGCACACATAATGAACAAACACTTATAACCTCCACATTACTTTTAGAAGTACTTTTACATTGGGTTCAAACATTTAAACTTCACTTTAGCCTCTTCCATTTTAATTTAGCAACCTCAAGTTATGCTGAAATGTTAAAATGAACAAAGTACCATCTTTTGATAAACATGTAACTTCAATAACACTGTGAAATTATACGCATAAATTGAAACAGTCGCCATTTTGTTTTTGGAAATATGGGTAAATCTTCCCTTTGAATGACTTTTGCAGTTTTGAATTTAGTACTCTCAATTATATTTCAAACGCATGTTATCAACTTTTGCTAATATTTGCCACCCCAAGTAACATTTTTTGCATTGGTACACTATGGATTTAGGTCGCCATTTTGTTTTTGGAATTATGGGTTCAAAACCTTAAAATTTAGCTTGGTATCCGCCATTTGTGCATTCATCAACTTCGAATGATACTGAATAAAGCATGCTACTAACTTTTACCAAAATTTGTCAACTCAAGTAACATATTTTGCGTTGGTACACCATCAATTTTAGTCGCCATTTTGTTTTTGGAATTATGGGTTAAAACTCAAAATTTAGCTTGGTATCCTTCATTTTGAAATTCAGCAAACTCGAATAATGTTGAATGAAGCATGTTACCAACTTTTACTAAAATTTGCCACCCCAATGAACATTTTTGCATTGGTACACTTTGAATTTAAGTGCCATTTTGATTTTGAAATTATGGGTTAAAAAACTCAAAATTGAGCTTTGTAGCGGTCATTTTTGAATTCGGCATCCTCAAATTATGTTAAATAAATCATGTTACCAACTTTTACCAAAATTTGTCGACCCAAGTAGCATTTTTGCATTGATTCACCATTAATTTTAGTCGCCATTTTGTTTTTTGAATTATGGGTTCAAAAACTCAAAATTCAGCTTGGTATCCGCCATTTTCGAATTCAGCACCCTCGAATTAGGTTAGATAACGATGTTACCAACTTTTACTAAAAAATGCCGCTTCAAGTCACATTTTCTGAAAATGTGCCTAGTCTATTAAGCGTGAGCTGCGTGAACAAGCGATAACATTTCTGTAAATAAGCAAGAACTTTCGTCTTCGCAATAATGTACAAGTGAACGCAAGATGTAAAATTATTTTTCATGCACTAGACCATCAAACAACTGACTGTTGAAGATATTTGAAATTTACCACAAGTAAAGCTCATATGAGAGAGAGAGAGAGAGAGAGAGAGAGAGAGAGAGAGAGAGAGAAAGAGAGAGAGAGATATCTTGTCTGTTCAGAGAATCACTTTCAAAAACCTAAGATACCAAAATATTCTTGCAGGTCTTTGCTTTCAGCTGGCTATGTCTGTTGGGTTTTTGTATTTGTTTGGGACATATATATACCCATTTCACAAGAGGAAAATAAGGAAGACAATTGTAAAACTTTCCTTCAAATTGGTATTAAATATAATCGGTGCTCTTAGACGACTGTACGTGTCAAAAGGAGTCGTGGCTCAGTATGTCCGAGCAACAAATAGCTTAAAACAGAAAAAGTTGTTGAAAGACCGGTACTGTGTTTCCATAAATTGAGTGCACATGGTTTTTATTGTTATTTTTTTAATTGAACGTGTTTCCATTAAACTATCAATAAAATGCAAATACCATTGTGTTAGGTCAGTGCATTTTAAGCACTGACCTAACAAAATGGTATTTTTAATTAAAATGATTATTGTTCAGTTCTCCTGTACATAGAGAAATTTTGCGAAAGTTTTGGAAATTTGATCAAGTTTATACACCAATTGGGCCTCATTCAAAGTTACATCAGGACATTTAGGGTCAGGTAGGTAATTGTTGTTCGGGTTTTTTCAAGGCGTGATCACCATGGATATTCCAATTATGACATAACGTTTATAGTTGTTCCAAGTAAGAAGGTACAGAAGGAATAATTTTGACATAGTCATATTTGTTGTTTTGTTAAAAAGTTAAAAAATTGCTCTATGTACAGAATTAAGTTCACTTTTTCATGAATGAAAAATATTCATGAGATATACTGCCGATTTGATATTAATGATTAAGCCTAGAGAGCTGCCGATTTAAATATAGCTATAATCAGTCTTGGCTGTTATTCAAAATGATACTTTAAATTCTAAAACATCTTAAAAATCAACAAAATTATTAAAGTATCAAATTTAGAAGATTTAAGTTAAGAAAAATCTTGGTTAAGAAATAAATTTGATTTGGCACTCATTTGTTAGCATATAATGTTAAACTTTTGATAGGGTTTTACTGTATATTTGAACAAGTGTAAAAATGTGGTTGATATAAAGTAGACCTTAAATAGGCATACTATACTAGATTTTCCTTAACTTAAATTTGGCCAATTTTGGTAATCTGTTTTTGGAAATACTGATGAATATTTTTGTAAAAACTAATGCTAATGTTTTAATATAGCAGTGACCTTTAAAATGACACCTTAATTTTCTGAATATCTTAAAAATCAACAAAATTATAAGGTTTTGAAATTTTGCAAGATTTAAGTTAAGGAAAATCTTAGCAAAGGAATGATTGTGAAACCGGGGCCTGTACTTAAAGCAAAGTGAGTCTTTGTTCTTCCTTATTGCTTATTTTGTAGACTGAATGCCAAAAATTGTATGACCCTCTCGAACCACATATTAAGACTTTTACTCATCATTTTCTTAAGTGGTTCCTTAAAAATTACACATGTCCTTCTTGTAGCAATCGGGAAGAAAGATATAAATCATATCGATTCGCTAAAATGTTAAAAGGAAACTTATTCCACTTAAAATGATTTAATTTCTTAAATGTATGTTTTATAGACCAACCAGGAACATTGAATCAGCCTAATTTATATTACTCACTTTTGCAATTGTTTCAAGGCCAATGATAACATTTATTATCATTATTATTATTATTATTATTAGTAGTAGTAGTAGTAGTAGTAATAGTAGTAGTTATCATTATTATTATCACTCACTTATTCCAAGATAATGCATCATTGGTCAAAATAGTACATATTTAATGTACACTATCATTATCATGACTTTCTTCGCTCGTAACTTTTATATCATTTTTCTTTAATTAGTTCCTCTTTTACAGAAATATGCATGAATAATGTGTTAAACAATCCATTTGATTTTAAAAAAAATAGGATGTTCAAGAACTGATAATAAAGAACATAATATGAAATTACAAGTTAAATGGAACCTAAACCGCGTTTCTATCCGGGAATATTTCTCGTAAATACAGTACAGTCAAACCTGTCTATATAGGACACCCAAGAGAAGCAGTAAAAGTGACGATTATAAGCAGGTGGCCCCTATATCCAGGTTCAAATAATATGAATAAAGAACAATTGGGAGACTATTCTACTGACCTTTATAATCAGGTGGCCCTTATTTAAGAATTGACTGTCATTTTTTCCTGGTTCATCAAGTAATGAACCAGATTTTAAAACTAGCAAATCTAAAATGAACTGCTTTGCAGTTCATCAGATTTGCTACTTTTAAAATCTGGTTCATTACTTGATGATTCAGGAAAACATGACAGTCAATTCTTATATATTTAATGTCCTATAGTTCCATGTCCCTACGCTCAATTTTAATTACACACGTGGCGGGTATAGCTAGCTAAATAGAGGGGCTTACCCTCCCGGAACACCCGGTCTCACTTCCCTGGTGGAACTTCACGTGTCTAACCTAACTTGTCAGTTTCAAGTTGTTAATTTGCTTCTGGATTGTGATTCGGACATAGATTAGTTTGGTAATGAACAACGAAAACAGATGATCCATATCTCGGTCACTAGGCACATGCACTAAGTTAACAGATTATGCCTAATAGGTGGATCATCGCGGCAACTTCTTACTTTTTTCTCTCAAGCTGTTATCTATCTCTCGACAGTTTTTCGTTCACTAGTTATCCATAGATTACCGAGTTTCATCTCCTTTTTGTTAGCTCAATGTTAAACTTTCAACAGGACGACACTGTTTTCATACTTAACCTAGTAAAGTGGCTCCGGAAAGTATTATACAATAATGTTCCTTATTACCTACTTATGCAATGTGTATATAAACTCAACGAAATCCAGGCTAGGACATCTGAAAAAATTCCAGATTACCCAGAGTACGATTATTTTTGCAGAAAAGTAGAGGTAAGGTCTCTCTCTCTCTCTCTCTCTCTCTCTCTCTCTCTCTCTCTCTCTCGGGTAATTAAGTTGGTAGAGTGGTCGCTTCGTGTGTGGTGTGGTAGTTTGTGGGTTCGAATCCCGACCGGTACTGGTCGTTCTTTTGCCAAAAACGTAGAAATGAAAGTCATTGGGTCTTCGGAAGAGATCTCCTTAAAACCCGATGTCCACTGATGACGTGTCGATATCAGTGAAAGTTCCTTGACAAGGACAGGTGTCAACTATATAACAGAATGGTCGGCATACAGAAAAAGTTGTAAAAATTGGAGAAATAAATTCGTGCGACGTATATCATCAAGCAAATGAACTTTTCCATATATTTTTTTAGATCACTAAATCTTTTATTTACGGGAGACGAGAAGGGTCACTAAAAATAAAAAAAACATAACTAGTGCACACGAGTTGCTAACCTGCGCGCACAAGTTAGTATCTGGTGTGCACGATTTACTAACTTGAGCGCACGAGTTTCACAACTTGAGCGCACGAGTTTCACAACTTGAGCGCACGAGTTGCTAACTTGCGGTTTAAGTTAGCAACTTGAGCGCACAAGATAGCAACTCGTGCGCACCAGTTATATTTTTTTATTTTTGTTGACCCTTCTCCTCTTCCGTAGGACAATGGTCGACTTATAAGAAAAAAATTATAACTACAATGTATATTGGTGTTACATTAACCATCAGCAATTTTTTACATCATCAATTGTTTGACGTTCTGTTTGTTCGCTTTCAGATGGACACTATTAAGTTTATATTGGTCGTCATGTTAGGATGTGCTATGATACAGACTATAGCTGCTGAGTGTAGGTGGTATTGTCGACCAACACCTAATGGCGGCATCGAGTGTGGCTTAGAGTGCACTTTTAAGGTAAATAGATAAAATTAGTAGGTGGCTTCTGTCACAATCATTACACCAACGTCCTCCCTAAACCACCCTCAAGAACTCCAATAAAGGTCATTCCAGCCATCTTAAAGCACTCTATCTTTAATAGTCTTTTAATGAGTATTAATGGAGTTACGACTTGCCTTTAAGGAATTTTTGACAATATTTAACATAAAATTAGTCACTTGGAAAACAAGCGTCTAGATGAAAGCCTTCTGGATTGGAACATTGCTGCGATTTATATAAACTGCCACTCACAAAATAATAATTATTTTTTTATTTTGTTTTCAATGCTTCTTATGACTTGATATACACTTGTGAATTCAAGTTTCATGACAAACTAGATGAATATATTCATTAAATACAGGCATTGCACGTTGTCTAATTGTGCACCAGTCATTAAAATTATCTGGTTTTTAAGTTTTAAAATTTATCAAAAAAGATCTTAGTTATGTTTAATCGTTTTAAGTATTGCCCTTGGTAGATTTGGTAAAGCTCAATTTGATTTTCTATTTGTCTCATTTCAACACCTTAATATATTTGAATGTTCACATTTTTGTCCGATCAGTATTAATAGGAAATATTATTCCATAACGACCACTTCAACACCAAACTAAATAATGTACTTATGATAATTTATTTATCTTTGTTGACTGTTTGCCAAGAACGTACGTCTTCAGTTGCAAAAATCCTTTTTCTTTTTTTCAAAACCAGAGAAGTGCCGAGACAAGAAATGGCGTGCCATGTGCTTTTACGAGGTATGACCTTGACCATGATGGTTTGGTTACCATGACAGAATTGAACCAAGTGTTAAGCTCGGCAATGAAGGATCACACAATTAAAGCTACGTTTTACATGATGGATGGAAATGGTGAGTAAAATAAAAATATATATTTCAATTTCTACGAAGGATAAGATGTACGCTGGAAGTCTCTCTGATACGTTTGGAACCATCTAACCATATCATTTAACGTCCTGTAGGCGTTTTGCACAGCGAACATTACTCCCTAGAGTTTTTTGAGCTGTAAATAATATCGAAGTAATATACTAGCACTTTTAATGAAAAAAAGTTTTTTATCAGTCTAACAGAAAATCGTAAATTTTTGGCCAAAAAATAATCATTTTATCGTTGCCAGAACGCAGTTCTCGCATTATTTTCTAACCTGGCGGCAACTAAAACCTAGACGGGATTTTTGCCGAATACTGTCTAGTGATGAGGTCCTGCTATTGGAGTCCAAAATCATAAAAACAAAATAATACCAAAGGATTAATATAAGTAACCTGCCCCTAGTTTCACAATCATTTCCTGACCAAGATGTTCCTTAATTTGAATCTGGTAAATTATGACCACATTTTTTAGTTATGGGTTGTGATACTGTAATGTGTAAGTAGCAAACTTCAAAAATACAAACGTAGCACATGACAATACGTTTGATGTTTTTATAATACAATGCATTCAAAACTATATTACTTTTGAATGCATTGTTTCATAAAAATAGAACATGGCAGTACTACAGTTAAATTCTTGCATGTTCTACAAAATGGCACTTTTAAATTCAGAATATCTTAAATTTATATTAACAAAATTATTAAGGTAATTTACAGATTTAAGTTAAGGAAAATGTTGATTAAGAAATGATTGTGAAACAGGGGCCATGGCAAAGACGAAAGCTGTAAAATAATCCTTCTAGGCAATACTATTGACATTTGCCCTTTTATAACAAAAATAATTAAAACACGTGATTCTACAGTACTACATAGATTGATTAAATGAGATTTTTATGTCCAAAACTTCACTAGCCATAGGTGACATGGCATAACATTTACAGTGCGATCTGGGAGTGCTTTTTGACTGATACGCCTGCTGTGACAGGGAAATCGATTTTAGAGTCTCTTCCAAAGGACCATTTAAATGCTGAGTGCTTGGCGAAAGGACAATCACTACCTATTTTCAAGTTTTCGTCAGAACCCGGCCGAGGTTTGGACCAACGCTTTCCCATAAACAGAGCGAACTCTTTACCAACCGAGCTAGTGGTTTACAGTGCTATCTATAGAAAGCGATTGTAATAAGTATGTTCTAATCGGGTTGTTTCATGTTTATTACAGATGATGGAATAATTAATGTTGAAGAGTTTGGAGCCGGTCCACTTGCCAGAGAAAACTGTTCTTAAGGTACATTGTATTGCCATGGTATGATATCGTTGTTCGTTCGTTTTTTGTGTGAGTGTGCGCGCGCGTGTGTGTGTGTTATCTCTCTCTCTCTCTCTCTCTCTCTCTCTCTCTCGTGAAATTTATGATTACGTATACAAATATACTTTATGTATTATTATTGTTATTACAGATAAAGTCCAGTTTTCTCAGCCATCCAAAAACGGACCGCCTCTATTTTCCAATTGAATAACTCTTACTGTGGCGTAAAACATCATAACCCCATTCATTTTTTCCTCCGTACAATGCAGCTTAAAATTCGTTGTGCACAGATGCTTATCAATATAGTCCATATACAAGTACAATCGTCACAACAAACAAAAATTTCCTTAGAAATTCAAGAAATAGAACAAAATGACTAATCAAAACATGTTTTATTCAACAAGATGTTCCGGAAGTATAAGGATCTAATGTTTAGCTTAGCCCCACCTGCATCATGATACTTCAAAACTGACTCATTACAAATATATTTTATGTCGATGGCTAGTGTAGAAATGGTCATGCATCTGCTTTATTCATATCCCAATTGCTCTTTGATATTTGAACATGCATATAACGACCACCTGCGCAGAAATGCCATTTTACTTGTTTCTTTTTGTAGCTTTTAAAACAGGTTTTGACTATATACTCCTTAGATCTTAAGATTACGCCGAATTATCTGCCCTTACGATGATAAGACATTTTTATATAGCTATACTGTTTTGAAATGCCTACCATCTTATTAAAAAAATGCCATCTTTTGGGAAACAAAGGAAGTAATTGAACACAACATTGATGTTAACTATAATGTCATTTTGTCATACTTCCAGGGAAAACAAAAGGACAATAGAAGCCGTGAAGATGAAATTGATAACACTGAGAAAATGAAATTAAATATTCAATGTGAGATAGAATGTACATGGCAATAATGCAATTAGAATAAAAACTTATAAACATATATATAAATGAAATTGTGTTTGGTATTTTTTATTCATATCGGATGAGGTTTTATGTCAAAACAATTAATTTGACATTTATATTGAGACGTCACTAGCTATAACAAACTTTTCAGAAGAAAATGCAAATGTCGGACACGTACCTTGACACGGATAAATCGTTTTAAGGTCTTTTTAACTGTGACTTTGGCATAAAAATGTATTCGTTCATTTCAGTCCTTTTGTCGATTTTTTCTTTGCTAAAATAAGACTTGCTTTTGATTTTCAAACGTTATCATTCACTGCTTGCAAAGTTAGTGGGACGGTTGTTTTGATGACCATTAAAATAGAACTCTAAACACGTCATTGGCAATTTAGCCCAGTACCCAGATTTATCATCAGTGATAAAAACTGGAGTGGCATTGTAAAAGAAATCTCTAAAGATAAAGTGTTAAGATCGGACAAAAACGTCAAGAGAAAAGACTAGAGAATCGAAATCAAAACGCAGAAAAGATTATATACACGTACAGATATGTCGAAAGTTTAACACTGATCTAACGAAAAGGCGTCAAAACGTGGGTGTATGGTAGCTAGAGGCTGAAAAACTGTCGAGAGATAGATAACAGCTGCTAAAAACTGAGCTGTTAAGATATACATGTATACTAGGCATCAACAACAAAAGTTCCAGTTGCATACAACACTAGAACGAACCTAATGGCGATGGTCTGTAAAAAAGCCCACCTACACACGGTTTGAAATTTCATCTACCGGTAAATATGACAAAAACGATCAGGTAGAATTTATTAAACCTTATTAAAATTAAATTAGTGTTAATTTGTTCATATTCTAAAGGAATTAATCAGTTTCTGTTGTGTCTACATTGCAATACGTTGTCTTGTACATTGGCTCTCTACTACAACCGGCATGTCTGGCGTATGTACATAACTTAAATTAGGGGACGTAACTCTTACAAAATTATGCTAAATTCATTACAACAGCATATTCTTTACAACGGCAAAACTGCTGATCACGGAGATGGCCGTTATAAAGAGTGCTGACTGTATAATTTACGGAAGCGTGTTGGGGCTAGTTTTTTTTTTATTTATCTTGCTTTATTTTCGTACACTAAATATGTAATTTAGGCACTTGAATATGTAAAATTTAAACTTAAAGCGTAAAATTTGCAGATTAAAGTGTGAAAATAAAATCCTAAATTTATAAAATTCATAATTCGGTCATACTTCGCAATGTCGGGATAGGGAAGAGGTTTCTGTCTTGATCAATATTGCTCTGCTTAAACTGGTATTTAAAGTTAGATTTTTGTTCTATAACAATTATGCACATTTAAATATCTAAAATCATATGCATTTTTCCCAAACGATGAATAAATAATCCGGAATTGATTTATTCTCCATATTATTAATTTATCAACTTTAATTAATTCAATTAAGTTTTATTTGTCTTGTATTTTTATACAACCTGTTGTCTGAAATTAAACCCATCAACAATTATTTAATTTTCATTATTTTGAACGTTGAGAAATATAAATACTCAAATGGGAAAATGTAAGAAAATCGCAATTGAACCAAATAACTGTACGTTGCAGTTACCACTATTATGGCGTGTGCGCAGCGGAAGTAAGGGTGAGGTAAACTAGTGCCATAGCTGTTCACCCAGGACATGACCGAAGCCCTCGACGCTGTAAATGTGCATTGTTTTTCCCCAAGATGATTTCAGTCTATAATAGTTCTTGTATCAGAATTTGTAAATTTACTTTTAATTTTTAAGCAAGATCGATCAGGAAGAGAAACATGTCTTCTGAATTATACAGTAACACAGCAGTTTAACGTCTGTATGTGACCTGTCGGCCAATGTTCAGACCGACACAGAAGTCACATAATTTTTTTTGTATTACGTGCGCACGTATTATCTACTAGTTACTACTACGTGCATGTGACAGGTGCGCGCGTAATATAAAAAATACATACCATGTCACTTCTGTGCCACCGTAAAATTGTGTGCTTTGATTAACATCAGGACTTTGAATAAATTTCAGCGATACACTTTATTCAAATTCACGATTAATAAAATGTCATAAAGTTTCTAAGAATCTGTTGAAGCATTCTAGAGTAAAAATTGCCTCTCTTTAACTATGTGTAGTTTCTCCATAAACTGCTGTCAAACTGCAGTGAAGAAAAGGAAATAAACGATCGACAATACGTTAATGCATGTTATGTTATTTGGTTCAATGGCGATGTTCCTACAGATTCCCAATTTGAGTTTTTATATTTCTCATGTTTTATTGTTCAAAATAATAAAAATGAAATAATTGTTGATGGGTTTAACTTCAGACATCAGGTTAGACAATTGAATAAATTAAAGTTGGCAAATTAATAATGTGAAAAATATATAAATTCCGTATTATTTGTTCATCATTTGGGAAAAATATGTAAATGGGCATATTGTAGAACAAGGAGTTTTTACTTTTGATATAAAAACGTCTAACTTTAAACACCAGTTTAGCTAGAGCAATATACCTTTCCCCTGTAGTAGCTCAGTTGGTAGAGTGCTCGCTCCGTAAGTGGAAGGTCGTGAGTACGAACTCCGACCGGATGTGACCCAAGACTTGAAAGTGGGCAGTGACTGTTCTTGCGACATGCACTTGACATTACAAAATGAGAGTCAAGTACTTTTTATTAAGACGGAAACTGAACTTAAACAAGGTCCCGCATCACTGTAGGCATGAGACGATAAATAACTCTGTCATCAGCGTAACGTACAGCCAAAATTTCTGCACCTTCGCCTATAGCTGGCGACGCATATAAGTGAAATACTCTTGACTTGGATGTTGAACACCATTACTCTCCTTTCCAAGATTAAAATTTGACTATATGCATGTGACCTAAATTTTACGGAAGCGAATTATGGATATTTTTATAAATTCACGTCTGTATTTTTCACACTTTAATCAGCAAATTTAACGCTTTCAGTGTAAATGTTACATATTTAAGTGTATAAATTAGAGATTAAAGGTTCGAAAATAAAGCAAGATAAATTAAAAAAATAGTTTCAATACGCTTCTGTAAAATTTGTGCGGTTCCATGATCCGTATATATTGCACAATCATAGATGTCGATAATGTTTTAATGCGTCAGACGGATTTTCGTTTACGGGAAGAAGGGGGGATAAAACTGTTCCTTCGTTTTGGCCTAGATTACCATTGGTTGGTCGTCTTTTTGATTTTTTTTGTTTGGTCACAGTTATCTCCCCTTATTTACATGTACGGTACTGGTCTGTCTAAACTTTACACTAGGCTTATTATATAAGTGCTGAATAGACGGTTCATCGAATAGTCCCTCAATACATATATCTTAACAGCTCAGTTTCGGCAGCCGTTATCTATCGTCTATCTCTTGACAGGTTTTCAGTCACAAACTATTCATTCCTCGCCCACGTTTCGATACCTTTTCGTGTCTGTATTATGTATAATGCTTCTCTAGTCGTTTCACTTGACGTTTTCGTCAGATCTTAACATTTATTCTTCAGAGATTGCATCATTCTGCCATTCCATTTTTAGCACTGATTATAAACCTTGGTACCATGGGATAAATTGACAATGGCGTGGTTAGAGTGCTATCTGAATGGTCGTCAAAAGAATCGTCCCACTAAGTTTACAAACAGTGGTTGATAAATATTTGAAAACTAAAAACAAGTCTTATTTTACCAAACGAAGAACCGACAATAAGACTGATATAAACAAATATTTATTTATGCCGAAGTCACAGATAAAAAAACCCATAAAAACCATATATCCGTGCTAAGGAAGTGATCCTACATTTTCTTCTAAAGTTTTAGTTAAAGCTAGTGACTTCTCAATATGTCTAATTGTTTTGACGTAAAACCTCATTCAACATATGAGTACCAAATACAAAACAAAATCCAAATCTATTCGTATACGTTTTATTCTCAATTGCATTATTGCCATGTACATTCTATCTCACATTAAATATTTAATTTCATTTTTCCCGGTGTTATCAATTTCAACATCTTGTCTTCTACTGTCCTTTTGTTTTTCCTGGAAATATAAAATAATCAAAATAAGTAAAATGACATTTCTGGGCAGGTTGTCCTTATATACATGTTCAAATATCAAAGATAATTGGGATAAGATTCTCATGGTCTGTAATAGGAGATGGTCATTGCTACACTAGCAATCGACATACAATGGATTTGTTATTAGTCAATAATGAAATTACACGACGCAGGTGAAGCTAGCTAGACAGTAGGTCCTTATACTTTCGGAACGCCTTGGAATAAAGTCATTTTGCGATATCTACTGAATTTCAAAAGGAATTATCTAAGTTTTGTTGCGATGATTTTTCTTGTTGTTAGGCGTCTGTACATAGGGCAACTTTGATACTGCATTTAAAGCAAGGTGAAGTGATTGGGTTATGGTGTTTTACGGCACATTCAAGTTATTCACTTTGAAAATAGAAGCGGTCAGTTCTTGGATGGTGGAGAAAACTGGACTTCGGTAAGTAATACAGAGAGAGAGAGAGAGAGAGAGAGAGAGAGAGAGAGAGAGAGAGAGAGAGCAATGCTATCATACCATAATCATACCTTAAGAACAGTTCACTCTGGCAAGTGGACCGGCTCCAAACTCATCAACATTAATTATTCCATCATCTGTAAAAAATATAAAACAAACTGATTGTAACATACTAGTTACAGTCGGTGAAGTCTATAATACTGTTGATCACTATGCATATGGTAGCTTGAGTGGTAGAGTGTTCCTTCCGTACACGTGTGGGAGTCGTGGGTTCGAATCACGGCTGGGGTCTGAAAACGACTTGGAATGAGGTAGTTGGCTGTTCTTTCGCCAAGCACTCGGGATTTAAAAATAAAAGTCACGTGGACCTTTGGAAGAGACCTTAAAACCCGAATTCCCTGTCATGGTACGTAAAAGAGCTCTCTCTGCACATTGACCAGATCGCACTGTGAAGGTCAAAATATCTGCCACGTCACCTATTGCTAGTGACGTCTCGATATAAGTCAAATATTCTTGACTTGGACTTAAAACCTCATTCAATCAATGTAGTACTGTGGAATCACGTGTTTTAATTATTTTTATTATAAAAAGGCAATGACAATAGTATTGGCTGGGAGGATTCTTTTACAAATTTCGTCTTTGCTATGACCCCCGTTTCACAATAATTCCGTAACCAAGATCTTCCTTACCTTAAATCTAGTACATTTAATACCAGAATAATTTTCTAAATTTTTAGGATATTTAGAAATTAAAAGTGTCATTTTTTAGAACAGGCAAGCATTATTATAGCTATATTTTAATGTTTTTGAAATTTTTTTAATTATAGTAATGTCATGTACTACTTTTGAATTTTTATTTTTAAAAAATGCATTCAAAAGAAAAACACTTTTTGAAAGCATTATTCCATAACAATTTAAATGTAGCACATGCCATTACTATCAAATGTGGTCAAAATACACCAGATTTCAATAAGGAAAATCTTGTTAAAGAAATGATTGTAAAACTGAGGCCAGGTTACTTATAGCAATCCCTTGGTATTATTTTTATGATTTTTTGTCTCCAATAATATGACCTTATCACAAAAATTCCGTCTATGTTTCAGATCCAGTCAGTTGAGGAAATAACGCCAGAATTGTGTTCTGACAACGATGAAATGGTTATGATTTGGCCAGTGATTTACTCTTTTTGATTGACTGAAAAAACATCTGAATCAAAAGTATGGTAAATTGATATTTCAGTCACAGTGCAACAACGCACTATGCAAAACGTTCTAAAGACTGCGATGGTTATTATTTGGCCAATAATTTACCATTTTCTGTTAGGCTTAAAAAATTGAATCAAAAGTATGGTAAATCGATATTTTCACCCCGCGCAAATAACGCACGGGAGTAATGTTCACTATGCAAAACGCGTACAGGACGTTAAATGATAAATGATGAGTAGCTTCCAAACGTATCAGAGAAACTTTCATTGAGAGTATATCTTATCCTTCGTATAAATTGAAATATATATTCTTATTTTACTCACCATTTCCATCCATCATGTAAAACGTAGCTTTAATTGTGTGATCCTTCATTGTCGAGCTTAACACTTGGTTCAATTCTGCCATGGTAACCAAACCATCATGGTCAAGGTCATACCTCCTGAAAGCACATGGCACGCCACGTCTGGCTTCGGCACTTCTCTGATTTTGAAAATAAAAAGGATTTTTGCAACTGAAAACGTACATACTTGGCAAACAGTCAACGTTAAAAACATTAAAACCACATTAGTACATTACAAGGAATGGTTTTGGAAATGAAAACAACAACACAACACACACACACACACACACACACACACACACACACTGTGAAAAATCCGTGCAACAACTTTAATCAGAATGCAAAGTTAAATGTCAGGCTATCCAATCATTTATTTCAATTGGTTCATTTGTAAACGTTAACAAAGGTGATGAAGAGCAAAAACAAACATACCAATCCACAATCCAGGGATTAACCAAAATCCCAAAATAATGTAAATAATTGAAGTCGACAAATTAGGTTAAACACGTGAACTTCAACCAGAGAAGTGGGGCCTGGTGCCCCGGAAGGGTGTGCACTCCGTGTTTAGCTAGCCACACCAGCCACTTGCGCAATTTAAATATGGAATAAAAGGAACATGGAACAAAGGGACGTAAAATATATCCAGGCCAGGGAAATTTGGATACAGAAACATCAAACTGATCAACGATATTGTGATGACCACCACAGAGAGAAGAAACATAGATCTGAACGAAATGTGTTATTTGTGATAAGAATGTATTTATTGCCAACCCCTTTTTAAAATTCTGTAGCTCTTGACGGCCATTTCGGAAGTGTTCAAACCAAAATTATGACAATCCGAATGTTGAAATTAGAAAAAGAAGGACCAAAATGCATATTACCTAATCTACCCAAGACAATACTTAACATACGCAGAAATCCAAATCGACCCGTAGCTGCGCATGCGTGAAATAATCTTAAGACAGCTATACCTGCGGTCACACCTGTACATTACTTTACTATGGGAAAGTAAAAGGTGAAGATTTTAAACCTTGTTTTTCGTTTTTAAAATAAATTTTATGAAAATCTTATAGTTACCATAAGAAACTACAGATTGTCATGAACATTCAAATATAAAAATGATCTAGTTGTGTTGAAAAAACCGTTTCCACTTTTAATTACAAATCTTGGTGACATACTCATAATATTTAAAGTACAGTTATGCCGAGTCCGTCAATTTTTTGAAAATTGTGTGTTTTTGAACACAAATTATTTATTCAAAGACAAAATTTAGGAAAATCTTATAGTTACCACTAGAAAATATAAATCTTCCCGAATATTCAAATATTGAATTCATGAAGATACCTTTAAAAAAACGTTTCCACTTTTAAATTGAAAATTGTGTGAAAACGGGTTTTACAACTGTTTAGTTGGATGTTCAGTCGAGTGTACAGACAACTGCTACACGGGAATTGTTGGATTGTAACAGTGGCATTATATTATTTGTAGAATTCATAAGAAAATGTGTTGATTTGTTTTATTATTATTTTCCAGTAATTTTTACGGGCCTGGTAAATTTCGTATTAATTAGAACTTTAAAATTTGAACAATGAAAATTTCTCCATAAATCCGAACCATTCAGTAGATAAATGAATCAGTAACATTAGATATAGCTAGATTCCCACTCATTTAATAAATGTAGATACATGTATTTCCAAATGGATAATTTTTATTTACTGGAAAATAATATTCTCAACATTTTTTTATAATTCTTTCTATTGTCGTACTTCAGGTAGAATAAACAAAACAGAAAATTTAGATCCTATCACTGTAATTTTATATTGTTATAACCATTGCTTTATATAAAGTTACAATGGGAACTAGATATACCCGATTTTCAAATTTAAATTTCACCAATAACAATATTATTTTCTGAAAATGTCTGGTTCTCGGTGAAAAATACATACTGTCACGGATATTCAATGATATAAAAATGATCAAAATATTTTGAAGAAACTCCATTCCACTTTTTGATTTAAAATATGGTGACATTTTACTTAATTTCCATATGAAACTCATTAGAAAGTGCACAACACTGTTTCTATAAACAGCTTTTTTCTTATTAAAGAAATGGAAAATTTGAAAATTTAGTTGGTACAATATTTGTATCAATATTTCAGTCAGTGGATATACAAGCTATCATGGTCAAATACTAGCCTACTGGATCTAATACAACATTTTGCCCTTTTCTATTTATATTATTATTTAAAAAATTAAATCATAGCTTAGTGTTTTGATTTATATTGTGATAAGTAGATAATTACAATGAGCAATTGAACAGCTTACAATGTCCGCATATATTGGAGATGTTCATCTATTTTGTCATAGAACCTTAATTCAGAGAGAGAGAGAGAGGGTGGGGTTTTACGTCCCAGTCAAAGATCTTTCACTTATATCGAAACGTCACCAGCAATGTGAAATGACAGTGTGCCCGTGACATGGAACATCGGGTTTTAAGGTTTTTCGTAAATTTCTTGAAGGCCGTTTAGGAAGGAGGAAGTTGGTTTAATGATTGTGACAGGGCTATCCCTCGTTTATCTATTTACCTTAAAAGAACACTTTAAGCCACATACAACGCCAGTGGGCGTTGATTCACAAACCCACTCACATTCAGCTGCTATAGTCTGTATCATAACACAGCCCAAAACAACAACCAATATAAACTTAATAGTGTCCATCTGAAATCAAAGAAACAGAAAATCAAATAATTGATGATGTAATACAAATTTCTTAAAAAACAGGTGTGCTGGTGGTTAACGTAATATACATATATTTTTCTATGCGTTGGCCATTTTCACATAACGTTGACCGTGACCTTGGGCGGTAATTGTTTCTATCATTCAAGCTTTATAAAAGATTAAGTGATCTAAATATATGGAACATTTAGTTTGCTTGTTGGTATACATCGCATCAATATTTTTCCTTCAATTTTTACAACTTTTCTATATACCGACCATTCTGCTATATCGTTGGCACCTCGGCGGACACTCTGGGTATTTCTATCATTCAAACCTTCTAAAATTAAAAAAAGGTAACCTACCATAGTTTAGGCCTACTTTTTGATGACAAAATTTTTTTTTCAATTCTCAATAATAGTTATTTCCATGTGTACCTGTTAGATCTTGACTATGGTCTACTTGTGAATGCTGCTAGCTGACGAGAGAGAGAGAGAGAGAGAGAGAGAGAGAGAGAGAGAGAGAGAGAGAGAGAGAGAGAGAGAGAGAGAGAGTGTGTGTGTGTGTGTGTGTGTGTTACGTCCCAGTCAAGGATCTTTCACTTTATATCGAAATGTCACCAGCTACAGGTGAAGTTGACATTGGTTTTTTTAATTCTCTTTGGAAGGCCGCGTGACTTTCATTTCTAAATGCCGAGTGCTAGACAAACGAACAGTTAGTACGTATTTTAAAGTTTTGGTCAGACCCGGTCGGGGTTCGAACCCACGAACTCCCACACCATACAAGAAGCGAGCACTCTACAAACTAAGCTAACGTAGAGAAAGAGAGAGAGAGAGAGAGAGAGAGAGAGAGAGTGTGTGTGTGTGTGTGTCTCTCTCTCTCTCTCTCTCTCTCTGTGTTACCTACCTCTACTTGTTGAAATAATATATAATCGTATAATCGTACTCTGGATAATCTGGAAGTCGTTCAGATGTCCTAGCCTGGTTTTCGTTGGGTTTATATACACATTTCATAAGTAGGTTATAAGTAACATCATTGTATAATACTTTCCGGAGCCACTTTACTAGGTTAAGTATGAATACAGTGTCGTCCTGTTGAGAGTTTAACATTGAGCTAACAAACAGCAGACGAAACTCGGTAAACTAGATAACTAGTGAACGAAAAACTGTCGAGAGATAGATAACAGCCACCGAGTAAAAGGTAAGGTGCCGCGATGAGCCACGTATTACGCTAATCCATTAACTTAGTGCATGTTAAACTTTCGACAGGTCCGTACTGTACGTGTGTTTTCGAATGTTTATTTTGTTTATATTTAATTATCACGAATTTTAGTTTTTACTGCATAAACATTACCAAGAACATATGAAGGATTGGGAAAACAAAATTCGGTCAGTTCCTTCTATAATCATTTACACCAATCGCGTTCTCCAACGCTCATCCCAATCACTAAGAATTAGTAAGGAGAGTATTGGATTCTGTCCTTTTTAATGCGCATTTTGTGCAAAATAATATTTTTTACAAATGTTGGTAATCACGTACACATTTTGTAGATAATAACAGACATTTTCTTATGAACAATAACAACAGAAACGGGAAGTTTCGAGACGAAATGCTCCTTACAGCAGGCATGTCGGCAGTCACACAAAACGCATTGTCCACCATCTAAAACTTGCTTTGGCTAATATGTCACCGTTAGTTATTTTAAATTTTTAAGGATACCCTAGGATACATTAAAACTATGGTATGCTAGGATAAAGTTAGGATAGGCTTAACAGTAGGAACCACTGCGGTAGCTCAGTTGGTAGAGTGCTCGCTCCGTAAGTGGGAGGTCGTGGGTTCGATCCCCGGCCGGGTCTGACCCAAGACTTGAAAGTGGGTAGTGACTGTTCTTTCGCCAAGCACTCGGCATTACGAAATGAAAGTCATGGTTCTTTCGGATGGGAACTTAAATAAACGAGGTCCCGTGTCACGGTGGGTTTGGCACGCTAAAGAACCCTGCTGTATAATGCCATCAGCGCAACGCACAGGCAAAATTCTGCACCTTCGCCTATAGCTGGCGACGTCTCGATATAAGTGAAATATTCTTGACTGTGACGTAAAACACCATTACTCACTCCCCTTTTTTTTTTTTTTTTTTTTTTTGAGATGTGTACATGTTCATGGCGGGTGTAGCTAGCTAAACAGGAGGTGCTTACCCTACCGGAGCTCTCTGGTGGAAGTTCACGTGTCTAACCTAACTTGTCAGTTCCAAAGTTTTTACTTTGCTTCTGGATTGTGATTCGGACATGGATTAGTATGTTTGTTTTTGATCATATCAGTACTTATTCGTTTACTTTACTTTTAGTCTCCCAGCTGGCAAAGTGAAAATTATGTTCTGTTCAACCCATCGGCTAGAAAATTTCTGAGTATATCATGGTTAAGTATTGGTATAGTGAAGTAAGAAAAAGGTGGATGTCAAGTATGAAAGTGGTGCAATTTTTTTAACAGCCACTGATCTGCCGGGGTGAAAGAAGGTTGATACGGAATTTTACCGTTCAACTCTAAACTCGTTGTTTAATCATTTTTATATCTTAAGCGGATACACGCAACATATCCAATATATATTGTGAACATTTTTATTTATTGTGAACTCTTTTACGGACATATCGTTTTAGCGGAGACCCGCATTATTAATTTATATGTGAACAAAATTATTATGTGATTTACAAAGAATACACTTCAAAAGAAACGACATCAAGTGTGTTTTAGTATTTTCTTACTTATTTTGCTAATAAGTAAGCCGCCGGTCCGTCCAGCTCTACCTACCGACCCAGCGACGTTCCCCAACCATCCCACGGACCTATTTCTGGCGCGTTTACACTATGGAACCCCCTTAATATTGAGTAAAATCCCTAAGATATCCTTCATGAATAATTTAGCGTCTATATCAATTAAACATTACAATTTATAAACACTTTAGCATTTTCACACCTTTTACATAAAAACACAACTATAAAATAGTGCTAAAATTAAGTTTTTATTTTAAAAAATGATTATTTAAGACAAAAAATCTCTCAAAATCCGGTATTTTCATAATTATTTTTCCGAATAACACTTATGTAACATTATCTGTTGTCCCAAATCAATAACCACTGGTATATTACGTTAGTCACATTTATTATCTATATATAGATACCAAAAATGTATTAAATTAGTGAATAATTAGGTCTTTAGCATTGAAAATCTTTCCCCTACCCCCAAATACATAAAAATATTGAAAATTTTTATTTTTGGAATTTTTTTCTGGTAATTTATAAATTAGGTGTAGAATACATTTGCTATCATTTCAAACAATTATCTGTGGTACTATTTGTCCTAAATAATGGTAAGTAACAGAAATGTAGAAAAAACAAAACAATACCAAAGCGATAGGATATTATCAAATGTTATCACCACTCGTTCAAAACCATCTAAACACAACATTTAACATATCTACAAATTTAAGGTAATTGGTGTATAAAATTGTTTATAACTCACACGGATAATATTTGACAAAAGGGGTGATAAATGAAGCATCAGTCATTAAAATATTTCCCCTATCCTAATATTCATAAAAGTGCTATTAACATTTACTTGTTTATGTCTTTTCAAATGATTTTTATATCGGTATCTTTGAAACAATAATGTACATATCACGAGTTAAATATGTATCTAATCTCAAATTGTAGACAATATATATTAGTCTGGAAACAGCTTGCAAAACCCAAAAATATAGTCCACACAATGTTTCTTTGTTGATAATATATGTTTAGGATGTGCTTGATAATAATCCAAGCGATGCCACCTTGGCATAAGTGGGAAACTGAAATATCCAAAATGGCGGCCAATATGGTTGACAAATCTAGCATATCTCGTATATATAGTTATCATAGCCACATAAAGTTCATTAAAGAGTCTTTTGCTAGGTTTCAGTGGTCAACAAAGTCGTTTTTGTTGTTTATATTCACACAGAATGGATAATTGAGCCAGTTTTGACGTATTGTAGATAATTTATTGTCGAAATTTCTCATACCTGTTACTAAACGTATTTCTTAATGACCTACATAATTTATACAGTTTGACGGTGGTCGAATGTCGTCTATCTGAAATATTTGACTAGTGTTGGTTCTGATAGCATCAGAAAAATAATTGGATTAAACAAGCGAAGATATGATACCATTCATGAAGATTTAGAGAGAAATAGTGAACCCTTATATAATATAGTATAGAGATTGTTTGTCATCTTATACTTCAAATCACCACATTAATCGTCATTCAAAAAGCATCCAAGTAGGGAAAATTTCAATAAACCTCAACAACAAAGTATAGGCGACGATCATACATAAAGCAGTGGGGACCAATGTATAATGGATCCAGAGGCTAGTCATCCAAGTCGATTGGGTAAAGCTGTACTATTTTGAACTGCTCAACATATAGGGAGACTAAATAGGGAAATGTCAACATTTGAAAAGACATCTAAGTCTTGAGATGATGAAGGGGCACGAGATATGGAATTGTGAATTATGGGAGCCATCAGTGACTTCCATGCTGCATGTGAACAGGGTCAAATCGTCTGTAACAGTAACTACAGGGGAAACTGCAAAAGCTATTACCAATTCTGGTGGTAGATTGATAAGGCTTTGGCAGATAACTTTTATACCAAATTTTCACCACAAAATGGGCTTAAATACAAAATTCAACGGCTTCATTACATGGTTGGCAAGGGAACAGATTCAATAACATTAGTAATCATCATAAACAAACATACTCATCCATACCCGAATCACAATCCAGAAGCAACGTAAAAACATTAGTTAGGTTAGACACGTGAACTTAAACCAGGGAAGTGAAGCCGGGTGCTCCGAAAGGGTAAGCTCCTCCTGTTTAGCTAGCTACACCCACCACGTGTGAAACCACAATTGTATGGAAAGAACATAGAACTATGGGAAGTCAAATATATCCAGGGCAATCCTGGACACAGAGACATCAAACTTATCAACAATACTGTGATGTAAAACTTTTTGAGGGCCTTGATAAGCCTAGGCTGCAATATCCCTGGGTCAACAATTTATGTGCATGCAGACTGCTTTGTTGAACACAGTCCAATAGTGGGAACAAGCTCTACCATAGCCTGTTTATTGGGAAACAAATACCCCATAACAGGAGAAGCAGGTATATTGCTGTACAGAAAAGGAAATAGAAAAATTGAAGTCATCTCGTTTGTCATAAAGTTTCAAATGTATCTTTTCGTGTGTGTCGTAATTCAGGTATTTCTAAATATGAAGCAAAACTTGAGGAATCAGTGGTACCTTTTATTTCAAGCTCACTAGGATAGATGGGCTTCACATATTCTCCAAATTTAGGATTGTTAAGAGACAGAACGTCATCTATATATCTGTATGTTGAGTTGAATGATTTGGTGACAGTCTTCTCTCCAGATTTAACAAGGTTCTGCATAAATTCTGCTTCATAAGAATAAAGAAACAAATCAGCAAGCAGTAACAACTGCCACGTACACACCTGTTATAGACATGGTTCCACCAGATGACTGCTATGTAAGGAGCTCAGATGTTAAATGAATGCACCCAGCCTCACTTCCCTGGTGGAAGTTCACTCATTTAATTCGCCAGTTTTCAATGTGCTTTTGGATTGTAATTTGGACATGGATTGGTGTGTTCATGTTTTATTATATCAAGTTTGTAATAAATGTCATATGAGTACAACCATATTTGTTGCCAAAACTTGTACTTCGATTAAGTGGTATGCACATGCTGATGAGTGTGCAGATGTGGTAATGGCGAACTCTGGTCTAAGGAAGGGGTAGCTACTAAAAGCAACATTTGGAGTGTTAGCTCCTTTGCTTACCGACAAAACCTTTCCACAGATTTTAAAAGCATTAAGAATAGATGGCATGCGATATTGTGTAAAATTGTTGTTGATATGGACTATAAATAATTTTCTTGTAGACATTAGTGATGATAATAGGTAAAAACAGGACAGTAAAGCTGTGGCTGTTCTGTCTGAGGGCAAATCAAAGCAGGACAGTAAGGCTGTGGCTGCTATGTCTAAGGGCAAATCAAAGCAGGACAGTAAAGCTGTGGCTGTTCTGTCTGAGGGCAAATCAAAGCAGGACAGTAAGGCTGTGGCTGTTCTGTCTGAGTGCATGTCAAAGCAGGACGGTAAAGCTGTGGCTGTTCTGTTTTATCAAACCAGAGTTGGTTATAAGGTTATTCATTTGATCATAGAGGGAAGCTGAGTGGGCTTTGCATTGTTATTAAAAGCAAATCTACAAAAAGCATATTATATTACTTTCCTAGTTTAGCACTCTTAGAAATGGCAAAACTAAGACCATTTTTGGAAGAGTAGCTTCTTTAATTATCATTTTTTTGATTTGTTGATTATTATAGTGAAGCATTAATGTTACACTATCATTTATATACTCAACAAAACACAATTACATGAGGCAAAATCTTAAACATCAACATATATAAAAAGAAAACTATTCTGGTAGCCATCTTGTCCGCCTTCTTGGATATCTTAAATTCCCCAAAGCTGCCAGGGTGGAATCATGCAGTTTCTGATTAGGGACCTGTTGCAGAACAACTTCACGTAAAATAATTTTTGCGGACTCTTTTTATAGGTTATGTGTAAAAACATCATTTGTCATCTGGACTATATATACAATATTTAAACATTAAAACTAACTCATTCGTCGTCATTATCACTGTCTGTATAACTGAAATAATACACAATTCTATTTGAACATAATTCGTCATCACAGCCACAAATATCTGTACACAAAACGCCATCCTTTTTACATTTACAAATAAATAAAATCCTATATTTACAGCACCATTTTATGCAAATTATTTTTTTGGGGCAGGGGAAATTGTTCATACCTGTTACTAACTTGTTTGACAAAGAAAATGTTCATTAACTACCACATACAGCATGCTTGGACTTTCAAGACTAATTTCTGAAGTAGAAAAACGTAAACTTTACTTTCTTCAAAAGCTATTACGTTAAGTTTCAGAACTTTAACAAAACAAGTCTTCATCCGCCGCTTATACTCTTTCTGTGAAAACCGCAAAGGGAACCAAAAAGGATATATACAAGATATTTTTGAAATTCTACGTAAGTATTCTCTCCTGGACTATATAGTTGACTTTATCAATCACCATACATTTCCCGACAGGCGAACTTGGAAGATAGTTGTTAATAGCGCAATAAGAGATCGTGAGAAACTGGAATGGACGTCGAGGGTATCTCAAGATAATGATTTTACAAGATTTAATAAATTACACTCGGACATTGCTACAGCTTCAGTTTGGAATTTTCCTACTAACAGTGCAGAATTAGCATTATCGCGACACACAGCTAAATTATGGGTTTTGCCAAATTATAAAGTTGAACAGTTTTGTACAGTTTGTAATAAAGTTTTCACAGATATGTATGTACATCTAATATGTCATTGTCCGTGTATAAATGACATTCGTCAGCTGTTTTTTGACGTAGTATTAGACAGATTTGGAGTATATTCACAAGCAGAACTAATTAATGCCACTGACGAAGAATTCTTTTGTTACCTGCTAGGCGTACCAATGGCTGCAACCCAAAACGGCGAAATGCAACATGACTTTACAAAAACTCGCCTATAATATCTTAAAAATTGCTTCTGCGGTCTATAATAGGTGCATAAGACATGTTTAAGCGCTCTGTCAGACCATACATACACATTATCATAATATAATTATATCTACTTATGCTACTTTGTGCACTTTAAATTGCATTAACTTAAATCACTATGTTGTACATATGTTAATCATGTAAATATATTGTGTTTTCATTATCTCTTTTAAAGAGGAAATAAAGAATGAATGAATGTTCATTTTTGTAAAATAAATTATTGACCAATTTTACACATTTTGGGGTAGGGGAAACATTTTTGTCATCTGAAGCCTTCATTCGCGACTGTTTCAACAAATGTTAGATTATTTACATTTACAATAGGTATGGTTAACATTATAAAACACGTTTTATAGAATTGGAGCATTAGGTAATAGTACAGAACGATTGATAGGACAAATAATTATTAAAAACGCATAATTTTAGGGATTTTTTTGTCTTAAATTTTCATTTTTTAAAAGAAATGTTAATTTGAATATCATATTATAGTTCTACATGTACTTTATTGTACAAGATGTGTCAATAATAAAATGTCTAAAAATATAATATTTTATTGATATAGTTGCTAAAATACCCATTAATGATATTATAGGAATTTTACTCAAAATTTAGGGGAGGGGGGTCACATACAAAACTAGGCTGAAAAAGAATTGCACCACTTTCAGGTTTGACATCCACCCTGTTTTTACTTCACTATACCAATACTTAACTATGGCATAGTCAGAAATTTTCTAGCTGATGGGTTGAACAAACTTTTATTTTAAGCCTCTTTATAGAGTTAGTCTGGAGACTAATATATTAAACACCTTGATTAAACCTAAACCTTGTATGGGGGCGTTTTAATCTTTGCGGTGATATATCAGCAAGATTACACTAGTTTTAGAATATATATATATATATATCATTGGCAGTGTTTATTATGCACATGGCGGTCTGCCTTGTACTAACGCGTAATAAGGGCGACTTTTATGTGCTAGCTAACCAAGGCAGCAGTTGAGCAGTTACAGAGGTTGTTTTCCCACCATTCCATTATCTTGACACCGGGTAAGTCCACGTCGGGACATGTTACAAATATACCTTAAGCAAGTTACTTAATCAGTTACTTACCACATCAAATGTGGTACTCGGAATCTTATCGGCTTTGATTTCTGGCAACGCAAAACGCTGAATATTACAGTAACTTTACTGAAACCGACACCAAAAAAGTCAAAACAGTAATGGCTTGATCCAAAACAGCTAAGTACTTCAAGCATAATCATTAAATCTGTTAAATAGTACCCATTTAATCTGTGTCCATTGCCAAATGATACATTGCCAGGCTGACCAATCAATCGGAATGGTACATTTTCAACGACCAAAGCCACAATTTTGGTACATTTTTAACGCGCGATGTAACAATGATAACGTTTTGCAGTACATATGCGTCGAAAACGAACATCGGCCGTCGACTTGGTCAGCCTGCTGATTGCCATTAACATTTACATCGTGTAAAACACTTACTATGTGAAAATCGCAATTAAAACGACCGTGAGAATACCAAATCAGACGCGTGACTTGTCGAAATACATGTAAATTACGTCTTTCCTTAGACGGACGTTTCTGAAATTGTACCGACTCTTGCCGTGTTTGAAGAAACGGTTGGTTCATTCAAATCGTTATACACAATATCTCCTCAGGCGACTCTTGTTCCATGTGATATATATATATAAAAGCTACATGTTTATATATATCACACTCGGTGACTCGCTTGACTCGAAAACATCGAAAAAAAATGACTGAATCGTGCTACTAGGCTGTCCAGTCGTTCAAACCTTCATACAAGTGATGGATAAATTATTTTATCAACCCATAATAATGTTCCTGATACGTGACATTAGTTGTAATTTCTTCAAATATCCAAATTCCACAGTGTAACTTGTTTGATTTCCGATACGTCTGCTTCAGTGTTGACAAACGCATCACGATGCAAGGACGATTCTGATTGGCTGTCGGCTATCTATGGGATAACAGAAAGTTACAACATCCGATAGCTGGTGCAAAATGGAGTTTGAAGTTTTTAATTTAATTCATTAAAACCTCAGCTTTTAATGAAATACTATTTTCTATCTCAGAATATCAGGAGGTATTGGGGTTTTTAATTCAGTAATCTATGGGATAACAACAGGTATCTATGGGATAGCTGCCAGCTATAGATCTATAGAATAGCAGACAGCTGATTTATAACCCACAATACCTGCATGTATAGAGAGTTACGGTCTGGTATCTATAGGATAGCAGCTTTTTTGCGATTCGCACATGGGCTATACGGCGAATCCGACTTCTGGTGATAACAGTCAAGATCACGTACTTACAATGCTTAAGTCAGTTGTATACCATTCATAGATGTTTGCCAGAATATACTCATAAGGATACTAGTATGTTAAAATTAACTGTGGCAACTTTTTAATATATTATATTATATATATGATAAATGAAATAAAATTTATTTTTGAACTAGCTTAAAAGAAAGCGGGATAAAACACACACAGAGAGAGAGAGAGAGAGAGAGAGAGGAGAGAGAGAGAGAGAGAGATGTAAAACTTTAGCCGGTAAATACGGAGGGAACCATTTGAGTCACGAGGTAGAACCATTTTGTTGCGTGTGACCAGCCTTTCAGGAGTAGTCTGATTCGGCGAATGGGTAGCTCGACAGACTGACAGATCGGATAGAATATGCTCGTTCGTATGTTGGGGGTCGTGGGTTCGAACACCGACCGGGTCTGACCCACAGCTTGAAATTGGGTAATTTCGGCACTCGGCATTACAATAAATAAAATGAAAATGAAAATCGGAAAACGAATTCTTAAAATAAACGATGTCTCCGACGTGTCATGGCATGGTACGATAAAGAGTCCTGCTTTATAATCAGTGCAAGATACAGGTAAAATTTCTGCACCGGTCAAAGTCTCGATATAAGTGAAATAATCTTGACTCACTGGAACTTTAAACACCCATTACAAAACTCATCTACAATACCGTGGTGCCCCAACTAATGAAGGGGATATCCATATAGAAGAAGAAAAATGCTCTTTTAAAATAGAGGTAAAATTCATGTAAACATAAAACTTGACACATCGCACACATGCAGACGAAAATACCAACATATTTTATAATATTTTGAGAGTGGTATTTACAAATAGGTAATTTTGTTAATATTTTTTGAATGGGAATACAATATCAATTAATTGCCTCGATTTAGAACCAGTACTCGTGAAATCCTACTTGTTTACCATATGTTCAAAAATCTGCTGCACCTGATGTGTTTGAGCTGTTGACCGTTGACAGCAAAAGTTTTCATAAATGGGAATGTTGTGTCTCAGTACCTTAGTAAAATACGTCTTTTATATGTTAGCAATTTATTTTTTCAAAACCATCAACTTAGCTTCCGTGTTAAAAAGGTAAAACAGGTAGAACTTCCTTCTTTCAATGTACAGTATTCGTATTCCTTCTAGTAAACAGAAGGTTACAACTTACATACTGTCTCATGCTTGGAAAACAGAGAAATAATGAATGTGGAATATATAGGGGTGAGGTGTGAAGAACTGTAGAGTAAGAGAGTAATTAAAACTATATGCGCGTGTTGTTGGATGCTTATTGACTATTTGGAGTGTATGGAGAACAACATAGGATAGTTGCTCCCTGAAAGAGTCAATAGTTGGAGATTGTATAATGTAGGCTCGTAAGAGATTTCTTTGGGTAATAGAGGAAAAATAAATATTTGTCCTTGGTTGTGTAGATATGTCTATAAGACAGGGCTTCGATTATTTACTCGTCCACTCCTCCTGACGAGTGAAATGTACATACTCGGACGAGTGATGTTTTTATTGCACTCGTCACGGTGCCGAGTTAAATTTATCAGACATATACATCATGGGCTTGTTACAATTAATAAACAACAGACAATTTAGTGTAGGTCAGAAAATTGTGTATAAGGAGGTCAATTGTAACAATCCGGGCCCCTTTGTAAAAATCTTGCTGTTCTGTTACAAGCGTGAATCAACAAAATCATTTGAATGTTTGCATGATATGTGCAAACCGTTTCGCATTCGGAAGTCGCTAAGTGTAACGTAAAATCCAACCGAAGTTCTGAGTGTTTATATATTTGTCAGTCAGTATGATATTATCTTTTACAATTGTGGTGACTGTGCCGAGTTAAATTTCCAAGTGCCGAGTGGTTTTCTTGTTCAACTAGGCACTGTGCCAAGTGGAATTAAAAATTCTATCTAAGGCCTGTAAGAGTAGGGATGGGATTTACATATTCTGATGTCTGCTGGGATAAGTATGTTTTCTGTGTTGATTTTAACAAGTTGGTGGATAATTTTGTAACCCCAACCATCCCCAAATTAAAATTCATGTGAAAATTATCCCTGGCAAATCATATAACCAACCCCAAGCAATGGTACAACCGACCTTAATGAACAAATTCCAACTAACCATACAACCAACTCCAACCAATGATGCAGCTAACCCCAACAAAACAACTCGAACCATCCAACCAACCCTAACCAATGATACAAGGAACCAACTCCCAACTGATCGACCAACCCCACCTACTTTTTTATATTTTCATTTATTTTAAATTTAATTTTTTTCAAAGATTAACATTTTTTGTGATATACTAATACTTAATCAACAAGATGATAGTCTAAAAAAATTTAAAGTTTATGAAGTAATAAATTGCAAATTATTTGTACTACTTGGAATACGTTTCATTTTGTGGAGAATTTGTTGGGAAATAGATTTTTGTACAACTCAGTTTCAACTCTGTGAAAGAAAAACAAGACATTTTTAAATTAAAACAATTTACATCATTTACTATCTTTTGCAGATCTTTAAACTAATTTGAAGATATATTTAATGAATTAAAAATGGAAAGCAGTGTGGAAAATCTTCCTATAGATATACAGTATAACAAGCTGTTAGGTATGTATCTCACTATAATGCCTCTCGACAACTTTGCTTTGTTCTCGCTTACAGCCAGTCTAGTTTTAAGTCCCAAAATCCATTTCTTCTACATTTTTCTTTGTATGTCATCCTCAATTTATCACCAAACCCCTTTATTAGGTTATAATTACATACTGTATTCGATTTCCAGTGTTGGAGGAAAGGATTTTTTTCATTGTAACTAGTACAGAGCAGTTATATGGAATCCATACACACAGACCGAAATTGACAAACTGGAACGAATACAAAATAGAGCCATAAGATTCATCACGGGGGACTATAGGACAAAAGATAAAGGATTTATTACAAAGAATAAACAAGAACTTGAAATAGAAACCCTGCATAACAGGAGAACACAACAGCATCTTGTTTTCATCTACAAAATACTGAAGGGGTATGTGGCAGCGATTCCACCTGAAGATTGCCTTCAATAAAAAAGAAAAAAAAAAAGAAAGAAATATCACATCAAAAACTCTAAAGATTTCAAAACTACTAATCCCATTAAAAATATGAAATAAATAATAGTCGTGGATTAGTAAAAACATTAGCCAAACAAGAGGCCCAGGGGCCACATTGCTCACCTGAGCAACTTGCTAGGTAGAAGCCGAAATGAGTTCAGTATTGAAGTGAGTGCAGGGGAGGGAGGTTTTGTACAAACTGAAATCTATACTTCCTACCGATGCTTTTCACTAAACAATTTGTAAGTATTTCTATGTACCGTAAAAGGTTGATGTTTCGACAAGCCTCGGCTTATTCCGTTACCTTTTTCTTACAGCATTTCAACCAATGAAATAATTTAAAAAAAAATTTTCATCATGCAATCTACCAATCTCAAAAGAGAGAAAATGCATAGGCCGAATACTGTAATCGGGAAATGGCAAATAGAAATTATAGAATACAGCAGGATTTACATTAAAAATTAGCTTTTAAATACAAGTACAATTAATATATTTCTCATGAACAATATATTTAACTTTATATCAAAATACTTATATAAAAGAATACAGCATGGAAAATACACTATTATTTAACCATGATTTGAACAAACTTGAATCTACACTACCTGAGGATGCTTCCATTTTAATTTGAGCTTTCCTGGCCTAATAGTTTTTGAGGAGAAGATTTTTAAAGATTCTCTCTATATATTCCTGTGTAAAACTTGACCCCCCTCTTGTGGCCCCACCCTACCCCCAGGGACTATGATTTGAACAAACTTGAATCTACACTACCTGAGGATGCTTCCATTTTAATTTGAGCTTTTCTGGCCTAATAGTTTTTGAGAAAAAGATTTTAAAAAATTTTCTTTATATATTCCTATGTAAAACTTGATCCCCCTCTTGTGACCCCTCCCTACCCCCGGGGACCATGATTTGAACAAACTTGAATCTACACTACCTGAGGATGCTTCCATTTTAATTTGAGCTTTTCAGGCCTAATAGTTTTTGAGAAGAAGATTTTTAAAGATTTTCTCTATATACTCCTATGTAAAACTTGATCCCCCTCTTGTGGCCCCTCCCTACCCCCGGGGACCATGATTTGAACAAACTTGAATCTACACTACCTGAGGATGCTTCCATTTTAATTTGAGCTTTCCTGGCCTAATAGTTTTTGAGGAGAATATTTTTAAAGATTCTCTCTATATATTCCTGTGTAAAACGTGACCCCCCTCTTGTGGCCCCACCCTACCCCCAGGGACTATGATTTGATCAAACTTGAATCTACACTACCTGAGGATGCTTCCATTTTAATTTGAGCTTTTCTGGCCTAATAGTTTTTGAGAAAAAGATTTTAAAAAATTTTCTTTATATATTCCTATGTAAAACTTGATCCCCCTCTTGTGACCCCTCCCTACCCCCGGGGACCATGATTTGAACAAACTTGAATCTACACTACCTCAGGATGCTTCCATTTTAATTTGAGCTTTTCAGGCCTAATAGTTTTTGAGAAGAAGATTTTTAAAGATTTTCTCTATATACTCCTATGTAAAACTTGATCCCCCTCTTGTGGCCCCTCCCTACCCCCGGGGACCATGATTTGAACAAACTTGAATCTACACTTCCTAAGGATGCCTCCACAAAAGTTTAAGCTTTACAGGCCGAATAGTTTTTGAGAAGAAGATTTTTGAAAAATACCAACAAAGTTTCAATAATTCTCAATTATCTCCCCTTTAAAGAGGGTGTGGCCCTTCATTTGAACAAACTTGAATCCCCTTCACCTAGTGGTGCTTTGTGCCAAATTTGGTTGAAATCTGCCCAGTGGTTCGTGAGAAGAAGATGAAAATGTGAAAAGTTTACGACGACGACAGACAACGGACAAATTGTGATCAGAAAAGCTCACTTGAGCCTTTGGCTCAAAGGCTCAAGTGAGCTAAAAACATCAACTATTTGTAAAAACTGTAGTAGACTGGAATCAGTTACCAGACAAGATGGTCACATTAGATGACATTGACTTGTTCAAAGCAACATTACAGGACTTCATGCGCCAGTACTAATTGCTCTCCCTACCCATCTCAATTTATACCAGTATTGGTTTCTAGAGATGTACAGGTTAGGGCTGTGTATTGGAGGGTCGGTTCCGATACGATACGTATCAGGATACGTCTAGGGCGATACAAGATAAATATTGACGATACAGATATTTTTATCTGTCTTGTAAATAATGTGTTTTATTTTGAATTCCATTGCTTTAATCTGATAACCCAAATAATTATCACCCCTGATACTTTCTTAATTCTCAGACTGATACATGGAGATAAGGCAACGTCAGTTCTCAGTACACAAGGTTCTGTAACTTCTGTTTGCATCTAGCAAAATGAAATGTGGACATGCCTTTATTTCTGACAACTTCCAACGCAATTTATTTTCAATGTAACTGAGTAATTTAATAAGAACTAAGAATAATGAAAAGCCAATACAAAAATATTTTAGTGATGACAAAACTGATACTAGTACATACTGGTATATCGATATATCGTTACAGCCTTAGTATAGATACAGATACAGATACAGGTACTAGTATTGACTTTAGCTGTGTTCTCTCTAGGATATTTGGGCCATTTTCAAGAACTTTTCTATAAAACAGCATTATATCAATGTTTTTGCATTAATAAAATGTAAATATGACCCACCAAGGTCTTAACAATCGGACGAAACAGTGGATTGATGGCTCCATTGTAAAATAAACATTAATATCTTGTATGTACTAGGTACAGGTTTAGAGTTACTTTGTGATACCTTTTGGGTAGAGCACACACTTAACAAATAAGTGATTCCACTTTGATTCCTGGCATATGGAAAGGGGATTTTTTCATTATAATTAGTATTTACATTACAGTAATACATCTACAGTCAAACCTGCCTTAAAGGCAACCTCTATATAAGGGCCAACAGCTTTAAAAAGCTAGTAAATTTATTTTTGTTACTCTTTATTCATATTATTTGAACCTGTATTTAAGGGTCACCTGCCCATAATGGCCACTTTTTCTGGTTCCCCTGTTCCGTAGGTGTTCTTTATAGTCAGGTTTGTATATATAGATGTTATGATGATGAACTTATCTAATGGTCATCTTATAATCACGTTTCTTGTACAGATTGGCTTGTCAACAGAAGACATTGTATCCAAGAATGGCAGCCTCAGGTAGCTAAAATTAGGGAAAAGATCAATGTGGCTGTAGAAGATATGCCAGCTATAGAAGAAATCACATCTTTAATTGAAGGATCTCGTAAGTATAGGTGAAAAATGAGATGTTTTGTAATTTATCACTTTATTATCTTTTTCTATGCAGTGAAATACCTGCTTGTCCTGCTTATGTGAATTTAATTCACTATCAATGCACTATACACATGATATGGTAGATCTTGTGTCCACTACAGGAACTTATACAATGAAGAGAATTGCTTTCAAATAAATTGTTGACCCTAGGATATTGCAAGCCTAGGCGCTTATCAAGGCCCTCAAAAAGTTTTATTGTTAATAAATATGATGTCTCTGTATCCCATGATGGATTTGACATCCTATTGTTCTATATTTCTTTCTTTCTCAATTTTGATTAAACTCATGGTGGGTGTAGATAGCTAAACAGCTAAGCACCCTTTCTCACTTCCCTGATGGAAGTTCACATGTTTAACGTGCATTGCCAGTTTCAAAGTTTATACTTGCTCTGGGCTTGTTGTTTAGACATAGATCAATATGTTTGTTGTTGACTTTATTGCAATGTTAAAATAAAACATAGTGACATTATAATCATAGCAGCAAATCCTAATGCCTTAGGGTCCTAAATCCACAGATCTTAGTGTGAGGGAGTTTGCCTTTTCCCTTGGTCAGTGGTTTTCTCCAAATACATTGGTTGTTTATAAGTATGCCACCAGCCTAAAACTGCTTCCGCAATTTCTGGAGAATAATTGCAAATTTCGAGAATATGTATTCATTGTTTTCAAATTACTTAAATGAAAGAATTTTGAGTGATGTGCGAAAAAAAATTCACCACACCAGAATTAACCACTGTGAGATCTTGACTAGGGTGTAAAACACCATTTTTCTATTCCAGTACTGACCATCAGAAAATAAGTAAAACAATCTTGACCTGTGTGAAATATAATTTCTCCACTTCACTCCACTCCACTTTTGAGGATTTTTTAGAATATGTTTTTCTTTTTTTTCAGATATAAATTATTTTCATTGTCTGAAAATTGTGAAAATCATGAAAGATGACACAGATTCTGGAAAAAAGAATATTTTTGGACAATACTCCTCCAAGAAAATGAAGGTGAAATTTTAGTTTATTTAAAGCCAAAAAATTCCGAGAAATAAGAAATGTAATATTTATTACATCCCCTGAGCAATCAGGTTTTTGTATGTCTTTGTATATCACAACGCATCATGTGTTGTTATTTGTTACACATTTTCAACTTCTACAGAATAGGCGATTCAATTACAGTTAAACTTTACTTGAATATTCCTTGACCAAACCCCTTTTAATTTGCGACATTTGCTGACCTTGACCACCTCCATTATGTGCATGCAAGCTCACAATGACTTTCAATACTTAAAACTTAATGTAGCTCCATAGCATATACTGGTTAGTTAACCAATTTTATTAAAGTTGTTGACCTTGACATACATTCAAGTTCATTGTGTAATAAAATCTTTAAACAACATGATTTTCTGAACCAAAAAGGTCTTGAAACTTTGAAATGATGGTTATTTTTACAAATTGGTTATTAATTTCAGGATTGGATGGAAATCATAAAGTTATATGAAAAAGATGGAATTTATCTAGGTATGTTAAAAAAAATAATAAGGATTTGATAAGCACTTAGAAAAATTGAAAAGAAATATTTTTGATTCTGGATTGTTTAACACTGGTTGGATGATTTTATGTTGCAAATTTAAATCAAAGAAAATTTTTTAGTTAAACCTTAAGAAATGTTTAAAAATCATAAAGATTTTTTTGTTGAAGATTATAAAAATTGTGACAAACTGTCTCAAATGTCGCAGTTTGTTTTACTTGCAATGGTTCAAATTTTTGACTTGTTAAATAAATTCTAAAAATTGAATTGTAAGAAATGAAAATAATTTTTCTTTTTCTTTTGTAAAAAATGAAAGAACCTGACATTGTCTATTTAAATTATGCAGTGTGCAAAATGTCCAGCTTTGTCATTTTCTATTTTAAAAAATATTTAAAAAAATCTATGTAAATTAAGCAGTATGCAAAATGTCTTAATTCTTTCAAATTTAAAAAAAATTTTAATTTCATTTCTATATTAAAATTTCCAGAAACCCTTATCGCCATTCTTTACAATGGAGTTTTTATCTTTTTACAAATTTAACAAATTTTCTGGGGGGGGGGGGGGGGGTTGGTTAGAAGTTGGTGGTTTGGGGTAGGGCCCTTTAGGGGTGCCCGGCCGGTTGTAGCTTCCTTGACTTGATTTGCAAGTTTCAGAGTGTTTACTTTGGGACTGTGATTTGGACATGAGTTGGTATGTTTTATTATATAATTTTTATTTAACTAATTTAAAATTGTGATATTTTCTTTTACTTAATATTAGACTAGTTTTTCTACGAAATACAAGTTTTATCGAACACATATGATACAGAATCTTGTATCACCACAGTGTGGTGATACAACATTGGCGGTAAAGTACATACACATTCTCATTGCGACATCATTGGGGTATCTCCGATTTGTCAAATATAAATAATGACGTCATTACTACAAAACATATGTCATAACATAGTTCAGTGGTTTTCTGTGGTAAAATGTAATTTTTTCAAATAAAGTGTTGTTTTTTTATTATTTTAAATAACCTAATTAGAAATGTTAGATAAAAATATCATATACACAATGTGTATGTACAACCCTTCATATCAGGTCTCGTCCTTTTTTCGTAGTTGTAATATTATTCGTTGCACAAGCGCGACTCGTGATACGACTACGAAAAAAGGACTCGACCTGATACTAAGGGTTGTACATACACACTGTGTATATAATATGTATGTATTACTTGGAAGTAATTTCAGAATAAAATTTATTTTTAGACAGTTCAATTGTTAGATAATTATAACAACATCTTTTCTTTATCTCAGCTGAGACAGCTCAGATGTTGACAAGAAATGTGAACTATGAGGTAACAGCACTGAAAAAACAGATTGCAAAATGTCAGCAAACACAAAAAGTAAGTCATGTATACAATGTTGAAAAGTATATATATAAACTTTATATGCAACAAGAAGAACTGTACACAAAGGTGAAACATGTTTTACAAAGAATAGATTCAGTTATATTTTAGAAACCATTTTAATTTATTTTTAAGTTTTTTATATATAAAATTGCCTCACACAAAGGATAAATTTTATTGACACATTTGGAATATATATACAGAATATGAATGTTTTGTCAAGTCAAATACAGGAATCCTTGAGACTGATGTTGTAAACTTATGATCATAATTTACATGAACTTACTACTAATCTCAAGAAAGAGTAGGTAAGTATGTGTTAGTGGCACATATTTAAAAAGTAGGTCATATAAATGGTACATATTTAATGAATTTACAATTGATTGTAATAAATCAAGGTTTTATTGTAAATTGTTGCTAGATTTTAATGTGATAAAACAATATATATTATAGGATTGTGACAGAAAAGAAGCAGAGTATGCTGCAAAAGCTGTGGAACTTCGTAAAAAGTATGACACTACATGTAAACAGATGGGAATAGAGGTAATATATTCATTTATTATACCTCATTAGAAAAATACGATGCTATCTGTAATTTGATTGGATCGTTGGGTCATGTGATCAGGGTGGAGAAAACATCTTGTATCCCTCTGAAAATATCATACCCCACCTCTTCGGAACACACCCTGACGTCACAATGATATGACGTCATCGATGGAGAATCAATCTTGACGTTCTAGCGTTTGCCTCCGATGAGTTCCGATAGGAAAAAAATTGAATCGGAGAATGACTGATGTTTTCAGACGTCTTTTTAAATATTTTCTTTCTTTATGTCTCTTATTACAATGGTTATTTCTCGGTATAATAAACAGTTTATTGCCTTTGTTTGAGTATACAGCGAGTCTATTTACATATTAATGGGGTAATTTTAATGAATAAAGTGTGCTGGGGTGATTATACACATACAGTGATATGCTACTTACACCTATATGCGTTATTTATATAAACCTTCTGCCATCAGGGATGGAATATATGAATCTATTTTCAACGACTAACACTATTTTTCGCTGATTTGTTAAATTGTATATAGTTCTGTAACAGTGTATGAGACTTAAGAATGTGCAAATAACACAAATAGTCCCAATTGATATTTCTTATTGGATGTCTTCTGTTCAATCTTGTATTCTTTTGAAATCACCATTCACAAACAAAAAAACCATTTACATGAATTATAAAAAAGGTTTAAGGCCTATTAAACCCTTGGTTTGGGTTGCCTGCACAAAGTGCAATAGAGTTTTTGTCATAATTCCAATATCTGCATAAATATACTATTCTGTGTTAAATTTACTGGACAGACTTTATAAATGATGCATTCATACACATCTGGGGTGGGTAACTCGAAGCAATCTTAAATATGATTCGTAAGTAGATGTTACGACGATCGTAAGTTTATACTGCGACAGATTTACACGGGTAACTCGAACCGTTCTTAACGCGTACTTACGATCACAGTTTACGTGTAGAGTTACGAATTCGTTCCGTAATTATATTCTGCAAAATACAATGTTTTTCTTTTACTTCTTCATAGTTTCTTCTAATGTTGGGTTACCCTGTAATTACTTTCGCAACAATAGAACTTACAAAAAAATTAAATGACAGTCAAAAGAAATACAGCAAAAAGTCACTAAACTAAATGGCAACTTTTCGAACAGGGTAAAAAATATCCACTGCATTTCGAAGTGGGCCTATTAAACTATGAAAACCCCATAAAGTAATGAAGTAGTTTGAAAACACAATGTACACTTAAATATGTGAATTTTCAGCGTGAAATTAAATTATAGTTTCCATCGGCTCACATACTTTACGAAAAAATCCCGCACTTATCTATGTTTTCACAATTTTGCAATTAGTTTCACCGATACTTCTAGTGCAAATCTCTCTCTCTCTCTTTCTCTGGATCTAAAAAGTATTGAAATGGGCATGGAAGTTAGGTTGGTTCATTTTGGAATAGGAAAAGTATGGTTTATAAAATTTATTGTGACATACCCTTGGTTTTCTTTTAACTGTGTTTTCTCTGTCCTGATTTGATTAAACAATCATTTGTAATAACAAAATACTGTGATGTCATATAACAATAATCAAGTTTCAAAATGGAAAATTCTTGAAGCAAATTTGTCAAAAGTTTTGGGGTTTTTTGTAATGTTAGATACATTATACACCTTTCAAGAGAGCATGCTTGCATGGACAGATCTGTAGTTTACATGAAATCTGCATCCATAAATAATTCTATGTCATACACAAGTCACTTTGTTAAATATTATGGAAAATACACATAGACATGGGATAATTTTGACTTAAGACGCACGCTAAAATACCAGTATTCAACATGAAATGGTTAAATTCTGCTGTGAAAAAATATCCAGAGAAGGAATTACTAACAAACAATTTTGATGTAGTATGAAATGCTACACATGTTGATCTTTATGTCATTCATAAATATTAATTTCATTGTCCATAAAGATTACGGTCCAAGACACACACACACACACACACACACACACACACACTCTCTCTCTCTCTCTTATATACATGTAATATTAAATAACTCAAGGTAGACATATGCTTACGGTTTTAAGCATAAGTTAAGAACTAACGTTGTTACAATTAAATTTTAATTTAATAATTATTATCAAAATATTATTATAATATTGAAAGAAACCATTGATGTTTTAAAAACACAGTCACTTTAATGTTTATTTTTTAAAAGAATTTATCAACATCATAATAGAAACTTTAATTGATGTTGTCAAAATGAAATAATAACTAAAACACATGCAATTGATGTGTAAATCACTTGTTTGAATGTGCAACGTTACGCTAAGTATGGTCTAAGAGAGGTATTCCGCTGTCGTAAGTTAAGAACACATTACGATGACTACCTTACTTACGATTGTTTCAAGTTACCTGATTTTATTCTACGAGTTTCGTAAGTAGGCGTTAAGTATTCGTAACTGTTAAGAGAGCTTTGAGTTACCCATCCCTGGTGGAATTTACTGTTCTTTGGTTCACTCCTTAGTTTTTAATGTCATCTAATTTAATGTTGGCAAATCTTAAGATTAATCTTAGCCAAAGAGACAAGGATAAAGTTTTTTTTTTTTTTTTTTTTAAAAAAACCCACAAAGCCGCATTTATTAATATCCTTTTCTTTTATTTCATTTATACAGGGTAAGAAAATCAAGTCAGAATTAGTTGCACTTCTATCTGATTTGCCAGATGTGTTTAGTAAAATTGCCAAATCTACAGACAGTTTACAAGATGCTGTGACATTTTATGGAAATTTTGTTAATTTTATTATGAATAGGTAAGTTGCTCTATTATCTGTTTTTATTATTTTTTGTGGATTTAATTTTCAGATTTTATACTCTATTAGTCTATTGCCAACCTAGGCTTATCAATGCCTTTTAAAAAGTTTGAAGCCATCATCACAATGTTTTATGATATCTCCAAAATTACCCTTGGTATATATGGTGTCCTTTAGTTCCATATTCCTTTCCTTCTCAATTTTGAAAATGCAAGACAGATGTAGCTAGCTAAACAGGAGGTGCTTACCCTTCCAGAGCAGCCACCCTCACTTTCCTTGTGAAAGTTCACATGTTTTACCTTATTTTCCAGTTTCAAAGTTTTTACTTTGCTTTGGGATTGTGATGTGGACATGAATTGGTATGTTTGTTTTTGATGGACATGATATCTCTTTGTTTTTAAATGAGCTAAACTGATGGTAAAACAATCTTTGGGTATCCTGAACATCAACCAAACAACAGTGGTTTCAATAAAGCCAGTAAGGCAAGAAAAACCATCTTCATCATCATCATAATCATCAGTAGCAGAACTCATGTCACCAACACTGTTATCATCATCATAGGCATCATCATCATTCATTGTCTTCATCAGAACTTCTCATGTCACATCATCATCATCAACATAATGAAATCATGTTCATCCTCACTATCTTCATCAGTAGCTGTAGCAGCAGCAGCATAACTACTCGTGTCACATTCCCATCATCATCATCATCATCATCATCATCATCATCATCATTAATCATCATCATCGGCAACAGCAGAACCACCACCATCATCATCACTACTTTCCTACAATCAGCACTATCAGTGGTTTGATTAAATGAGCCATACTGATGGTAAAATTAGCTTTAGATATCTTAAACATCAGCCAAACAACAGTGGTTTCAATAAAGCCAGTAAGGCAAGAAAAATTGTCTGCTACTTTTTTGGATTTGTCCTAAGTTTGTCGCCTACTTCCAGTTACTAAGTTTTACATTTTGTAAATATGTTTCTGTGGTACATGTTACTCTAAACTTGCTTCCTACTTTAAGATTCTTGTCCTCTATGTTAAAATATACAAAAAGAAACGACACAGATATTACTCTGGATGTAAAGGGTGTCATAAGACCTGCTATAGTGGTCCTTTGCTTCGTTTTTCAAAAACAACTGCAATATAAAGCCACCTGTCAGGTACCCTTGGTTTCATATTTAAAATAAAAAGTACATCCACATAATGACCGCCTGTCAATTAAGGGCAGTATTAATTTTGCTTCAGATTACAACCAAAAGAACCTCTATGTAAAGACCACCCGTTCATTAAGACCAGTGTTTTAAAGTTGGTTTCCTTCATATTTCATATTAACATTCAGAAAGAGCCTGTATGGCTACCTGTCAAAGTATTTTAAATTAATTTTGCTTCAAATTCCAACCAAAAAGACCTCTATGTAAAGGGCATCTGTATATTATGGCTAGTGTTTTAAAGTAATTTTCTTTCATATTTTATTAAAAAAGAACCTCAGAGTCTGTATTAAGGTCACATGTCCATAAATAGCTATAATTTTAATTGTTTCAAATTCCAACCAAATATAGCTTTATATAAAGACCACCTGTCCATTAAGACCAGTGTCTGATAGTCTATTCTTCACATTTCATATAAAAAGAACCTCTGTGTAAAGACCACCTGTCCATGAAGTCAATATTTCCCAGTTGATGGTCTTTATATACAAGTGTAACTGTAATAATTGGTTTTATGTTATGTAAACAACAATTTTACTGGGCACAGAGAAACTGGTAGCAATAAAAACTAAACTTGACGGTTTTGGCTATAAGGAGTGGAAACAACCAATGTAGAAAGTTGCTGTCTAGATGATTATGTACTGAAAAATAAACATCAGCCAATCACACCTCTGTACACCATTTAGACATTATGTTCAGAGTTTGGTAAATATGTGGGGCTCATATCTTGATGATATCATATTTTAACTTTTTTATATCCAGTGATTTTGTTACATTTAAAAAAAACCTATCCTATGCCTTTAAATTGGGAAAATTTGAAGTTCTGAAATAAAGAGAACTGTATAATAATATGCTTGCAATAGCTTAGGATCCTCATTTCAAAGATGTTATACTGTAACAATACCTATCATTTTGTGGGTAAGGACAACTAGATTTTTTTCTAGTTACTGCTGTTTGTTGTTTGGGGAATTTTGGGGGTCAAATGGGGAAATATTTAATAATTTTTCTCATGGGGAAACTATCTTTATTTAGTAGTAACTTAAGCATGTTTAGGCAAACAAAATATTTGATATCATACATTCTGTTATGTGTATTCTTGGCTGCTGATTTGCCCTAGGTTGTCAAATGGTCCAAACTGATAGCTTATGTATCACTTTGACCATCAGCTAGGGTTAAATTGGTTCTTGTAGAACTTAGTGTGAAAAATCAACCCGCTTAAAAAAATTTCTCAATCAGCCATTCATATGTAGGCATCTGTTGTTATGCTATGTATGGTATGTATTTGATTGTCAAGTGCATGGGATTAGAGTTTAATGTGGGTTATCTCCCTTGACACTGATAGCTGACTTTGTGATTACCAATGTACCAGTAGAGTATGAGTGTTCTGGTCAGTATGACACAGCCACGATACAGCATAGGTAGTTGTGTATATTAAGTTGTAAGAATAAAGAATAAGAAGAAATTTTATAGTCTTTAATATTATAACAACTTCTAATACTTGTAAGTCAGGTATAAGTTAGGTATGAGCCTTTAAGTGATTGAATTGGGGCTATCCATCAGTCAAGAATATTTTACTTATATCAAGATGTCACCTGCAGAATATTTCACTTATATCAAGATTTTACCAGCTATAGGTGAATTGACAAAAATTAAAAACTGAGATTTTTAGAGATTCATGGTTTTAGAATGTGGTCTATATTATATGCTTCTGTAAGTACATGTATATTGGAGTAGCATAATGTGATCCTGTAACACAACAGTACAGACTTAAGATGTCCCAATACAACCCTAAGGCTTACTAAAGATGTCTAATATTTAAGAAGTATAGAACTATGTCGATGTTTTTACTGTTGTAAAATGTATGATACACAGACATATATTGTGTTTGAATGTTGACAGATTTTAAGGCTAAGTTTCACATCATTGTGGGTGTAAAATTGTCTCAAGTTACTTTAAAGAGGAACAATTAGAAATTTTAATTTCTTCTATCAAATCTTTAACTGTGAGATTTTTTTATGTGCTTTTGTTCAGTGAAATTTATATACTCTTTATAAAGTATTGTGTTACATAGCATAAATTGAAATCCTTTGTTCATTTAACTGAGGCTGTTTATATAGATAAACATGTTTTTGAATTTGGAATTGTATTTTCGGCTGAGTAGAATATATATGGCTGTAAATCTTTGATTGCTAAGATTAAATTTCAATTTAGCACTTGAATTTTTAGCTCACCTGGCCAAAGGCCATGTGAGCTTATGGCATGGCGAGGCGTGCGTGCATGCGTCAGTAAACTTTAATCTTCTCCTCCGAAACTACTGGGCTAACTGAAACCAAATTTGCCATGGAAGGTCCTTGACAGAGTCTAACTATAGTTTGTTCAAATCATGATGATCTAATATCCAAGATGGCCACTGTTACTAAAAATAGACAAAACCTAAAAAAATCTTTTTCTCTTGAACCACTCATTGGAGGCAAAAACTGATGTGATATTTGGATTCTACATAGTCTTAACCTTTAAGTTTGTTCTATTCATGAAATTTGGTTTAAAAATAGGTTAGGCATTTTTGCGTTTAATTTTGCAAAAATCGTAATATATTTTTAAATTGTTATAACTTGACTATATGACCAGATAATGACATGGGGTTTTCAGTTTTGACATATACTTGTAATTACCTTCAAAATGGTGTTAAGGTCAATTATGAAGGTCATGACCTAATTTTTTACCTTTCTAATATTATTTTTTATCTCGAAAACTATAAACTTTTTATATAGGCATGTATATTAGAATATTGTTGGTATTGATGTAATGATTATTTTGATATATAGATTTAGGTCATTGGTGCAAAGGTCAAGGTCACAGATGCGAAAGAAAACTGAAATGGTTCATTATCTTGAAAACTATTAACTTTTTGTATAGGCATGTATATTAGAATGTTGTAGGTATTGATACAATGATCATTTTGATGTATAGAAAAAGGTCATGGGTCCAAAGGTCAAGGTCACAGTAGCAAAACAATGCCAAAATCTTTAATTATCTTGAAAACTGTAAACATTTTGTATAGGCATGTATATTAGAATATTGTTGGTATTGATGCAATCATCATTTTGATATATAGATTATGGTCATTGGTTCGAAGGTCAAGGTCACAGATGCAAGTAGCAAGTTTCATAAATATCTAAATATCCACATCAGAGTTATTGCTCCTTAAATGTAGTATTTATTGTGTTTTTGTGCTGTTAACGGCCCAGGTGAGCATTACAGGCCCTATTGGGCCTTTTGTTTTTCATATTCCTCAGCTTCTCATATATTTGAGTGGTGTTGTTGTTCTACACCAATTCTTTCAAATTTTCTCCTTAAACTTTTAGGCCAAATAGAACCAAATTTGGTGATGAAAATCCTAGGTTGATGCATATTAAAAACTGTTTTATGTTTGTCATGATTCTCTGCAACAAAGGACAAAAATATATATCCCTCTTCTAAAAAAAAAAGGATCTAGCCAAGACTTTATACATTTATTATTGCCTTTGAGTGAGTGAGATATGAATATTTGTTACTGTCAACAAAACAACATTTAACATGCGGCAAATATATCACTCACTGGGGAAGCCACCTTGTGATATATTCTTCCACATGTCAACTCTGACCTGTGTATTATACAAGAATATACCATGGGTAAATGTTGATTGTTTCCATTTTGACATCAGTAAAATGGATTGAAATAAACATGGCAAACTCTTTATCTGGAAGTACATTTACTTTTTATTTGCAAAAAGGTCCATTGAAACAGTTCAGCTGTTGAAACTACCTCCCTTGAAATAAATGATTTTATGAATGACAATGAAGTCACAACCATTGTTCGCAACACATAACATGACATCTAGAATGAGTAAAAGAGTATGCCATAAAAATTGTAACAACCATGAGTTTATCAATTTTTATACCATAGCTGGCTTTCTTTATGTTTTATATGAAGGAAAACATGGGTCATGTTAGAATTGCCATTATTCCATTGTTAATGTAAAAATGATTTAATTTTGTGATTTTTCTATTATTAAAGCAATGAATTGTCGGACACATGTGTTCCAGTTTTAAAATATGTACAGAAAAATGGTAATACAACGACATATGAATGGAGGACAGGTACAAAACCAGACAAAATTGATGAAACAGCAGTGGTTATAGATGTCAGTGATGAGAAAGATGTTACTGATAATTTAGATGCTGTAAGTGGCTTCAGGATATTTTTTTTTAATTTTTGGTTGTGAAGGTCCAGTCTCAATAAGTAACACAATTTTTAGTCAATTTATTCCAAATTTCTACCTGTTATCATTTATTTTGCCTGTCATTGTTCTCAAAAACAATTTACCAGATCTTAACATCATAATGAAACTTTACAAAATCAGTATTTGGTGGTGTAGATGGGGCATTGATGATTGCATTTCCCAGTTTCGGTTTGTTTTAGGACACTTTAGAAAGAACATTCCATTTCAGTTATAACACTCAATCATTCAGTCTACTGTCCCAATATTGTTTCTGCTTAATGACTTCTAACTCTATGAATTGATTTTAATCAAACTGGCTACAAGTGCATAGAAGATGGGGGATGTTTGCTTATAAAATTAAGGCGTGTAGGTCAAGGAATAACGGCAGGGGTCAAATATTAGATTTCTGGTTAGAATTTATATTTATTTTTATTTTTAGATTGATTGGGGCGACATTGGCTCATCAGGAGACAATTTGGCAGAATCAGCCATTGATTTTGGTGAAGATATAGACTTTGACATTGGTGATATCACCATAGAAACGACTGGTGTTGGGGAAGGGGGAGATAATCAGGTGAGATGTTTTGTGTTATAGTTTTAATTTCTGATTTTCGATTGTTTATATTTTTAGAGAAAAAGTGCAAATTTTGAGAAAATAATGTTTTAATCAGTTAGTTTTGAAATAAATCATTTGAATTTTGGTTTACAGGATTATATTTACATATATGTATTACATCATGTACGTGTGATATTTTATAATATGAAACTCTGTTTAAGACCAAAAGTAATTACAGGACTAAGTCCTATAATTACATTTGCTAAAATGACGTCAAGCCTTTCTCTTTTGCCTATATGTGATTGTCATGCAAACTAAACAAATCAAAACATGCTAGTGCGCACATATTATGTTTGATTTGCATGGCATAAGTTATAGCACTATAAACACCATTTCTAGACAGTTCAATGGTTAAATATAACTTTACGGTTTTGGTGTATATTTAAGGGTTGACTGATTTTTTTTAAGTTAAAAAAGTGCAAACTTTGAAAAATTTTGCAACTTTATTGACAAGTTTTTCCATTTTTTTACCCATCAAACAATTAAACTTATGTAAATTTGGCAAATGACAATAAAATTTTGATAAGTATTGATGTCTTAATGGCATGTATTTTGGGCAACAAACACAAAAATGATATTCATTTCTTTAAATCTCAAACTATCACCTTATTATATGTAATATGTTATGTTACAGGATTCCGCTAATCTAAGTATGGTAGAACACTCAGGAGAAGATAATGGCATTGATTGGAGTGATACAGTTATTGTAGAAAAACACAAACCAGATTCAGGTTAGTCTTTATAAACCCGAGGAAAACAGTCTATATCAACCCTAAACACCCAAGGAAAACAGTCTATATCAACCCTAAACACCAGAGGAAAACAGTCTATATATAGAACACTCAGGAGAAGATAATGGTATTGATTGGAGTGATACAGTTATTGTAGAAAAACACAAACCAGATTCAGGTTAGTCTATATAAACCGAGAAAACAGTCTATATCATCCCTAAACACTTGAGGAAAACAGTCTATATCAACCCTAAACACCCGAGGAAAACAGTCTATATATAGAACACTCAGGATAAGATAATGGTGTTGATTGGAGTGATACAGTTATTGTAGAAAAACACAAACCAGATTTAGGTTAGTCTATATAAACCGAGAAAACAGTCTATATCATCCCTAAACACTTGAGGAAAACAGTCTATATCAACCCTAAACACCCAAGGAAAACAGTCTATATATAGAACACTCAGGATAAGATAATGGTATTGATTGGAGTGATACAGTTATTTTAGAAAACACAAACCAGATTCAGGTTAGTCTTTATAAACCGGAGGAAAACAGTCTATATATAGAACACTCAGGAGAAGATAATGATATTGATTGGAGTGATACAGTTATTGTAGAAAAACACAAACCAGATTCAGGTTAGTCTATATAAACCGAAAAAAAACCAGTCTATATCAACCCTAAACACCTGAGAAAAACAGTCTATATCATCCCTAAACACCTGAGGAAAACAGTCTATATATAGAACACTCAGAAGATAACGGTATTGATTGGAGTGGTACAGTTATTGTAGAAAAACTTAAACCAGATTCAGGTTAGTCTATATAAACCCGAGGAAAACAGTCTATATATAGAACACTCAGGAGAAGATAATGATATTGATTGGAGTGATACAGTTATTGTAGAAAAACACAAACCAGATTCAGGTTAGTCTATATAAACCGAGGAAAACAGTCTATATCATCCCTAAACACTTGAGGAAAACAGTCTATATATAGAACACTCAGGAGAAGATAATGATATTGATTGGAGTGATACAGTTATTGTAGAAAAACAAACCATATTCAGGTTAGTCTATATTAACCCGAGGAGAACAGTCTATATATAGAACACTCAGGAGAAGATAACAGTATTGATTGGAGTGATACAGTTATGGTAGAAAAACATAAACCAGATTCAGGTTAGTCTATATAAACTCAAGGAAAACAGTCTATATCAACCCTAAACACCAGAGGAAAACAGTCTATATCAACTCTAAACACCCGAGGAAAACAGTCAATGTATAGAACACTCGGGAGAAGATAAATGTATTGATTTTAGTGGTGCAGTTATTGTAGAAAAACATAAACCAGATTCAGGTTAGTCTATATAAACCCGAGGAAAACAGTCTATATATAGAACACTCAGGAGAAGATAAATGTATTGATTTTAGTGGTACAGTTATTGTAGAAAAACATAAACTAGATTCAGGTAAGTCTAGGTTTCCGACCTTTCCCGATAGCCAAAATTGCCATTGGTTTCAAATTTCTTAGAAATTCTTTCAAAACAAAACCTTTTTATAGCAAAAAAAAATTCCTATATTTATACCACCCTACAAAGGGGATTATATAAGAATCATCTGTCTATCCATCTGCCCATCTGTCCATCTGTCTGTCTGTCCGTCCGTGTAAAATTGATTGCTATTTAATGACCGTCATAAAGCTTCACATGAATAATGTTCATGATCCAAAAGTGTCATGACTTTGAAACTAGGCCATATCAGAAAGGTCCAGGTTGCAGGAAAACATTAAAGCCTTGCAGATGTTTTGGGTGGGGGGATTAGGCTCTCTAGTTTAAAATTGTGGACAACTAGTTAATCTATTAAATCCTGAGAAAAAACAGTCTATAAAAACCCAAGGATAATAAGATATAAAAACCAGAAGAAAATGTCTGACATGAAATCCTACAAAAGAGTGGATTTGGCATCGACTTATGTTTAAGGTACCTACCTGTAAGTCTTCTGTTTCTAGCAGAAGAGGCTATCACCTGTTACCCGTCTTTTAGACCATATTATTATGTGCTAGCTTCTCGGGGTCCATTATCTTTCCATTCTCTCTGAACATAATATCCATCTTATATGTTTTGTCTAGATACTGTTGTTTGCTTAGCCATTTCTGAACATTGTTCCCATGCATTAGGGAAAACTCAGGGAATTTTTTTTCAAGGTCAGTTTCAAATCATCTTCTACCTGTCCAAAATTTCCAGGTGAAACCCCACATGTTGAGACTGGTCCTTTTTTCTAATTGGGAAACATTTTTTCAACATCATCAGATTCACAATGACCATAATTTTTTTTAACAAAATAAAAATTGAAAAATGTATTTATTGAAGTCATAAAAGATATTTGAGTTTGAGTTGATAACGGATCACCTAAAGAAAAATGTGTGTAAAAAGGAAAAACATAACAGTTTTAATCACTTAAAAAAAATAAATATGGTGTGGCCTAAATTATAAAAAATAAAATGGTTTGCATTTCTTCTGTTAAAAGAAATGGAGTTTCCACTTTAAGAATTGCTCTTATTTATTCTTCTTGTATCAGTTTTACAGAATGTAATGTAGCAAATCCAAAGTAATTTAATTTTGATTCTAGATGTATAAATTATTTGGGGTTTTGTTTCTTTATGTATGATGTATGACACAGGAAACAGAACCAGCTTTGGAATTTGAAATTTATGTTGTCAATCTATTGTATGTCTATAGAATAACTATTGTTGTACAAAACCATGTTTTAATTTTCAAAATGCAATTTAATTGAATAAAATGATTAAATTTTTTATTTTAATTCTAAATTTGAAAGACTATTGTCTACGTGTTCAACTTAAGTGAACTTATTGATCAAATTTTAATCAAGATTAAAACATTTTTAAAACAGTATAAAAGTTTTTAAAAAACTATTTTAATTTTCAGATGAAATGAAAATATCACTTGATTAAGTGTTGGGTAAAAAATTTATGATGTTGCTTGTAATTGTACAGTTTGAAGTTTGTTGAATTTTGAAGAAAACTTGAGGCATAGTTTAAAGTATCTAAATTATGATTAAACTCTGAATCAAAATTAAAAAAAAAACAAAAAAAACAAGGCAAATTATGAATTAAAAAAATAAAATCGACCACTCACACAAGGTCCAATCTTTTTTTAGGAATGAGGATGTATTTGTCTCCCAACCCCATTTGACCACTCTTACAAGGTCCAATCTTTGTTAGGGATGAGGATGTATTTGTCTCCCAACCCCACTCGACCATTCTTACAAGGTCCAATCTTTTTTTAGGGATGAGGATGTATTTGTCTCCCAACCCCACTCGACCATTCTTACAAGGTCCAATCTTTTTTTAGGGATGAGGATGTATTTGTCTCCCAACCCCACTCGACCATTCTTACAAGGTCCAATCTTTGTTAGGGATGAGAATGTATTTGTCTCCCAACCCCATTCGACCACTCTTACAAGGTCCAATCTTTGTTACGAATGAGAATGTATTTGTCTCCCAACCCCATTTGACCACTCTTTTGTTAGGGATGAGGATGTATTTGTCTCCCAACCCCATTTGACCACTCTTACAAGGTCCAATCTTTGTTAGGGAAGAGGATGTATTTGTCTCCTAAGAGACTTAATTATAACTAAGCATGTTTTAATTTGACAGGAGTAGAAGGCTGTTTTGGAATAAAATTCTTCATCAGTAGTGCTTGGACCAAAATTGTGGAAATATAAATATTCTTAATATATTGAAATGAAAAAAATAGAAAGACCAAAATGTATTTTACCAAATCAACCTAAAGCAATATTTTGAACAATTGAGTTTTGCTTAGTTTTGAGGGTTTATAAAATTTAAGAAGCAGGTGATTTTTATGAACAGTTAATTTATTTAGTTACTTTCATTTTTTCTTTATTTCCTGTGTGTTTTGTATTTGTACAGGTGAAGGTGTAGCTAAAGGAGAAGATGCTCTTTCAATTTTGGACAATCCTAAAACTAGGAACTTATTCATTGATGATCTGATGGAGGTAAAATTCTTTATATATATATATGATATATTTTATGATTTGATGCATTATTTTTGTTAGAGACAAGCATTTTTTCCAGGGTCATCAAGTAATGAAACCAGATTTTAAAACAAGCAAAGATGATGAATTGTAAAACAATTAATTTTAGTTTTAAAATCTGGTTCATTTTCTACATTAATGAAGAAAATACTTTTCTTAAAACCACAATAATCCTGATTTGAGAATAAAATAATTTTAATGTTTTAATAAACCAAGTTTTCTAAACAGAGTTCAGAGATCAGTAAACATCAGTGTTTTCTCCAGATGATTTTAAGGATGAGGCAATTCGATTTGGATTGTGTGTTATTTTTTATGCAACCATTTTTGTAAAAGTGAAATCGGTTACTTTGTTCTTGAAAAAAAAGAAAACAACATAATACCATGTGTTTATTTCTTTTGAATTTATTTAATCCACTGCATGTTACATGGCTCAGTCAACCATTGGTGGTTAAAATGCATTTCCAATTTATTAAAAATGAGGTGACTCCCGCCTCAAACCATGTTGGTTGCTTTGTGTTATACAAATGCTTGGTTAAAAGTACATGTAATCATTATGTGTACAAAGCACTGTGATGACCATGACTTACCATTCTAATACTTTTTTTCCAATAGCTTACTGGCAGGTATCATCAAGCTGTCGATTTTACTGGCAGAAATATTCTATTTCTCTCTCTTAATCAAAATTCTAGTGTTTTTAAAGGCCCAGACCTAAGATTCAAGGGTGTTTTTAAAGAGAAAACTCATTTTCAAGGGTTTACAACTGTATGAACAATGATAAGGCTAAAGAAAATTACAGACTGGATGACCCAAAGCCAAGTTCATCCAGACAACCAAAAGTTGCTGTTAAACAAGTTTTCAATAAAATAGGCTTAACAAATATCAACTGCATGCGGAATATTCTCTTCATTTTTAATTTTAAATTAAATTTTAAATTGAAAAATGACCTCCAGATTTCAGGGATGGGGTCCTCTGTTTTTAACAAATGGTGAAAACACTGAAGTATTGTAGATATTGTTGAATGATATCACTTGCCTACCATATATGTATTTATAATAATGTCCTTTATAAGATTTATACAACCCAGTCAAGATTCTTTCACTAAATATCATATGTATTGAGAGTGATGGTTTTGAGATGGTTGACAGAACCACAATATGTTAGGAAAACCACTGAGTACACTATGTAGCACTAAATAAACTGACAAACTTGTAAACAGAACCTGCCCCCAGTGGGATTAGAACCTAGCTGGTGAGAGGCACTGTGGCCTGAAAATGTGTGTTTTAAACCTATAGGCAACCAAGCCTCGGTTTCACCATCATTCCTTAGCTAAGATTTTCCTTAACTTAAATTTAGCAAATTTTGACAATCTTTGTTGGAACTACATATAATTTATGTTTTTGACAATACCTACCTACCTAGTCCTTTTTATGCCCGGGGCACATAGGGCAAAGACTAGAGTTTTCCACTTTTTTCTCTATCTTGTGTCATCCTCTCCAGTTCTCCCCAAGTTAGTCTATGTTCTTTCATTTCCTTTTCAACAGTTCTCCTCCAGGTGTTTTTGGGTCTGCCTTGCTTCCTTTTTCCTTCAGGCGTCCATCTGAGAGCAACTCTTGTGATGTTATTCATAGGCTTTCTGAGCACATGTCCTATCCATCTCCATCTTGATCTTGTCAGAACAGTTCTTATATTATCTGTGTTTGTGTTTTTATGGAGCTCCTCATTAGTAATCCTAGCTGGCCAGTAAATCCTCATGATCTTTCTAAGGCATCCATTGTGAAAGCTGGAAAGTTTGTTGGTATCTTTTTCGGTCATTTTCCAGCATTCGGCTCCATATAATAGAACTGATAAAACACAGCTGTTGTGAGTTCTTAGTTTTGTCTTTCTGCTTACGCAATTTGTTTTCAAGATGTTTTTGACAATAACTGAATACAATTGTTATAAGATTGAAATCTTCAAAAGGACACCTTAAATGACTCAATATACTTAAACATGTTAGAATTAACAAAAATTTTAAGATTTGAAATTTTGCCAAGTTTAAGATATAGAAAATACAAGTTAAGAAATGAATGTTGAAACTTGATTCTGAAAGGTAGGTCTAGCTAGAGGCTAGTTTTAGCATCCAATATTCAGGTTTTTTGATGGACTAGATGTGAAAGCAAGCTTGGTTGTTCTCATAACCCAGTGGTTAAGATTTTGTTTTGTAACAAAAGGTCCAGGACCTTATGCCTTTAAATTTGTCAGGACCAACATCAACATTGTTACAGGTCCATATACAATTATGTTATCATAAAGAAAGGGATGCATTATCTTGGAAAAAACCACAGTCCATTGGACTTTTACAGTTTAAAAATCAAAGGGCCCAAGGTGAAATTACTAGTTCCTGGACCTCAGACCTGGGGAATTTTGAACCCTGAAACAACTCTTTGTTTTACCTGAAGCATGAGGCATGACCTTAGACCTGAAGTTTTTTTTAACCTCTATTAACAACTCTTGTATTATTTTTAGCTTGAGGCATTTTTGACTCAGAGACTTGCTGAAGTACAGAAGAGTACAGATGGAGATATCATATCTACTAGTCAGTTTCAGAACGCACCCACCTCAGTACAAATTGATACAGCAACACTTAAGTCAATGATAAAAAAGGTCAAGGACATTTCTGATCAGTTTACAACAGTCAAAATGCAGCACCTTATGTTAATCAGGAACTCACCAAGGTATGTATGTTGTAACTGGAAGGAGAAAAATGCAGGGCTGGACTGGGCTGTTATAATTATTATAATTGATCTGGAAGTCATGTTTTAAATTTTAAAAAATTAATGTAGCCCAAGTTTTTTATTTTTTTTTAAAGTCTGGATGAAAATGGTCCATAAAATAACAAATTTTTGAATTGAACACTGATTTTCAATGCATGAAATTGATCTTCATTGAGGCCACCTGTACATGCTGTGTGCTTGAAAACAATTCATAAGAAAATTATTGTTATTTGACTTTTTAAGGAACATTTTGAAACACAATTTGCAAAGATTAAACTTAAGAAATGATTGTTAAACCTACGACCGCTTTTTAAATTCTTTACTTAAGTTTTATGTTATTGCTATAAGACGTATCTGTTGCTCCCTCATAAATAAGCCCCAGTATTTCTTCTTTATGAGTATTTTTCACTAATTAATTATCTTGATAAAAAGATATAAAATGATATAATGCTGAATCAACAAAAAAATATTTATGCTTTAAAGAAATCATGTAAAATAATATTACATTTATTTTCTGGATTTCACCATTTCAAAGTTAAAGATTAACAAGTTCTTAGAAATAAATCATTTTTATTACTTAAAAACACCATAAGAATTGAAATAAAAACTCTATAAAACATTTGAGAAGTTGTTTAGTTTTTTAGCTCACCTGACCGAAGGTCATGTGAGCTTATGGCATAGCGCAGCGTGTGTATGTGCGTGCGTGTGTGCGTGCGTGTGTGCGTCGTTAACACCTATTTTCGACTTCTCCTCTGAAACTACCAGACAGTTTTTAATGAAACTTTGTCAGAAGTATATATGGGCCGGTGCAATTCAGATTTGTTCGTGGCGTTGCTATGGCTACCATAACTAGGTCAAGGTGACCTAGGGGTTCAAAAATCTTAAAAAATCTTCTTCTCCGAAAGTACTGATTGGAGAAAAAATCTGATGTGATATTTGGCTTCTCTAGGGTCTTAAGCCTATAGTTTGTTCATTTTGTGAAATTCGGATAAAAAATAGGTTACGCGTTTTTGCGTTTAATTTTTAAAAAATCGTAAAATAGCTTCAAATTGTTATAACTTGACTATTTGACCAGATAATGACATGGGGTTTTCAGTTTTGACATCTTCTTGTTAGTATCTTCAAAATGAGGTCAAGGTCAATTGTGAAGGTCGTGACCTAATTTTTTTTTACCTCTGATTATAATTATTATCTCGAAAACTATAAACTTTTTGTATAGGCATGTATATTAGAATGTTGTAGGTATCGATACAACGATCATTTTGATGTATAGAAAAAGGTCATGGGTTCAAAGGTCAAGGTCACAGATGTGAAACAATACTGAAATGGTTAATTATCTCGAAAACTATAAACTTTTTGTATAGGCATGTATATTAGAATATTGTAGGTATTGATACAACGATCATTTTGATGTATAGAAATAGGTCATGGGTTCAAAGGTCAACGTCACAGATGTGAAACAATACTGAAATGGTTAATTATCTCGGAAACTATAAACTTTTTGTATAGGCATGTATATTAGAATATTGTAGGTATTGATACAACGATCATTTTGATGTATAGAAATAGTTCATGGGTTCAAAGGTCAAGGTCACAGATGCGAAACAAAACCGAAATGGTTAATTATCTCGAAAACTATAAACTTTTTGTATAGGCATGTATATTAAATGTTGTAGGTATTGATACAACAATCATTTTGATGTATAGAAAAAGGTCATTGGTTTAAAGGTCAAGGTCACATATGCGAAACAAAACCGAAATGTTTTATTATCTCGAAAACTATAAACTTTTTGTATAGGCATGTATATTAGAATGTTGTAGGTATCGATGCAACGATCATTTTGATGTATAGAAAAAGGTCATGGGTTCAAAGGTCAAGGTCACAGATGTGAAACAATACTGAAATGGTTAATTATCTTGAAAACTATTAACTTTTTGTATAGTCATGTATATTAGAATATTGTAGGTATTGATACAATGGTTATCATGATGTAAAGAAAAAAGTCATTGGGGTTTAGTATTTATGTTTTCTTTAAATCTATCAGCTAGCCATTAGTTATCAGGTGAGCGTATCAGGCCCATGGGCCTCTTGTTTGTACTTAATCATGGTTTATAAAATGGGATTGGATTTCTTATTATTGTGAAGTTTGGTTTGTTGTTACATACTAAAGGTCATACATAGATGTCTTCAGATGATTTCTTAAACATCAAGTCTAGTTCACCTGTTATCCACCTGGTCCAAAAGATGATCTAGTATAATGTTTAAACAAAATGAACCATATAAAAAGAAACATTCACAAAGAAAAAAGATTGGCAATTTTCACAGTGACTCTTTTACTGAGTATGTATTGTCTCAGTGAAATTTTTTTATCTCCCTTGGTAGGCTTTCCCCACAATGGATACTGTGAAAATTCTTTATGGCCAAATATGTTAGAAGATCAAAACAGTGAAAGTCTCCTACTGCTAATGTTTCTTCTGATACAGTATTATTTCTGTTTTGCCCATCTGTCCCATCTGTATGAACAGATTTATCACAGCCTTGTCTGTTCTGTATTTCTTATATTTCTCAATTGATGACATCTAAAACTACATCATAATTTCAAGTAGAAATCACTGTTAGAATATCAGAGTGTATTATATAAGACAGATGTTTAGACAACAAGGATAACCACAGCATTTTGTTTTAAAAGTGTGTTAATATTAACTTATTTTGAATAACACTGTGGCTGCCAAATTAAATTTCAAAGCAGGGTTGACATTGCAGAATATTGATTTTCAATGCAACGTTGGTGGTGCCAATTTGCATTCACAATGCGAATTAATATGATATCAACAATAGGTTGTGACGTTTTTAAGTCATATGACCTTTTTAGTAAATAAGTTTTTAATCTCAATATTCAACATTTGCAATTATGCTTACTTTACAAAAAGATTATATTGCTAAGTATATCTTAGCCATGTAATTAAGTGTTCCCATTTTCATTGATTGGACATATGTATCCTGTGGAATGCTGTTGACAGAAGACACATGTCAGAGTAGCAGGCTATTGTTAGAGGACATGTATGTCCCTATGGCAGCAATATACAGGATAGAGTAGCTCCTTTATTACATCTTAAACAGATTAAATAATACTAATTTAAAGCTTGACTTATCTTGAATCAAGTTATCAATCTTTGAGACAAAGAAACTTTTGTAATAAATGCCAGTCAAAAAATGAGTCTTCAATCGAAGGGAGCATTGTGGCTGTTGTTTGGTATCTATGTTAGACTCTAAGGTAGACTAAGGGCCATAAGGGCCAAAAACCTGCTTTTCAAGGCTATTAAAATTCTATCCCAAAAGTAGTTTATTCATGTTATTTGAACCTGCCCATACAGAGCACTTTAATGGTTTTGTTGGATTGCCTTTATAGACAGGGTTGACTGTATTAACAGGTTTAAATATGTTTTGAATTTTCTCTTTCAGATATGTTGATAGATTAAAGGAATCTATGAAACAGACATTAAATCTAGCAGATAAGATGATATTTTATGAGAAGGACATGGTTAATAGACATAAACAGTCAGTAGAGGAACAGAAGGAACTGGAACCAAAGTTAGATATAGTTGTACTGAGGACCAAAGAAATGCAAAAACAAGTAAGTATAGATAGTAACAGACATGATTGCATTGTTTGTATTACAAAGGTGTATGGTATGGCCTCAAGTGTCACCAATTATTTGGTCAGGTTTTGGCATTATAAAGATGATAAAAACCAAAGAAATGCAAACAACAAATTAGTATCACTAGTACTATTAAAAACTAGAAAAACTGTGGGCCACAAGCTCACAAAAAATCCCCCCCCCCCCCTACCTAAGGTGTAATGGAAGGAAGGACAGACACACGGACAGACACCCCTATCACTATATACCCCCACGTTTTAAGCGGGGTATAAATAATGTATGGTTGGTACTTTTAGGATATACAGTAAAGCCTCAATGCCATTTTGACGAGAACACAAGAACAGATTTGATTGCATTTGGAACAATTGTTCTTCGCAAACATTTGGTGGATCAAATGGTACCCATTTTTCAGCCAGATTTTTACATTTTAAAATATTGTGAAAATAAATAAGATGACATGATTGTCTCTCTATGTCTGTGGTGTGTGTGTGTGTCACAATAGATGTTAGGTATTGATTTTTGTAGCCATGCATTATTATGACACCATGTGTTTATTCAAAGACATAGATTGAACATCTCTAATTAGTTATTATTTTCTGTCATGGTACACATAGCATGTGAATTACTTGAAGCTCTTCATTGTCATCAGGGCATTGCAAAGCACTTTCACTTAAAGTCAGTACTGTAATTAGATATTCTTGATTTGGATATAAGACCCAATGTTCTTCCTTCACTTGCTCATCTATTCACTCATATTTATTCAAGATAATCAGTATGATATCAAATTCTGACATATAATAAAAAGCAAAGCTGAGCTTCCTTTATTTCCTAAAATGTCTTGGAATTTTGCTTAAATCTGGAGTTTTGAGATAAGGATATTTGTAACAAAATTAAGCAGCAGTTGATGACACTTTGGGAAATTAATTATAGTATTATAGGTAAGGAAATGGTAAAATTTCATGAAAATGTTAAAAAACCAATTTCCAATATTTTTGTGAATAAATCATTAACTGTTTTGGGAACTATTGAATACAAACATACCAATCAATGTCCAAACCACAATCCAAAAGCAAAGAAAAAACTTTGAAAATGGCAAATTAAGTTAAACATGTGAACTTCGGACAGGGAAGAGAAGCTGGATGCCTCCTGCTGAGCTAGCTACACCTGCCACATGTAAAATAGAGTTTGAGAATAAAAGGAACATGGAATTATGGGACATCAAATATATACTGTAAATCTGGAATTTAATGTGTCATGAAATTAATGCAAATTGCCGATTTTGCTGTGAAATGCGTATTTAAATTAATGCGATTTTTTTTTAAATTCCAGAAATTACTTTTCCCATCTTTTATCTTGTAAAAATAACAAAAAATGTTGAATTATTGTCTTGTTTATTATTCCATAAACATGTAATAATCATACACTTTCGAGTAGATACTACCGTAGTATTTATAAAATAATCAGGGTATAGCTTACAAAGGGTAGCGACGGTAAATGTTGATGCAACTATAACAGGTTTTTAATCATTGAAAAGGTTGGTTTCTCATTGTCACAACAACGAAACACATAGTAGTTTGTTTAGAAACAAACTACTACAAGTATTACGCTTGGGGTTGGAGTAGAATTGGCAACACAAAGAAATTCGTTTGGTGCATAAAACGAATGTCCCGTTTCACTGTAAGTCATTGTGTTTCAAACATGGCAATGTTTTTATATTCCCAACAAGAAAATCACTTATATCACTAAATTTTCGACAATTTATGAAGAGATTAATAATACTTTACACCAGAACCATGGCAAATTATCGTCAACTAACAGAGGAGAGGAGTTCTTATAAATGAACCACGATTACAACTTCCGGTTCAAGGGAGATAAATCAATTTACATTGAATTTCTCGAAATCAGAAAATTAATGCGACAAGAAATTAATGCGATGAAACGGGCTTCGCATTTTTCGCATTAATTTCTTGCTCGGATTTATTTCTTGATTTAAAGTACATGGTAATTTAAAGTACATGATACTTAGGTTTTTGATCATGTTCTGCAAAAAAGTAAAGCATATGGACAAACCTTTTTGATATCATTGTTTTAACTTGACTGACATTAACATGATTAAATATGAAACAAGAACCAGCTAAACAATTTTATTTGTATTTTTTTCAGATGGAAAGTGAGATTTCGAAGAAATACAAAAACAGACCAGTGAATATAATGGGAGAAATTAATTTAATATAAACAAAAAACTATGTAACAGGGTAAAAAACTAATAAAAATGAAGAAAGATCAAATTACTGTAAAAATATCAAAACAACAACAGCAGCAAAAAACCTGTTAATGTTGGTTATATATATATATATGATATGACATGATTAAAAAATGGAGAAATATTATATGTTGGTAAGATGAGGATTATGCTTAATGTGAATCAGAATGGTAAAAATCATGAAAAATCTGAAAAAGTCATAACTTGGTCCATTTAAAGGTGATTGTTTTAGAGTTTATGTCAGTAAAGCAAAAAGGAAGCCGTTTTTTGAATTTGCTAAGGTCATGAGAACTGTTTATTGGTTATGGGATTTTTTTTATTTGGATCAATTGGAGAGTGTAATGCACATAGAAAGAACCTTTAAAAATAAGACTTTTTCCTCACTTTTATGAAGTAAAGAAGACCTTATACTCTTAATTGAATCCATTGAAGCTGTCCCAACATTTTAAATTATAAGCTCACATGTGCTAAAGCTGAAGTGGAGCTATTCAAATCTACCCATTGTCCATCATCATATGTAAAGTTTTACTTAAGTGATGTCTTGTCCAAAATTAGAGAACTAATTTCAATGAAACATGATAAAAAATGTTCCTTTGTGAGAACTCTTTCAAGTTTGGAAAGCAGAAAGATATCAATTTATAAGCAAGATCCCAGAAGCCTTAAATACAGTGTAGTAAATCTTTTTTTACTTCTTAATGAATTACAATGACTAAAAACTTGAAACGTCATATGCCACTATAGCATCATTTCATGAATCCTTCTTTATTTTGGCTTGACTTCCTATGAGGTCACATTGACCTTGAATATTAAAGCCTTTTAAACATTTTCTGAACATGTCATGAACCTACATGGACAAGCTCATATATACTTGAAATTTCATAAAAAACATTAGTTTATGAATCTCTATTACTATCATGAATTTTGTTGACTTTTAACATTCATTCAATGTCAAAGCTACTTTAAACAATTGTCATCACCAAATAGCAGAAAATCTTGGAAACTTAAACAAATTATATTGTCAACATATCATAACACCAGTACAGAAAGTACATGTATTAAAAGTTCAAACATTGACCTTCAAACTAGACTTAATCAGATTTTGGATATAATTTTAAACAGTTCCGAGTTTCCCATGTGAGTTGTGTAGGTAACATGGTGCTCTTGTGTTATGTGCATTCCATCAATGCTGTTCATTTGACGGCTCTTTGATTTTAAGATTTCATTGTGCATGTTTTTATATATGTCAGTTTCTGAGACTCGGATAAGTGGCTTACACTAAATTGGTTGATGACCAAATATGTATTTGTATTTGAACATGAAATTTGTTTGTTTGTATATGTGATTCATATGATCTAAATGGTGCTGGGAATCATGTTGTCAGCTCATCTGCACAGATTTTCCGTCGCACCAAAATTGTTAGTGTTAATATTATTGCAAGGATCAGGGTACAGTCACTCGAAGCCCTCTTAGCAGTAGTGAATACTTAACACCAATACAGCCAAAAAGCAAAAGTTATGTCATCAGAAAATTACTATTTATTCATTCAAAGCTGTTCCATCATATATCACATTTGAACTAAAGAGTAGTGCTTTGTTACATTGTCATTAGCTTATATAAAAGCCATAAGGCGATGTAATAAAGACTTACTTGTTGATCAGGATGCCATATATTTGATGGAACAGCTTTGGATGAATACATTTTTATTTTTTTGATAAGGGTGTTATTTGTCATAACTTTTGCTCCGGGGTTGTATATATTATTTAGGATTAAAGTATTTATTACTATTAAGATAGCTTTGAGTTTACTATTCCTGGTTCAGTGTATTGTTAAAAGGTTTTTGGAATATTAATTAAAGATTTCTGTGAAATATTCTTCATGTGCAAATATTAAAAAATGAGAGATTCAGTGTGATCAAAGCATTGTGATCGTCCTGATGCGTAGGTGAGCTATTCTGTTATTTGTGGCAGCTCTTATTTTCATGAAATTTGTAAGTTTAATGCACAAGATGAATTATTTATTATTAAAATTACTATGAATATTTTACATTTTGTTCTTGATTTTTTTCATGTACAATTCAAATCAAAAACACAACTAAACTCCATGTCAGAACACGATCCAAATAATAAATAAAAAACTTAAAACATATTGGCAAATTAGGTTTAACATGTGAGCAACCACCCAGGGAATGAGGTTGAATGCTACAGAAGAGTAAACACCTTCTGTGTAGCTAGCTATACCTGCAACATAGAAAATCAAGATTGACAATAAAAGGAAGAAGGATTTTATACATGCTATCAATTATATCCAGGATAATATTGGATACAGAAACACCATAAACTAGGTTTTACCTTTAATTATCATGTACACCAATTCTTGTTCTACTTGACAAAAGCCGATGGCCATGGACGTCCAATCAATATATATTTACATCTGTGTTGTTTGATTGTATAAAACACTGTTTAAGACTAAATTTAATTATAGAAATATAAAACCTGCTGAAGTGTCGTCACACATTTTCTTAGTATACCTATACACGTGACGTAACTGATAGGCTGTTCCATCAATTGGAAATACATAATTGGAAATACATGTTCTACATGTTTTGAATTTATTTCAAGATTAAAAAACTAAAAACAAATTAACAAAAAAAAAAAAAAAAAAGAAATATTAACATAACCAATGAACTGTCTAGGCATGACGTTTATAGTGCTATATCTTCCATTGCCGTACGCGTGTAACGTAAAGGCAATCAAAAAGCATAGTAAAAAAAATTAGCTAGCAAATTAGGTTCAACACAAGGGAAGTAACCACCTCCTATACATCACTTGCGTCAATATTGGAAATAAAAATAACGTGGAACTATGGGGCGTCAAATATAGCCAGGATAATCTTCAATACTTGTCAAAAAATATGGATGGCGGCTAAAAAAACTTTTTTGAAGGCATTGATAAGCCAAGACTTGCAATATCCGTTGTCTCGACAATTGATTTATATGCATTTTGCTTCGTTGTATAAAGCGCCCGTAGTGAGAACAAGCTATACTATAACATATTAATTGTTAAACAAATTTAAAAAATGAACAGGGTAAAACAAACATTTAAATCAGTGATTAAAGACCGATGATGGCGTCTAGGTTTGAAGACAAATCCACAGCCTAGTGGTAATGTTATACAGTATTACTGAATGATCCTCGATAGTCTTACTTTATAGTTAAATACTAGTACAGTACAGACTTGTCGAAAATTTAACACTAAGCTGACAATTTGGTACCGAAACTCGGTCGCTGAGGTGGGAGGGAGACTGTGGGCAGCTTTAAGTTGCCGAGGAACCTAAATGAGCTGCGGCACTATATAACATTTTGGAAAATGACTTATTTAACAATCTGACAAATGTCATTTCCTAAAACGATAGTGATTCAATACCAAATTGTCAACACAAATTAAATAACCCCTGCCCCAAAAATTCCAGATATTTTACATAGCAAGCATGACGTTGACACAGAAAACTAAAAACAACAAACATGCATCACAATCCAACAAACTTTGAAACTCATAAATTTAGTTATAACATGGAAGTGAGGCAGGGTGTTCTAGAAGGCTGTGTAACCATTCCTACTTATTTCTAAGGAATACTTTAAAAATGAAACGCATTTAGTAAATTTGTGAGAAGTACTGTAAAATGTACTACATTTTCACAAATTTTAAAAATTTGGCTACTAATAATTTAAAATTTGTGGACGAGAAGGGTAAGCACCTTCTGTTTAGCTAGTGACACCAGCCACGTGTGCTGGACATAAAACAATCGTTAAACCATATACAACAATAGAACATAAATAAGAGATTATATGTACTGGCTTTTGGATATTGTCAAGGATATATTGTTATCTTATCCTATAAGTATGATGATTATGTTTATAGGTAAGAATTTTATATGCAATTTGATATAGGTACGGTAATTCTATACTTAATCGATTGATCGAAATTTACGTGACAGTACGTGGGTATTAAAACATGAAATTCATTAACTTTCTTTGATTAAGAAAACAAAATGAATTTAATGTCCAAAAATGTCATAACAACCATTTTTGTTAGGTTATTAGAGTACGCATTTAAACAAGTTTTGGTTGCATCCATACACTTCTTCGAAAGTTGTCCATTGTAACATTTGCTTTAGAGAAAGAAGTCGACCTGTTATTCTTCCTGACATAAAAAGGGATTTTCACATTATTCAAAGTATGGAAAAATATATGCTTTATCTACAAACTTTAGTACTTTCATTGTTTTTTTATATTATTTAAGGTGTCTGGACATTACATCAATGTATGGTATGATACTCGAAATTCCATACCTTTATAACAAAATTAAAAAGGGTAAAGTGTAAGAAATTTCATGAAAACGCATTTCCTATACTACTATTGTATATGCAAAGTGCAAATATTCAGATAATCATTAAGCAGTCTACATATTATGGTTATATAAAAATGTTTAAAAAATATATAAGACGCTTTCCAAGATGACTTAGGGACATTGTTTTAATGAGTCTGACCTCTTAAAAACAGATGACAAACCCACCGAACCACCTACGTAGAGCATCAGAGTAGGACCGCCATTAATTAACGTTATCAGACAATGTACGAGGTTTTATTGGTTGAATAAAAAGGGTTTTACGCCTGTCAAGAATATTTCACTTAATTCGAGACGTCACCAGCTATAGATGAAGTGACAGAAATTTTGACCTTTGTAGTGCGCTCAGGGCAAAATGAAGGGATGATTCCTTAATGTGTCACGCCTGTCGTGATACGGGGCGTCAGTTATTTATATCTGATTTTCATTTCATTCCGAGTGCGTGGCAAAAAAACAGCCAATGTTTATTTCCAAGTTTTAGTCAAACTCCGGTCGGGATTTGAATCCTCGAACTTTCACATATGAGGAAGGCGTGTAAGGAAAGATAGTACTTATAGATTGAAGGTTGTACAGGTCATTTCAATCATTAGCGTGGCTAGAAAAAATGTTATGTGCAACTGTATGTTTTATTCCAAAGTCATTACAATGAATTGACTAAAGTATTCAGCGTTTATGAGTCATTTGGAAGAGCAGATGATGCTAGACTGTTGATTTACGTCAGGTTACAGTGAAAAAATCCAATTGATTAAACTGTTGACATGACTCATTGATTTATTAGGATTGTATACTACATTCCTTTCATAGTTCAATTTTGTTTTTTGATCATTTGTATTGTAAACCTAGACTAACTTATTGAATTACATGGTAATTTACAGTAGATTAATCAGCTCTAATAAGATATTCCAGAGACGTTTTAAGACCATTAAAACACTTTTGATGGTGCAAACATTTTAATTCAAAGAATAGTATCCAGTTTGTATCAATGTAAGTTCATATTTTATCTATGTTGAGACATTTTAACACCAAATTTATTAATCCCTTCTGAGATTTATCATGAAGTTAATCATCATTAGAAAAAGATATCGGTATAATTATATGAAATAGTGTAAAATGATACAAATACCCACGGTTAAACAGTAGGCTGGTTACAATTTGAACGGTATATCAGGTGATATCTTTGCTCACTTTAAAACATTCGCAATTACTACTTAACTGAAATTGATCTTACCAACTGCACTGGCTTTTGCAATAAGATTTGAGAAGAATTTTAATAACACACACGAAGGCAGATGACAACTGTTTGGAACTGGGGATACTTCTTAATACTGTCAGGTAAATATATATTAAGAATTAAGGATATTTCCTTGTGTAATCCGTTATATCAATTTTCCAAAAAAAAAAACAAATTTATGGTTAATAATTGTACGAGGAAATGTTCAAATTAAACCTTGTTTACTCTTGACAAAAAAGGTTTTTACAACAATTTATCATTCTTCTTAACTCGTTGAACTTACTCCGTGAAAGAGTGGTCATAATAATCGGCTTACAGACTAAAGCGCCTCTTTCCGTTTATGTTCGAATGCTATCCAGTGAAGATCCTTGTGTTAGAAAGGTTGTCAGTCCGCTTGATGATAGTCCTTAGTTTTCTCTGGACATTCCGGTTTCCTACACACATTAGAAACTGATGGCTTCGATTGTGTTGTGATAAGGTTGAGCGAATTCTTCGTATTTTGGCATTCTTAATCAATCTTAAACATACATTTAATCATATTTAAGAACCAAATTGTATCAGTAAATCTAATTAGTGATAGCAATAATATGATATGTAGATGGCAAAAGAACTATAAATGAAGAGACGTCACGAGATTACAAATGCACGAGAACAATACAGTCATGTTGAAAGAAAAATTCTGCAATTTCACTTTTTTCAGTCACGTGCGTATAATAAAATTAAAGTCATTGTTAATAATGTTTCTGATAATGAAATTACATAATCACGTTCAGTTTCTGAACAAAGATTGTTACAATATCGGTCTCTTTTCAAAGTTGAGAATTATATTAACACTAATCTTGTATTATTACCAACATGCCACTTTAAAGTATCATTTTTCTCAAAATACAAAAGCAAAAATCATTATCTTGTTTTATGTAATCAGTGTCGAAACTATGATCCTACATTCTCTTCTTACAGCTTAAAAGTATAAGAAAAATACTTATAAAGTCATGAAGGTCACTGACGTTTGCATAAAATACATGTAGTGTTATAATCATTGTGAATAATATTTCTGAAAATGAAATAACATGATCACGTTTAGTGTCTGATCAAATTTTGTTACAATATCATTGTCCACGGTGAGATTATATCAAAATGTATTATTATTACCAACATGTCAAGCAAAAGTATATTTTCTCAAAATACAAAAGCAAAAACTGAAAAAAACTTGTTTTATGTTGCCAGTGTTGAGACATTATCTTCTTAAAGCCTAAATGTATACGAAAAGTATATAGAAATACTTATAAAATTAAGTTATAAGAGAAATTCAGCAATTTCCTTTTTAGTCACCGATTTGCAAAAATAATATTGGTATAGTCATTATGAATAATATATCTGAAAATGAAATTGCATGATCATGTTCAGTTTCTGAACAAAATTTGTTACAATGTCGATCTCTCTGTAATTATAAAAATCATATTAACAATAATTTATATTATAACCAAAATGCCACTCAAAATTATAATTTATCTTCAATATACAACATTAAAAACTAAAAACTATTTTGTTTTATGTGACCTGTGTAGGGAATTTGATCTATCTTTCTCTTCTGAAAGCTTAAGAGCTTAAAATATGTAATATAACTATTTCCTATAAAATCAATATTAAAGCTATAGATTTAGACCATAATGATAACTTGATGACTTTTCTTCTCACTGATTGTGTTATAATTATCTCAGTATGACGTCTCTGTATCCAAGATTATCCTGAATATATATTTTTATATCCCACCGTTCATGTCCTTTACATTTGCAATTTTGATAACACAAGTGGCGGGAGTAGCTTACTGAACAGGAGATATATACCCTTCTATGCAAACGGCCTCACATTCCTGGTGAAGTTTAAGTATTTATCTAATTTCCCAGTTTTCAAAGTTTTTACTTTGCCTTTGGGTTGCTATTTGGACATCCACTGTTATGTTAGTTTTTGATTTTCTTTATTTTAAAGATGTGAGCACGGATAATTTTTTGACTTACAACTTCCCTTTTTCATTAAGATATTGGTCAACGGCAAAATTTGCATAACTAAATGGTTTAACGATGGGGTAGAAATTGAATTAAATTTTGTATTCTAGTATTCTGTAATGACCATAATTAAATAGATAATTTGTTTTAAACATGAGATGGTTTTAATGGATACTAATGCATTGATATAAAATGTGTAACGCGTGGTTGCCTGAACAATAAACATTATCTATATTTATACTTCGCCATAACTACACTCTTATTTCCTTGTTATCTTGAAAAAATACACAGATCCATCCAAAACATTTCTTACACCTCCTAAAGATAAATATGTTGTTTTTCCAACATGTTAATTGGGTTTTTATTAGATCTATTCTAATCATTACTACACCTGCTTTAAATTTAGACATTTTTACCATATCTGATTAATGTTAAACTGTCGTATTTAAATGCATCATATATAGCAAGAAAGTTTATATGAAAAGAAACAACTATTCTCTATATATCAGTAATGGTATATAATGGTTTTTTCTAAAATACAAATTTGCGGTGAACATTTGAAAATATGAACAAATTCGTTATACCGGTCTATGTCAAAACACCTATCTCAAAAGCAAAGTAAACCACTTGAAAACGGCATATTAAGTTAGATACATAAACTACTACATAGGAAGTTAGACCAGATGGTCCGGAAGGTTAAGGAAATCATTTTAGCTAGTTTCACCCGGCACGTTTAAAATTAAAATTGAGAATGAAACCTTTTCAGTTTTTACATAACATAAATAAGGAACAGAGGTTTATAAACGGTTTTGTTTATGGGTCATCAAAACACAGTTAAATATTACAAGATGCATATTTTCAACACATTTGTGTGAATTTGACTATAATATTTAATTTCTCTATTTGTCAATACATATCCGTTTGCTTGGACATATGGGCTTGTGATTTTAAAGTTAATTGTTTGTTGCTCGACAAAATCTCCTCAAAAGCCATAAGTTAAAAAATACCAGTACCTTGTATATTAATGGTGATTTTACGCTTTCAAAAAGCAAATTTGCCGGTAGTATACATTCCTTTTTGAAACTTTTTTATGCTTTATTAGTTCGGTCTTGTGTCAGACAACACAAACACGGCGTTAGCAAGTTGTAATTCTTTCGATTAACATGCATTTCCTTATGGCAAGGTTGTTTAAGTTCTTTAATAAAATTTCAAGTAATAAAAAAATGTTTTAAATATCGTATCTGTGAAACGAAATCTCAGTCGATTCGACCAATGATAGATTCCATATCGTCATTACGGCCATTAGAAAATTGATAGGATTCTGGAAACTAGATAAAACTCTATCAGTATCCAGCCTCGAATATATAAAAACATTTTATAATAATAATAATAATAATAATAATAATACAAAGTGTTATTTTCGAACAATTGGCAGATGCTTGAGCGTATTCATACATTGTCATCCATAAATAACTTTACAAATTTATATTTACCATATGTTTACATTATAATCATCATATCAGATTCTATTCATACAATTGAAATTTTGAAGTTTTTCCTCTATTTGAAAATGATATCTGAATGATCTAAATGTATGTACTAAAGTTGTTTTTATTGACAATCAATTTTTTTTATTTTTCTGAAATTTTGGCTAAAATATAAAAAATACATCTTTTAAAATAAAAATACTATTTTAGCTGAAAAAACGCCCACCTAAAGTATAATAAGGTTTTCAACAATTTAATCTTTAAGATTTTGGGTCTGTTATGATAGGAACATTTTTAAACGTGTATGATGATTTATGGAGGGTAGTGTATGTCATTGAAAGGAAGTAATTTCTGGGCTATTGTACATGAACTTATTTGTACATACATTTAATTACTTTCCATTTCAAATTAATATTTTGAACAAAAACCTTCATTATTTAAAACATTTGATCAGAATCCGCATATATTAGCTAAAAGTTATTTACTAAATGAATAGCTGAAAAATATTATTGTTTATTTTAATTATTTATTAATTCATTGAATAATATTTCATTTAGTAGCGTAGTGCTTTTGCATACTTCTTTATCCACAACATTTGAATATTAAAACCTAACTTGTCAGTTCCAAAGATTTTGCTTTGCTTCTGGATTGAGATTCATACATGGATTACTATGTTTGTTTTATATTATTACTTATGGTGTCATATAGGGAAGGCTATGGATATACAGCAAGAATTAAATAGCTTTTCATCCCAAAAACACAATTATATTTCTTCAAATTGCAAGGAGGTTTCAGCTTTTTATCATGAAAACACCCGTTCAACCACAAATATATCGTCCATGTTTAAATCAAAATCTAAAAAGCTAATTACGAATGGTCTTATGCCAAATTAAATTGTGTTTAGTAAAAATTACGATACTGGGCTTGTTGAAAAAAATCAATAATTCAATCTCAACAAATACTGCTAATAATGATATCTATCTACGTAAGAAAGGTAAAATAACCTAGAAGGCAACACGTAATATTGGTAATAAAAATGTTGTTCTGCTTTATGAATTTTTAAAATTCACAATAAGGTAAACTGTGCTTTATTGTACAATGTACAACTTGTCAGTTCCAAAGCTTTTACTTTGCTTCTGGATTGTGATTCATACATGGATTACTATGTTTGTTTTTGATTATTACTTGTGGTGTCATATAGGGAAAGCTATGGATATACAGCATGAATAAAATAGCTTTTCATCCCAAAAACACAATTATAATTCTTCAAATTGCAAGGAGGTTTCAGCTTTTTATCATGAAAACATCCGTTCAACCACAAATATATCGTCCATGTTTAAATCAAAATCTAAAAAGCTAATTACGAATGGTCTTATGCCAAATTAAATTGTGTTTAGTAAAAATTGCGATACTGGGCTAGTTGAAAAAAATCAATAATTCAGTCTCAACAAATACTGCTAATAATGATATCTATCTACGTAAGAAAGGTAAAATAACCTAGAAGGCAACACGTAACATTGGTAATAAAAATGTTGTTCTGCTTTATGAATTTTTTAAATTCACAATAAAGTAAACTGTGCTTTATTGTACAATGTATTGTTTTAGTTGAATTTCATAAAATATTTCAAAGGATGATACCCAAAACGCCGAGCTATCCGCCTATAGGATTCAAAATTTAAAAGTATGTTGAATACATATTGATAGTGAAAAAACCTAAGGCTAATATAATTATGTAAAAGTTTATATGGTAAAATTCTCAGTAAAATATTGCATTATATGTTTAATACATATAATTCATTGACTTTGTCTCCGTATAACTCTATACAAACATGGAACAAGTCAGTAAAAATCAACAAGTTTTTTAATAAATGCACATAGAGCGCATGCCTCTCCATTAAAGATATTTTGAATATAAAAACTATATTATTTTACTGTTAGATATGCAAAGTATGGTTAATGGAGAGATATGCGCTGATACTGAATTTTGTAAAAATCAATGTTTAGAGAATTACCCCAATATAACCTCTTAATATACCGTACTATACTCGTACTTGATATTAATAAACCCTTATTGTCAACAATTGCCAGCGTGGTGTAGTGGATATACGTAGGGACTAGTAAGTCTTACGTTGTTGGTTCGAATCTCAAAGTTACAATTTTATTTTTTCACTTATTCTATTTTAATAAAATGTATATTTTACGGCTTGTTTTCTTTTTCTTACTTTGTGTCAGAATTTAAATGTAATATTATTTATTTCTGCCACAAATAACAAAAATAAATAGAAAGAAAACATGCACGCATATTTGTTTTATACATACAATATATAAAACGACATTACAATCTAGTTTAAGGCCACTTGTCGTTTCCCGTCTGTTTCGTGTACGTAGAACACGTACATGTCCTAGTAAGCAAAATGCCAAAACATTAACTTTTTTAGTGCATTCGTCGCACGAAGAAAGGCCATAGACGAAAAGTCGGGGTAGGTTCCATATGTGATGAATGTCACTAGCTGGACAAGACTGAATATCATGAACCTGCGGTTGGTCGAATAGACTTGACTGAGACAAAATATAAAACCTTCCGTAATCTTTGATGTTTCAAAGATGAAAAAAGTTTCATCAAGTCTACATACATCGGGAATCACCGAATTATTAAACAATCTCCAAATGAGGATATTTTATAGTAAAAGTAGAAAAATTGATTTCGATTATACAAATGACCTTTCTGATGATGACTATTATACATTGACTGGCATGGTGAGTGAGTGAGTGAGTGAGTTATTGTTTAAAGCCGCATCAGCATTATTGCAGCTATTCGCGGCTAGAAAAAGTAAAAGATACAATAGTATCTATAACACAAAGTATTAAAATGTAAAATTAAAAATAACAACAAATAAATTTTTAATAAAACTATTGCTAAACTGATAAAAACCAGTTATATCACAGACAATTTATAAATAAAACACTGGGTTATATATGATAAAACAATTATATTTTATGATACAAGTCAATTTCCCGAAGGAAGTTTAAAATTTGATGTCCACTGACATTACTAAAAAGATCTTGCATTGATAATGCTGAACTGAATAAAACGTATCCCTTGTATGTGCAAAGTCAACACAATCCAGCAAAATGTGTTGGGCAGATTGTTGACCTTGACAAGGGATACATTGGGGAGGTTGTTCTCCCTTCAATATAAAAGAATGTGTAAAATAACTATGGCCGATTCTACAGCGCCGAAGAACAATACTTTCATGCCTATTGTACTGGGACAAAGGTGTAAATCCCAGACAAGGCTGAATTGAAAATAATTTATTATGTTCTTGGCTATTCCAATGACTTGACCATTGATCATTGATATAATTGTATATCAATGGTTTTAAATCAGTATGCGGAATTAAGCAAGGATTTATATTTTTAGACAATGCTGCTTTAGCAGCTGAATCGGCTTTTGTGTTGCCTTTAATACCAATATGGCTAGGTAACCAACAATAATGTATTATTTTATTAAAATCTGAAACTGCATATGTAATTGAAGTATGCAATTCCAGAATTCCACTGATGAGAGGGTGATCAAACTTCCTGTTCTTTATTGCCCGAAGGACAGATAAAGAGTCAGAGCATATAATAAAATTGTTATGAGGCGATTTTGAAATAAACTGTAAAGCAAGCAATATTGCTTTAGCCTCAGCTGTGAATATAGAGCTTTCATTTGGAAGGCGAATACTTATTGTTTCGTCTCCAATAACTGCGGCCGCTGATACCCGACCAGCAGTTTTTGATCCATCAGTATAAATTGGATGCCACTGTCGTAGTTCCTCTCTAATAATTGGAGGAATCAAACGACTATATCTATCTTTAATAGCAGCAAATTCCTGTTGATAAACGCCTTGGCTTGTTTCTGACTTTTTATAGTTTGTTAAAACCAAATTGACTTCTGGTTTATCAAGAAGCCAAGGTGGATCATCTGTTAATTTGTGTTTTTTAATAAGATCTAGTTTTAAATTACATTCCTCCAAATGTGGTTTTAAACGTATTCCTAAAGGTGCAATAGCATTAACCTTTTTATTGTAGAGCTCTGGATAAGGAGGATTAAAAACACAGTGAAATGCCGGATTTGATGGATTTGCAAATAATTTTGTGGCATATTACAGAGATAATTTAGTACGCCTTTAATGCAGTGGAGGTTCATTAGCTTCCACGTATAAACTATCAATTGGAGACGTTTTAAAAGCTCCCAAACATATTCGTAGACCTTGGTGATGAATTGTATCAAGGTCTTTTAAATATGATTTACGGGCAGATCCATAAATAATAGACCCGTAATCCAGTTTAGATCTGATAAGTGACCTGTATAAATGAAGTAACGTTGGTTGATCACCACCCCAGTGTGTATTGGATAAAACCTTTAAAATATCCAATGCCTTAAGACATTTAGCCTTGAGACTTTTAATATGGGGAATAAAAGATAATTTGGAATCAAATAAGATTCCTAAAAACTTAGCTTCTTTTACGACTTTAATAATACTGCCATTGATATAAAGTTCAGGGTCATTATGCATTTTGCGTTTATTGCAGAAAGGGATACAGGAAGTTTTAGTTTTTGAAAACTTAAACCCGTTTTCTAATGACCATTTTTGTATTTTGTTGAGGCAAAGTTGAAGTTGCCTTTCAATAGCATGCATATGTGTCCCTCTACAGGAGATGCCAAAGTCATCAACAAAGAGAGATCCATCTATGCTATTGTTTAAAACTTTAGCTAAGCTATTTATTTTAATGCTAAAAAGAGTTACAGATAAAATACTACCTTGCGGGACACCCATCTCTTGATCGAAGACATCAGAGAGGGTTGACCCCAACCGAACTTTGAATTCTCGATTTTCAAACAAGTTTTTAATAAAATTAAGAGTATGACCCCTAAGACCCATATCATGAAGATCTTTAAGGATACCATATTTCCAAGTGGTATCATATGCCTTTTCTAGGTCAAAGAATATAGAGACCGCATGTTGTTTATTTATAAAGGCATGTTTAATAAATGATTCAAGGCGAACTAAGTGATCCAAAGTACTTCTGTACGCCTAAAACCACACTGAATATGCGAGAGGAGATTGTTAGACTCAAGATAATAAACGAGTCTATTATTGATCATCCTTTCCATGGTTTTACAAACGCAGCTAGTTAAGGCAATAGGCCTATAGTTAGATGGATCAGAGTGATCCTTTCCTGGCTTTGGAATAGGAATAATGACAGCTTTGTGCCAAGATGATGGAAAATTATCACTCTGCCAAATATCATTAAATATATCTAACAGAGTAGAAAGACAAGAAGAATTGACTGGCATGGACTTAGCATTTTGTAACAAAGGTTATATCAGTAAAGTCCACAGCACTAAAGACTAAAAGCTTCGCGTTAGGACTGCTTTTGACAAAGCTTCAAACTGGTCTTTACCATGAACACTTAGCAACACTATGTGATCTGCAAAATGCTACACAGGTGTCAAGCATTTTCTCTGAAGCACGGATGGCGCTAACAACAGAGTTTCTTGAATGCCTTCTATCAATACAAGTATGACGGCCTAAATCAAAGTATTCTGCTATTAAATCACACTGGCATGTCGTCAATAGACACAACGTATACGCATTATGACGCAAAACATAACAAGTCATTGTAACACCCGAGTTTCGTTTTTGTGCTAGCAAAGTTATAGTAATTTCTGACAGTAGCGCTACACTTTGGTACAGAATAACAAACATTTAAATTATATAGACAACTAACCAACCAGTAAAGTCAGCTTCCACACAAGTCATTATAAAAAAGGAAAAATGTTATTTATATGCAACGTATATATTTACACAGAGATTTATTTGTACTTGGCCTCGAAGTAATGACGGGTATAGAGGCCTGAAAAGGGTGTAACCTAGTTTCTTGCGTATATATTCCTAAAGGCGGATAGCTCGGTGTTTTGGGAATCATTCTTTCACAATTTTGGTCCGAGTACTTACTTACTTACTTAATCCTCTTCGTCTCCGATGAGACATAAGGCTGCAACTTTCTGCCTCCATTTGGGTCTGTCTTTGGCCAGTTTCTGTGCTTCTCCCCATGTCATACCACCATCCTGTAGTTCTGCCGCCACTGTCCTTCTCCATGTTGTTTTAGGCCTGCCAGGTCTTCTCTTGCCAGGCGGAGTCCATCTTAAGGCAACCTTCGGGTGTCGTTGTTGCTCCATCCTGAAGACATGGCCTAGCCATTTTAACCTCCTTTCTTTTATTTCTGTGCTGATCTTCCTGCAATTGGTCTTGTTTAGGAGTTCAATATTTGATATTTTCTGAGGCCAAAATATTTTCAGATCTTTCGCAAACAGCCATGGTAAAAACTTTCAATTTTGTTCATGTCACTTTGGATGATTCTCCAGCACTCTGATCCATATAATAAGACGGATTTGATGTTGCTATTAAACAGCTTAATTTTTGTTTTCAACGAGTACAAGTTGGAACTCCAAATTGGACGAAGGATTGAAAATACAGTCCTGGCTTTCCCTAACCGAGCCTTTATATCTTTCTGTGCAGCGTTGTCAGTGCTGATTAGACTCCCTAGATAGGTAAATTCTTCCACATATACTATAGTTGTGTCATCGATTTTAAGGTTGGTTGATGAATTGCTGTTTATCTTCATGGCCTTCGTTTTCTTTGTGCTGATATTGAGTCCTGTCTGTTGAGCATATTTGTTTAAACGATTTGATTTTTCTTGCATGTTGTTTGTGTTGGTAGACAGAATGGCTAGATCGTCTGCGAAATCAAGGTCTTCGAGGTGTGAGAGTAGGTCCCATTGAATTCCTCTTGGTCTATCTGATGTTACTTTCTTCATTACCCAGTCAATGGTTACAAGAAAGAGGATAGGTGATATGATACATCCCTGTCTTACTCCAGACTCAACCCGGAACCAATCTGTTGTTGTGTTGCTTAGGATGATACTGCATTCATAATTTTCATAGAATTTCTTTATTATTGTGATGACTTTAGTTGGTAGTCAATAATGCTGCAATATTTTCCATAAGGTGTCTCTATTCACGCTGTCAAAGGCTTTCTTAAAATCTATAAAGTTGATATGCAAGGGACTGTTCCACTCGATACACTGCTCTATGATGTTTCTGAGCGTAAATATTTGGTCGATACAGCCTCTTCCTCTCCTAAATCCAGCTTGTTCCTCTCTAAGTTTATCGTCGATATCTGCTTCTATTCTTGAGAGAAGCACTTTTAGAAAGACTTTACTGGGTGTTGACAGCAAAGTAATTCCTCGCCAGTTGTCACATATTTGCAGGTCCGAGTACTACGGATGAAGAATGTAATTCCGAAACGACCGTCTAGTGCTGAAAAATTGAAAAGTTGAGTAATAGTTACCAATGCTGAGAATCAGACAACCTCAATGTACCTAACTGATATAAAGTGCCTTAAATAGTAATCATTGGAATTCGAAATTTTAGTACTCCCCAAATAAAGTATTTTATTAGATTGTACTATATATTTCACGGATAGCAAAATTCATTAATCTTTGGGTGGATACGTTATGTGTATTTTTGTACAAAAAATTGAATATTCAACGTTTATAATCCATCTATACATATCATAAATATATATTTGAAGTAATTTAATATATAGGTATGCCAAAGGTTAACCAAGGCATATAACACAAATTAAAAAGTAATAATAATAACAATATATGTGATTTGTTTATCGCTGTAATGTTCATATACATGACATTTGGTATTTAGTGTAGCTAGCTAAACAGGAGCTATTTATCCTTAAGGAGCACCTTGTCCTCACGTAGAAATCAACGTGTTTAAATCTGTGAGTTTTTCATTTGCCTTGGGATTGTGATTTGGACATAGATTGTTGTCTTTTTTGATAGTTTCCATCTATGAGAAAACAATACAGTACAGATATGTTCAAAGTTTAACACTCGGTCAACAAATAAATGTTGAATCAACAGCTTATTTCGCCCCAAGCTATTACTTGACAGCAGTTTGGCAGTAGCTCCCATCTATCTCTCGGCAACATTTTTGCCACAAACTATTGATATATCGGCCTCTCGGAAGCCCAAATTTGACTCCTTTTACACTTTGCGGGAGTAGCTACCTACACAGAAAGTCCTTATCCATCTGAAGTACTTGGCCTCACTACCCTAGTGAAAGTTTATGTGTTTTACTTCAATTGCCAACTTCAAAGGGTTTTACTTTGCTTTTGGTGTGCATTATTGAATTGCCTTAACCATAGAAAGTGTATCGACTTTTGGAAAAGATTTTCTTATATGCATGGTAATGCTACCTTAAACAAAAACTGCATAAAACAAGGAAGCACTGGTAGTTAAAAATTGATATCTCTGACGATATATTTTAGACGGAAATTAGACGGAAACTTGATATAACAAAAATTATACCCTCTGAATTCCGTTATATCAGTACATTAAGTTGTCTTAGTGCGTTTTCATCCTGTGTTGTCATTTTCTAATTTAATTATTAGTATTTCTTTTATTCGGTAGTAATAATACACATGTTTTACTTGTAGATGACTTTATTCAATTTTAATTTCAACATATCCTGTCATGCCCACTCAAAATATAAAAAAAAAGATTATACAGGAATATACAATATATTATTATTGTTTTTATACAAAAATGAACCTGAGCGAAATTCCTTGAGGTTAAGGCGAATTACCATATATGCTTTACTTACATTAATCATAGCATTTTAATTAAACATAAACATACTGGTCCATGTTCAAATTACAATCCCAAAGGAAAAGTAAAAACTTTAAAAAGCGGCAATTAATTAAAACCAAACCCGTACAAGTCTAACAGGAGATTATTCAATCAACTATAAAATGTCGGTACATGCATTCCTTTGCACATAGAATAAAAAACAAACATACTAATCTATGCTCGAAACACAATCCAGAAGCACGATGAAACTTTGAAACTGACAAGTTAGGATAAACACGTGAACTTTCACCAGGGAAGGGTAAGCAACACCTGGGCAGCCACCTACACCCGCAACGTGTGTAATAAAAAATGAGTGAAAGGAACATGGAAGTATGAGACGTCAAATATATCCAGAGCAATCATGGACAAGAAAAGAAAAACGAAAAACGACTTTGTGGCACTAATAATACCGATCTCACAATAATAAATCAATATGATTACCCCGGCAGGACTAATTAATTGTACTTATTTAGAATCTATTGTTAGCATACAATGTATATTATTACCTTTTTGCACATGAGCAACATAGATGGCTTTTGTGAGAATTTTTCAACGTGACAACAATTTGAATTACTTTTAATTAATTATATCAATATTCGTGATATGAAAAAAACTAACAATGCCATTCAAACAACAAAAACATATTAAATTGCTATAAAGTTATGATGTTGTACAAAAATAAATATTTTATTGTTGTAGGTTTATATCATAAACGCCTTAAATATATAACATTATGGATACAAACAGGATATATATTTCTCGCATTTGTGACAGATTAATCTCACGGGATAGGTGGTTCGATATTTTTTCCATATCGCAACCTGCGTGAGCACGTGTAGGGTATCTCAGTGCAACAGTGACTACTTTTTCAATAAAAGTAAGGGACGTAATTCATGATACGAGGGATATCATAACATATTAAAGCTATTTCTCTTAAAACTGATTTCTATCACTTTCTAATTCTATTTTATTTTTATTATTTGTTATAAAAATTATATCAGTACATAAAAAAGAAATTGTATATTGTTGTTAGTTTTACTAGCGTAGGGTCACATTTCTGCTCCGAGTAACACGATATTGATGATTATACATCATTACGTCAAACATGTATTCATCCGCTGGAAACATATTTGCTTTGTAGTGGGAAATTACAATGCCCTTAGGCTAAAATTAGAATTTATATTCGAGAAAAATACTCGTTTTGGACCGAGATAAGGAAATTTCAATCTCGTGGTCAGACATTTTCATCTAAAACGACTTGACTGGAATTTCCTTATCTTGGTCTGAAACTCTTCATAGATTCTCTTTATATCTAAAATATAGTTTGCTAAAAAGGCATTAAGATATATTGGTATCGTTCATTTACATTACCAAACTAGAATTTTGGTCCATTTTTATCTGATGGTAGAAAAATTCTTGATTTTGTATATCTAGTATAATATTTACTTCGATACAAAAGATTTGGACATGTCTGGAACAGGGGTCACATGGTATACAAACTCGGGCCTATACCGTCCACTAGGTCTGAGATCAAATCTATATCTCGCACCATGTTCTCATACTTTTCCAAAAATTGAATGATAACTCATTTTATAATCTTACAGGAAGTAGCTCAAACTGCTAATGGAATTGGCGGTTACTCGGGGCAGAAAACCGAGTTTTAACAAATACGTTTGCAAAGCATTAACATAACCATACTTGTGTCTTTATTTTACATATTCCAAGAAAATCGGACGCTTTCATTTACAGACTAATGATTACGTGAAATTTATCTTGTATGAGTATAAGGTCATTTTGTGATGTAAGGGACCGTAAAGTTTAGGGTATGTTTCTTAACAAATTCAAGACGTATCTTGTATATGTGCAGTACTGTAAATCAATCAAATGCTTACACACAGTTGACCTTCACCAAATGGCGGCAGTAGTATTATCATTGGCTTTGCTGTTGGTCAATGGAACATTGATCACCGTCACACAATTATAATAATATTAATAATAATAATATTTTTGTATGCATGCTCCGTGAAGTTGCGTATATATAGTTTTGTATATTTCCACTGAAGTCATTGTCACACAAGTCCATAGAATACAGGGTTACTGTAGTAGCACAAGCAATGGCTTGGATAGGATTTTTTTAAACAAAGATCTGAATTTTTACTTTGTTAATTTAAACAAACAAACATACTAATCCATGTCGGAGCCACAATCCAGAAGCAAAGCCTATATTTGTACCTTCATAGTGAACTCAGGGCAATGTGCAGGTATGGTTTTCAAACATACCACCCCCGCCGTGACACGGACATCGGTGTAAATGTCTGTTCCTAAGGTATCTTGATGGTAATGCCGAGTGCTTGGCGAAAGAACAGTCACTATTATTTAGTCTTAATCAGACGCACGCCGGGTTTCAAACCCACGACCTCCTGCATATAAATCGAGAGCTGTACCAACTGAGCGTCCGTAGTGGTAAAACCTCTCACATAACTAACTGTTTTAACTGTTCCTTACGAGACCTATCAGTACATTTGGGTTACTGTAACACAGCCTACGCTAATTTTGTTTTGATATACAGATAATTTTGCTGAAGTGTTAGATAGCAATTTCTATCTCACATTAATATTAATTATATTAGTTCTGATGTTTAAAATTTTATTCTTCTTCGCCACCCACATGATCAAAGAATAATATAAGTTTCTTAACATTATGCCTTGAGGGGAAAATCCTTTTGAAAATGATAATATAAAATTAACTCTTAGTCGATATTTCGGTGTTACAGCATTCATCAAGACACTAGATAATTTAGACATGCACTACATTATTCCTTTCACTTTCACCTCCATTTCAGAATAAATGAATAATAACCTTAAAAACTTAGGAAATCGTATGTCAGTAGGGAAACAAATCAGATTTAGCCACTCGTAGTGATAATGTATTTGTTTAATGTACCTACTTTTCCGGATCACCTGGCCTCATTTTCCTGTGAGAAATTCATATGTTTTATTTAATTTGTCAGCTTTTAAAGTTTTTACATTTGTCGAATTAATCTTCACAATAAGATTTAGAGAAATTCCTACAGGGCCTAATTGTGCAGATTAAAAAATAGATTGATCATACAAAATATATTAATACTAGCGGTGTACTAATCTCGATAATACAATAGCGCTAATTGAATTCCACAACCAAATTAAAAAGAACCATAACGCACAAAGTATTGAAGAAATTTACACTTATACAAGTCCACGTGAAATCACCGAATTATAATTTGCGCTTAAATCCTACACACTTAAATTAATTCATTTAGAATATACTATATATCTTTGGAAATAAAGGTGTTTTTTGTTAGGATATTTTTTAACATTTTTACAAAAATATGAAATAGACAAAGATAACATCCATACACACTTTAATTCACCACTTTGTACATATATCTGCAATTATAGTAAACATAAAATTAATTAATTGTTTTCTATCGCCTATTCTATGTAACTTGTTGTTAATGGTCTTTATTGTCTTGTTCCTTTTGTGGGTTTCTTTTGCTGGAATACATTCAATTCAGTTGCAACTTATAAGCTTGGGCAGATGATAACGCATGTATCTTTGATTCTACAAAATGTAACTATTCATGGATCACAGGGTGTAAATAAAGTAAAAGCTACTATCACCGAACATTATTTCGTCATTTAATCCAGTGACATTCCATAGCCATGGCTTTCATAGTCATCGGTCAAAATATGGCTGTTTTATCTTTATAGCATTTAAGTCGCATATTCTTGAAATATTATTTTCGTATTAAGCGTAAAGGGTATTACGTAAAACAAAGGGACATCGTTAAAATCACTTCTATTTTGTAACTTAACATTTCTTTAAAAAGTATATCATATATTTGCATGTTAAATGTCTTTTATATTATCTGTTGTAGTGAATCTGATCGGGCTCTTCTCTACTACAGAGGCAACATGTGACTGTCCACATGAATACTGTATGAAAATGCCAAACAGACCAAAGCGATGTGAATGCTGTATCTATGTGTATCTAGGGAAGCGTTCGTTTCAGCCAATCGATCGTTATCAAGACACGGAAGTCATGCAGCCAACCAAACGATTCTGGCCTCCATTTGTAGGACCAGTCTTAAAGGAACCATCGCTATCAAAATTGGAAGATTATAAAAGATACCAGGATAAACTAAACGATAAAGCATTTGTAAACTTAGACATGTTTAATTCAAAGCCTTATCGCGAAGTTAATGACAAGAAAATGACACCATTTTACTTGAAGAATGCAAATCACCCAGATGTTGACGGAGTTCCCTTTTCAGACTCCTCTTTCATATTTGGGTTTTCTGTTGATGATCCACGGGATTCAAGATCTAATTAAGAACTAACATAAACACATAAAGAGTTTAGCACTTGCTTTTAGATGACTATAAACATAGTCTATTGGGATCTTTTGTGGATTTCTTTAGCTGAACTCCTGAATTCTCAAAAGTTTTCAGCATTGCTGAATTATCCTTGTCTAGAACATCATGAGTAATTCAAAGCCATGAGATACGATTAGATATTCTTTTAAACCGCCTAAACCACTCATCATCCAGTGCAATTAGAATTTTTATGTTCTTTATTTTGTTGTCGGTCAAATAATAAGCTTTATTATTCTGTTTCTTTATTTTTATTATTACTGACTGATACTTTAAAACTTTTTAAGATAAAGATGCGATATATGCGATGACTGTGGTTTGATGCATTTAGATAATATCATTGATAGTGCAAAATATAAAAAATAACATAATTATGTTTTATGTAACATTGGAAAACATTAAATATGAAATATTTATATGTAAGTCTTGAATATGTATCAATGAGATATGTTTTAAATGGATATTGCAAAAATCAATCGAGGCGATGGAATTCAAACTCCGGATCGCTACGCAAAAAACCTTTTCCATTACCCCTTCGCTGCTATTTCGTTGATACCTGTCGACGTCTCGTTATAAGTGAAATGTTTTTGACTAAGACGTTAAACCCCATCAAATCAAACAATCAATAAATATTTTCTGCAGAGACTCCTGATGCTTCAAAACAAATAATATTGTTTTTTGTTGTCACCGTAAAATATACATGAAAACTTCACAGTATCAGCAAGCAATACAAGGAAATTAAACAAAATGCATATTTGAGACCACTGATTATAATAACAACTTTTTAGAAAAGAATAAGTAGATGGCATACGATTGGAATATTTGTTTTCACGAAAGTACAAAATAGAAATTACATCGGCAAATTCTGAATGGTGTGTTTAATATATACTATACCTACAATTGAGAAACTTTAAGAGATACGAATTTTAAATTGTATGAATAAAGACTGGAAATAATTTTGACTATTATTGTTTTGTTTGGTGCACGTATTGATTTCTGAAAACCTTGTCTGAGCCTTACAAATTTACTTGTTAGCTGTGTTATATCAGTGCATTCCGCAGATGGTTATAGAGCAGATTAAACTCCTAATCTTGCACAGAAATATGTCTGATAGAGACAACCTGTCTTTTTCTTTTAAGTATGTTAAGAACCACACGGTTCGCTGGCCGATGGCTGTTGGTCTTATCTATACCAAAAACAATCGAAATAAGTGAACGTGATTGACTGGGGCATGCAACTTTATACTACTTCGTTGCTTTAAGATTTTAGTATTTAGTTTGAAAATGCGCAATGAATGCCTACTACAATTAAACGCAGTGTATTGAATAGTTATTGAGATTTACCACTATTACGATTTTTTAATCCAAAACTTCTAACGGTCCTACCTACAAGGACAATTGTCAAACATAATCAGGTTGAGAAAATGTGTTTTTCACACAATTATTGAAACTGCCAATCAGGTTTGTACACTCAAAAATTAAATACAAACATGTCGACAGTCATGATAATAAAGAAACAAATTGAAAAATGCAATTACATGTAACTAAAACACGGGGCTATAAGAATTTTACAAATTTTGATATACCCTATATAGACCGTAGTTAAGTTGGTCAATATTGCTAGTAGTTATCATCCTTTGGAGTTTTCGATAGATAATTCTTTTCTAGAGTAAATCTCCAAAACCATAGATTAGACATTTACAGAACTTGAGAGACAAAATCAGCAATAATTGGAGATGAGCATTTTATTAATTCGAGTTGGTTTGCCAGTTGTTTTTTTTACTCGGGACAAGGATTATTGTCCAACTAAAAACTCCAAAGGACATCAACTTGGGTTAATTATAAACATTTTCTTACCACTGCTGCTGCTTCGCTCCTATTTCCGTAACAATTGATATATGATTTCGGATACAAACTCTGGGGCGGGTGGACGTTATTTCAAAAGGCGCTAGACAAGTTGATAAACAGCATACACATGTACTTGAACCACATTGATGGAGTACAACCATGTGCTCATTGTGTTACACATTTTGAAAAGCGTTTTGTGATGATTGATTGAATGGATTTTTACGTTCCAGTAAAGAATATGCTACTTATATCGATACGACACCAGCTATCGGTGAAGTGGTAGAATTCGTTACCCTTGCATTGCGCCTAAAGCAATTAGCAGTGCCTCGACTAACGTGATACCGGGCTTCGGTGTCATGGTCGTTTTTAAATGAGCCTGTGACTTTTATTTCTTAATTCCGAGTGCTTGTTAAAAGAATAGCCACTGCTCAGTTTCAATCCTTGGTCAAACCCAACTTGGGATTCGAAACCACGACCTTTCACATGGTGCTTTTATATGCTATGTTGGTTTGTGGAACATGTATGATATTAATGCAAATCTGAGCGTTTTTGTTTTCATAGCACCATGGCAAGGTAGTGGAAAAACAAAACAATATGTAGCAGTTATAATGTTGTACGCCAAAACAGAGAGTATTTCACTAATATAGAAACGACTATTTCCTGAGACTTTTGTCTTATGAACCGCCAAACTTACTCTCAATAGATTTTACGGAAATAGGATATAAATATCGCCAGTGAGACCCACTGCATGATATAAACAAGAAACAAACATGCCTATTCATGTTTAAATCACAATACCAAAGCAAAACAAATCTTTGAAACTGGCAAATTGAGTTAAAGACATAAACATTGACCAGGGAAGTGAGGGCAGGTGCTCTGGAAAGGTTAAGCACTTCTTGTGTAGCTAGCTGCACACAAGAGTAAAATCGATATATTGTATGAAAGCTAACGAAACTATTAGACGTCAAATATACTCAGGGTAATTTTGGATACAGAACCTGACTTTACAATAAAATCACCCTATAACCAAGTCTTCTCGTTTAATCAAACTGATATTATAATTGTACTATATATTGGGCAGACAAGCTGGTATGCACTAAATACAATCAATATAATCAGAGTATATGCGGGAAAAAGTAACCTTTGATAAATTTAACTGAAAAAAACTCCATACCAGCTTCTGCCCGAGGAATAGGATTCGATCCCAATCAGTGACATATACTATGATACTACACTAGACTATACGGCTACCGAAACCAAGTTTTTGCAAGTACTCGAACCAAATCAACAATAGCCATGCTACATGTTAGAGAAGTTGCATTTCGTTGAATATAATTACAATATACAATAATTGCCCTCTAGGTATGTGGACATCCAGAATTGTCACCTGACAGAAGGGTTGTCACCCGAGGGTGAAAACCCTTTTGAAGGGTAACAATTCTGGATGTCCACATAGCTAGTGGGCAATTATTATTTTATTATACCGAAACAAAGCTTACCATGTAAAATGTCACTTTTAAATTAAATGCAGCCAGTTTACACTTTCAACCACCCTTTACTGGCGCTCGTCTTCATACTTTATATTCCGCAGAATCTAGGTTTACCTCTCTTTCTGTTTCCATCAAATGCATTTTTAGTATTTTCACTAAAGCTTGGGTGCCACTTTTTGTGTTTTCTGCATCTTTGTCATGCATAATTAACTTCAAGTCCGCTTCCAACGAACTACAAAAAACGGCTGGCCGCCATTGTTATTGTTTACAAACATAACAACACGGTCCAGTTGTACGAGTTATTTCCCTTGTACTGGGTTATCACCGGGTGATAATAGTATTATCACATAGCTGTGAGAGGTTATCGCATGGCAGTGATAGGTTGTCACACGCTGACAGTGATTCTGTGGGAAATATCTCATTTATTACATGTCATGTGATTGGAAAACATCCAATGAAAAGTGTTTATGTATATGTGAGGTATAATAATATAATTTAATCCTTCTTTGTTTCAAGCATTCTGATCGGTCATACTTTTCTGTTATGTTTGCATGAATGCATTGGCTCTTAGTGACATCTTATTATGGATGACACACAGAGGCATTTGAATTCCTACGCCATAGCAATGCTATTTGTTACTTGCCACGGCACTATTTTAATTTAAATTGTTGATTTGTTGTCGAAAACAAATTCTATGAATTGAATTCTAAGAAATAAAGTTATCTTTACTTTTTGTATTGAAGTATGAAAGAATTGGACATTCATTGCACACGTAACATAATTCGCGAAATTGTGCAAAATGCCCAATTCTTTCGTACTTCCATAATCATGATAACAAAGAAAAATTAACTTGATTCATATAGTGAAACTTTACTTTTAATTACCCGGGTTAAAAAAGTCAAACTGTTACCTTTAAAAACAACTAGTTGTGATACTTGGGATAAGTGTTGGCTTATTCGCTTATTGTTTACATGTTGAACTTAATTTGTCAGTTTAAAAGTTTTTACTTTGAGTTCGGATTTTGATTTGGATATGGATTGGTATGTTTGTTTTTACTTTGATTTGGGATTGTGATTTGGACAAAGATTGCTATGTTTTAATTTAATTTGATTTTGGATTGTGATTTGGACATGGATTGGTATGTGTGTTTTTACTTTTTTCTCGGAATGTGATTTGGACATGGATTGGTATGTTTGTTCTTTAATTTTTTTTTTTGGATTACGATTTGGACATGGATTGGTATGTTTGGTTGTTTTTTTTTTACTTTATTTCGGAATGTGATTTGGACATGGATTGGTATGTGTGTTTTTACTTTTTTCTCGGAATGTGATTTGGACATGGATTGGTATGTTTGTTCTTTACTTTTTTTGGATTACGATTTGGACATGGATTGGTATGTTTATTTTTTTACTTTTATTTCGGAATGTGATTTGGACATGGATTAGTCTGTTTACTTTGATTTCGGATTATGATTTGGACATGGATTGGTATGTTTTTTTACTTTTATTTCGGAATGTGATTTGGACATGGATTGGTATGTTTGTTTGTTTACTTTTATTTCGGAATGTGATTTGGACATGGATTGGTATGATTGTTTTTACTTTTATTTCGGATTATGATTTAGACATGGATTGGTATGTTGTTTTTTACTTTGATTTCGGATTATGATTTGGACAAAGATTGCTATGTTTTAATTTAATTGATTTTGGATTGTGATTTGGACATGGATTGGTATGTGTGTTTTTACTTTTTTCTCCGAATGTGATTTGGACATGGATTGGTATGTTTGTTCTTTACTTTTTTGGATAACGATTTGGACATGGATTGGTATGTTTGTTTTTTTTTTTTTTGCTTTTATTTCGGAATGTGATTTGGACATGGATTGATGTGTTTACTTTGATTTCGGATTATGATTTGGACATGGATTGGTATGTTTGTTTTTTACTTTTATTTCGGAATGTGATTTGGACATGGATTAGTCTGTTTACTTTGATTTCGGATTATGATTTGGACATGGATTGGTATGTTTTTTTACTTTTATTTCGGAATGTGATTTGGACATGGATTGGTATGTTTGTTTGTTTACTTTTATTTCGGAATGTGATTTGGACATGGATTGGTATGATTGTTTTTACTTTTATTTCGGATTATGATTTAGACATGGATTGGTATGTTGTTTTTTACTTTGATTTCGGATTATGATTTGGACAAAGATTGCTATGTTTTAATTTAATTGATTTTGGATTGTGATTTGGACATGGATTGGTATGTGTGTTTTTACTTTTTTCTCCGAATGTGATTTGGACATGGATTGGTATGTTTGTTCTTTACTTTTTTGGATAACGATTTGGACATGGATTGGTATGTTTGTTTTTTTTTTTTTTTTTTTTTGCTTTTATTCGGAATGTGATTTGGACATGGATTGATGTGTTTACTTTGATTTCGGATTATGATTTGGACATGGATTGGTATGTTTGTTTTTTACTTTTATTTCGGAATGTGATTTGGACATGGATTGGTATGTTTGTTTTTACTTTTACGAGGTCCGTTCAAAAAGTCTTGTCTTTCATAATAAAAACACAAATTAAGACGTTTTATTTATGATATTTTATTTTCATTCCTTCAAAATAATCACTTTTAACGGCTACACACTTTTTAAGACGCTGGATCCATTTTCTAAACACATTTGCATATTCTTTTCTTGATATACCATTGAGAAACTGATGAATTGCTGAACCTAGCGATGAATGAGATCTGTATCGACGACCAGAAAGGTGTTTCTTAAGTTTAGGAAAGAGATAAAAGTCACAGGGTGAAAGATCAGATGAATAAGGTGGATGAGGTAAAACAACAACACGTTCCTTGTACAAAAATTCAGTCACCAACTTAAATTTGTGAGCAGGAGCATTGTCATGGAGTAACCGAATACCACGAATTCCTGACTTTAGTCTTTTCTTTTCATAATTTTTTTTTTCATTTTCTTAAGAATTTTATTTTTATAAATGTTTTCCGTGATACCCTGGCCTTTAAGGATGGGAATTTGGGCAACTATGTCGTTACTATTGAAAACTATAACATAAAGAACTTTATTTGTGCGTTGAGTGCGCCTTGCAATTTCAGGTCGTTTTCCTTTTCTGGTTAGCCATATTTTATTATTTATCTTTCTATGTGGCTAAAAGTAATATACCCATGTTTCGTCACCTGTAACTATATCAGCCAGACGCCTGCTGTTACAATTATCATATATTTTCAGCAGATTTTATCCATTTTGACCCTTGTGAGCTTTTGCTCTTTTGACAACAAATGAGGGATCCATCTAGCACAAATCTTTCTCATGACTAGTTTTTTTCTGAGAATGAAATGTACGGCCCCATTGATAAACCAACGACTTCAGCTATCTGTTTAACAGTCAACCTTCCATCCCTATTGACCAGTTTTTGAATTTCTGTAATGTTTTCTTTGGTGCATGCTGTTTTTGGTCCTCACCAGAACGGGCCTTATCAGAAATGTCGATAACACCATTTTTAAATTTACGTATCTAGCGTGAGATGGACCTTTCGCTCACCAAAAACATCTTTCATTTCAATGAATGTTTGTTTGGGCGATTTAACGAGTTTTGCACAGGCTTTCATGAAGCTTCTCATTTCAATAATGTTTTTACCTGTCATGTCCGTCATTTTCAAGCAGTGTATTAAGTGTTATGATGAAAATATGGCAAGAAAAAAACTAATTCTTTTGCATATATAATCTAAAAATGTTCCACGTGTTTGGGAATGAACTCAGTCACCCGTGACAAGTGACAATATAATAAATTACGGTGTTTTATTTACGGTTTACAGGAAGGGACAAGACTTTTTGAACGACCCTCGTATTTCGGATTATGATTTGGACATGGATTGGTATGTTTGTTTTTTACTTTGATTTCGGATTATGATTTGGACATGTATTTGTATATTTGTTTTTTACTTTTATGTTGGAACAACTATGATTTCAGATTGTGATTTGGACATAGATTGGTATGTTCGTTTTTTTTACTATGATTTCGGATTGTGATTTGAACATGGGTTCGTATGTTTGTTTTTACTTTGATTTCGGATTGTAATTTTGACATGGATTCGTATGATTATATTTAATCGATTTCGGATTGTGATTTTGACATGGATTGGTATGTTTGTTTTTATTTTGATTTTGGATTGTGATTTTGACATGGATTGGTATGTTTGTTCGTCGTATGTTCGTTTTTACTTAATTTCGGATTGTGATTTGGGCATGTATACGTTTGTTTGTTTTTACGTTGATTTCGGAATATGATTTTTGACATGGACTGGTAGGTTTGTTTTAACTATGCTTTGGAAATGTGATTTGGACATCGATACGTATGTTTGTTTTTATTTCATTCCGGATTGTGATTTGGACATGGATTGGCATGTTGTTTTTACTTTGCTTTGGGACTGTGATTTTGATATGGATTGGTATGTTTGTTTTTAATATGATTTGGGATTTTGATTTGGACATGGATTGGTATGTTTGTTTTTACTTTGATTTGGGATTGTGGTTTGGACACGGATTGGTATGTTTGTTTTTTCTTTGATTTGGGATTGTGATTTTGATATGGATTGGTATGTTTGTTTTTAATATGATTTGGGATTGTGATTTGGACATGTGTTGGTATGTTTGTTTTTACTTTGCTTTGGCATTGTGATTTGGACATGGATTGGTTTGTATGTTTTTACTTTGATTTCAGATTGTGATTTGGATATGAATTGGTATGTTTGTTTAATTTTACTTAAGGATTGTCATTTGGACATTTATTAGTATGCTTATCTTACTTGATTTCATATTGTGATTTGGACATCGTTTGGTTTACTAGTATTTTTTTCTACTTGGATTTCAAATTCGGTTTGGACATGGATTGGCATGTTTTTTTTTTTATTTTGATTTCGGATTGCAATTTGGTCATTGAATGATATGTTTGATTTACTTTGCTTAGGGAATGTGATTTAGACATAGATCGGTACGATTGTTTTTATTTTGATTTCGGATTGTGATTTGGACATGGATTGGTATGTTTGTTTTTACTTTGATTTCGGATAGCGATTTGGTCATTGAATGGTGAGTTTGTTTTACTTTGCATAGGGATTGCGATTTAGACATGGATCGGTATGTCTGTTTTTACTTTTATTTCGGGTTGTGATTTGGACTTGGATTGGTATGTTTGTTTTTATTTTGATTTCGGATTATTATTTGGACATGGATTGGTATGTTCGTTTTTATTTTTATTTAGAATTGTGATTATGTCACGGATTAGTATGTTAAATTGGTTTTGATTCGTTCTGTATCCAGTATTAAATTTCATAAATAATTGTTTTTACAATCAGTTATATACTAATATTGCTTAAGGCCCAAATGTTATATTACTGTTCAAACCAATATCAATAGCCAAACTATACAAATCTCAATGGTATATATACTATTAGGATCAAACATGATTTTAGGTAATATTAAACTTATTAAACGAGTTGATTAATTTTTATGCAACGGATCCTTTCATCTTTCAGGTTAACATGTACTCATAATCCTAATATCTTAAACATTGACGAAAAACATCATATATCTAAATTAAGCACGTCATGATCCAATCCCTCATGTTTATAACCTATTATTTCTTCATTGCACAAATTTCGATATTCCTCATAATTATTGAGATTTGTTCAAAATAATATGTTTGCATTCATTTAATATTCAAAAATGTATCAACTAAACACTTAGGCTAACATCAAGGGGGTGGTTCAATCCTACAACTACATCACAAATTGTCTGTAATCATAGTTTGTTTCCCTTTCTTTAGCAATTTTTATTGTTTGCTAGCTATTAAAATGGTTTTTGTCATTTTTTCGTTTTAACCAAGCGTCCATTATCGAGTCCATTAATAGACTATTGTTTTAATTTACATACACAAATGATAAAAGTGAAACATTTTGCGAATCCACATAATTCATTGTTGGATAAAATAAATATGGCATGGATTGCAATGTATAGTCAACACATTTACCTGTGCGTTCGACATTTTATTCACAGAAGAAGCCACCAAGCACGTTTAATACACTGTCCTCCATAAATAATTTTAGAATTGTACAGTATATTTGCCATAGGTTTAAATAATAATCATTATAATTAATTTTGCTCAAAAAATTGAAATATTGAAGTTTTTCCTGTATGTAACAGTGATACTTTAACTTTATTATCTAAATGTATGTAATTAAAAATCAATTTTCTTAACACTTTCTGGAATTTTGGGGGAAAATATAAAGATTTGTGAAAATTACATTTTTCAAGATAAAAACACTAATGGTGTGACGATTTTGGATTTGTTATGATAGGACTAGTTTTAAACATGTGTGATAATTTATGGAGGGCAGTGTACATACACGATGCATGTGTTAGCTCTTTGTTAACTTTTGTGTACTCGTTTTCTTTATACATAAATTTGCCCGTCAATAATAATTATTTAAATTTATTATTTGAATTTTAATAAATGAAGGACCAGATTTTTGATTGGTACTACCTTTTTCGAAAAAATCACGACTGTATTGATTAGTTAATGATTATTCGGGTCTAACAATGAACCGTCACTATAAGCAAACAACATTGACCCGTCCCTTTGATTTTAAATTTAAATATTCATAATGGACGAGCACATTTATATATAGGGAACACATGTGTTTATTTAATGGAACAGAGAAATAATGTTGTTCGCCCAAATGATTTTTTTCAACTTATATCGAGACGGTCAGTTCTGAGATGTTGGAAGAATCCAGAGTACTCGGAAAAACCCCTGGCAAATGACAAACGATTTTCTCGCACTAGGGTGCGACAGTGTTGGATTCGAACCTACGCGTAGATAGGCGCTGTTATTCGTAAAAGTTTTCGCCAATTGGTTCAACACAACCAAACCCAACACAACAACACCAACCAAACAAGAATTGAGTAAGACACAAAACATAAACACAAAAATAAATTTTTCATTGGATATAACTTCAACAAAGACACTTTTATTTAATTGGTTCCGAAAACAATTTGATTTTTTTTATTAGTTTATAGAAAGTACCATTACTTGAAATAACAAGAAACCACAATATATTTATAATTCACAGAATTTCCATATAACTATGAAAGTACATAGAGCAAATGTTTTTGATCACGTCTGAATGCTGTTCGTTGATGGCGAAACCAAATCTACTCCTAGAGACATTATACAAGTAGAAGTTAAACGAAAAACATGCTTAAAATATTATTCTAAGAATAAATTCGGAACTTTGTTTTGAGTGGTTTTAAACATGTGTTTATCTTATTGTTGTATTGCTTTGGTATGCTAAGCTACCATTAAAGTATATTTTGCCATTTTCTCGTTTTTCAGTTGCAAATTTCCGTCTTGTGGTCTATGACAAACATAAAATATTTAAACCGTTTGTGTTCTTTAATTTTACCCTAATATTGACATCAAAATAGTTATAAATAATCATCATGTTGTTTTTTAGTTGTGAATTCCCGTCTTCTGATCTAATATATATTTTAAATTATTATTAACAATCCATGTATTTTACTTTTTTCTAGAAACTTGTTTGAATTTTTTAGATATATAACTTCAATATCGACATGAAAATTACCATGGCAACAGACTTAAATGGTTAATTTAGCATTAATTCAAATTTTCAGCACCAAATATTTCTCAACCTCTGATACACAATGGATTCTGATAAACGGCATTTCTAAAGATAATCTGTATCCCAGACATGCTACACTCTATAATCTCCTTGATTTTAGTAACAACCGGAACAGCTCCGATAGACTAGTGTACCTTTGGTTATTATCTGAACTGTCTCTTTCTCCAAAAATCATATTCACCAGATAATCGTTATTGTAAAGGGAACTGTCAGGTACTTCGTCGATATACGGAGAGATGTTCGATTCCGCATCATATTCGACCGTATCTACTGTAGGTTCACCCGAACGCTTCCCAACAAATACGAAAACGCAACACTGACAACGTTTGTTGAAAGATTTTAACTTCATACACGTTGTATCCGGGCAGCTACATCTGTTGTTACCATCTGTCCCATACAATAACGTCCATACCACTGCAAATAAGTAAAACAAAATGAGGTTAGTTAAAAGATATTAAAAGTATGGTTAATCAGTTTGATGTCTCTGTATCCAGGATTGCCCTGGATATATTTGACGTCCCGTAGTTGCATGTTCCTTCACACAATTTTGATTACACACGTGGCGGGTGTAGCTAGCTAAACAGGAGGTGCTTACCCTTCCGGAGCACCCGGTCTCAATTCCCTGGTGGAAGTTCTCGTGGCTAACCTAACTTGTCAGTTCCAAAGTTTTTACTTTGCTTCTGAATTGTGTTTCAGACATGGATTAGTATATTTGTTTTTTATTGGTATTTCATTTGGGCGCAATAGCTATATTGGTCTGTTCATGATTGTCCCTTTCCTTAAAAACAGATATTCATTATTGTCCCTTTCTGAGTTTGATGTGCTGTTCAAACAAACAATTATAGTCTATTCCAATTTTACCTGATGGACCTAATGGAATAAGTTATAACTTTCATTTTATTGAATTAAAAAAAAACTTATTCAAATGTTACTTTTTACTTGAACAAATGAAATAAAAATTAAATTACGGTATACATTTATTATAACTTTTAATTTGAAATTTTAGTCTATGTCTGTTTCATTTTATTTCTCATTCTTAAATGTTATTGATTTATTTACTAAAAACAAATAAAAAAAGATTAAAAGGAATTCCACAGAATTAAATGTAAACTTTTTTTATTTCAAATTTTGCATTAATTCAGCCAATAAGAACATGAAGAATAACAGGAATTCATGGAGTTAGATTTATCACCTGGTAAACATTTTTCGAAGAAAATACTTTTTTCAAATTCTGCATTAATTCAACCAAGACTTACATAGCCTTTCCACTCCATATAAATGTTAAATTCCGACTACATTTACAACTTAAATACAGTAAAAATTTAAATTAGTGGAAAAAATATCTGCATTTTTTTATCAGAAATTTCAAGCTTATCCTATTTCGAATTAAATAATAAGCAGATATTGCATTATTGCAAACTCATCACATAACATGTATGCCAATTTCATAGAGGTTTAAAGGAGATTTTATAATTTTTGTTTTTAAAGTTGTACTTATTCCTCTAAAATTTCAAAACAAAAAAAAATTAAAAAAAACTGATAATATATGTAAAATAAAGTTCCATCTTTGTAGAAGCTTTATTAAAAAATTTTGAGAAGAAACATTGAAAAATGTGTCTATTAGATTATTCAAAGATTTTCTCTCAAAACTATTTTTTAAGCTTCTTTTTACCCCAAAAATGTAAAATACTCTTTTCATATATGTTAAAGTTCCATATTGGTAGAAACTTTATTTAAAATTTTAAAAAGAAACATTGAAAAAATGTGTCTGTTAGACATTTTCTCAAAACGTTTTCTCTAAAAATGCAATGTAACGGTATTTTTTTTTTACATGTATTTTGATTTTCATTTATTTATTTATTTATTTATTTATATGTGCATGTTTTATTTGATTTTTCAAAATGTTTTATTTGATTTTTTCAAAATGTTTTTATTTTGGGTTTATATTTTATATTATTTAGTTATTTAATTAGACACATTTATTTGTGATTTTGTTTAATTTATGAATAAATTTTAAAAATAAAACGCTGATAATGTAAGATATATTTTTAATTCTTCTTTTACCTTCTTTTCTGGAATAAACTATACCCCAAGCTTAACTGAAGTCCTATTGTTCCTTATTTCGGTTCAATTCATGATTGTCCCTCTTTTTTAACAAAATTCGTACCTGGATTTTCAAAAAAGGGACAATCATGAATAAACCAGCTATATTCGACTGATGTAGTATCCGTTGAATAACACGCTCTTCCACTGACTGATATTTCTTAACCTTATTTTTGAACAATTACGTCACGAATATAAACTTAACAGTTATGTTGTTCTGTGGCTGCTAAAGTGGTCTCTACGTGTCTTTTGTATGTGAATAGCAATCTTTTTAAAAACGACGAGACTATTGAACACTTTACCGGTCGAATAATAAATTGAAAATTGAATAATTATATAATATCAAAAACAAACATACCAATCCATGTTCGAATCACAATCCAGAAGCAAAGTAAAAACTTTAAAACTTATAAGTCCGGTTAGACACGTGAACTTCCACCAAAGAAGTGAGGACTGGTGCTCCGAAAGGGTAAGCACCTCCTGTTGAGCTAGCTACACCCGCCACGTGTGTAATCAAAATTGTGTGAAACGAACATTGAACTATGGGACGTCAAACATATCCAGGGCAATCCTGGACACAGAGACATCAAACATCAACAATACTGTGATGATGGCCATAAAACTTTTTAGAGCCTTGATAAGCCTAGGCTTGTAATATCCCTGAGTCAATAATTTATTTGCAAGCAGCCTGCTCCGTTGTACAAAGTCCCTGTAGTGAGAAAAAGCATTACCAGAGCGTATTAATTGGGGAAGAAATGATTGATCAAAATAAAAGGTTCGAAAATACATGCAAGTCCAATACAAAAACAATAAAAGTTTTACATTGTAAGTTTCTAAAGGCAATAAATGTGCTTTATGCCTTACATTTCCAGCATTTTTACAAACATTTCTTAAATCTTCAATTATTTATTTGAAAATCAAATTAATTATTTAAACAATACATCTATTGCATCTTAGCATCCTAAAAAGGCAATTTGTCCTACCATTCGATCGCGGAAACAATAATAAAAAAATCATATAACTTCAACACAAGATACTGACAAACATCCCTGCACTATGATCTGCGTGAGTGAAATTTAAACAAACCAAGATGGTTAGAGTCGCTGTGATTTGCAAGCAAAATGGTGTCAGAGAGTCCATGTATTAAAGAAGCTAAAGAGAGATAACTCTTTATTTACACGTGAGACTGTAAGTACATAAATTTTATTAAAAACCCTCAATTTCTCATTTAATCCGATAAACTGTATAGAAAAAATATTTTGGAGAATAAAAACGTTTATGTCTCTTGGGTAGCGAATTTAATATGTTGTTTACTAAAAAACGACAATTTAAGGAAAATTAAATTGCAAAATGACATACATTTATTTCTCTATTTTCACCATGCTTTCTTTTTTGTTATAGTAACAATTATATGCGAGATAACCATTTGTATTTTTTATCTAACTAATATTATTTTCTTGATACAATCACGCCACAAAAAATAAAATGATAATTTATATTTTCTTTATAAACTGAAACTTTAGTATATAACGTTTTTTTATTCTGTATTAACTATAGCTAATACTTTATATTTTTGAGTTGCTATAAAGCGTACGACTATACTATAAAACGTATATATAGACCATCTTTAAACCAGGTGCTTTATTTTATAACGAAAATAATCTCTTTATAAATATCAACTGTCTTTCCTTAGGAGTCATGGGTGTTTTTATATACATGATAAATATGTCTATTCTATATACCTGATCCAAATGAAACATAAGTCCAAATCATAGTTCCAAAGCAAAATAAAATCTTTTGAAATTAGTTAATTAAGTTAAACTTTTAGACCATCTCCTGTTTTAGCTAGCCATACGCGTCACGTGTAAAATTAAAAGTTAGAAAACCATTGGATGTGAAATATATCTAGGATAATTTTCGATACACAGACATGATACTTTTTTGATGACTTTTTGAGGGACATGACAAGTCTTGCAATATCCCTGTGTTAGGAATTGTTTAACCTAAGTTGTCAGTCTTAAAGTTTTAACTACTAGCTTTATATAGATTGTGAATCGAACATGGATTAGTATGTTTGTTTTTGATATGTAAGCAACTTGCTTCGTTGTATAAAGTTTCTCTAGCGGGAGCATGCTTTACCATAGCCTATTATTTGTGAAACAAATACGCCTTTAGCAGAAGAAGCAGGTAAATTGTTGCATAGAAAAGGAAAGTTGACAAAAGAACATTGTTTTAGGTTTCAGAGATTTTGTCAAATGTATTTGATTCTGTATATCTTTTACCGATAAAACGAAAACGGGGTCAAATAGAAACAAGTGTTCGTTTCATTTGAGTGCAATATAACCTTCCTAGACTAAAGGAGTTGTAATGAAATATATTCTTACATTAAGCCATTTAGGATTTGGTAATCTTTTTTAGAAGAATTAAAATTTTAAATCTAAAATTAAACAATTTTATATTTCCCTAGAAGGGACGCGTGTTATAAAATATAATTTTACATTCAGTCATTCAGGATTTGGTAATTTTTTATAAAATGTACTAATATAAACTTAGTTGCAACTAGTTAGTAAAAACGATTCATTAAATGACATCTCATCGTCTTATCCTGTAAACATTGGTGATAAACAAATCCAGGATGAATATGATGTTATTCTGTTGGTCATATCCAGGTTGTTGGTAAACAAGTACCACATATAAACCCTGGCACTACACACATCACTGAGCACACATAACATCAACATCTGCTCCAGGTTCTAGCAAAGTTGGTACTTTAACCATCACATCTTGAGTTGTTCCAGTTCACAGCTTACTGTCTGTGTTTGCACAAAGTGTTACGGAAAAACTGCAAGAGTGATAATTTGGTAAAAGTATGTGTAGTCGAGAGTCGAAGGAAAATCGGTTAAAGCAGAAGTAGTCGCTGTGAACCTAGAACCCTCTAAAAATTAAAACAAAGCAGAGCGCCACGTATGTTAAAATTATACTTCTTGTTAAATACATAAAATTCGAGTATATAAAAAAACTTTATTATCAAACACAATAGATATCCTTTTTTATTCTGAAATATAATGATCATTATTGTATATTTATAATACGCTTGCAATCATAATAAAAGTATAGTCTTAAACGGATAGATTTACATTAATTTGTGTCTGGAAATAAATAATGAATGGAGACCGCAATATAAAGGGTCGCGAAAACATCTGTTTCCAGCAATTATTTTTTTCCCCTTTTTTGGTGCATTGTTTTTCAGCAAATATTTAAATGTAGGAGTTGCAAGATACCGAAAATTCAAACCGTATTCCCTATCCTTTTTTGATGCTAGGTAAAATAGAAACGTAAACATAATCAAAAACAAACATACTAATCCATGTCCGAATCACAATCCAGAAGCAAAGTAAAAACTTTTGAACTGACAAGTAAGGTTAGACACGTGAACTTCAACCAGGGAAGTGAGACCGGGTGCTCCGGAAGGGTAAGCACCTCCTCTTTAGCTAGCTACACCCGTCACGTGTGTAATCAAAATTGTGTAAAAGGAACATGGAACTATGAGACGTCAAATATATCCAGGGCAATCCTGGACACAGAGACATCAAACTTTTCAACAATACTGTGATGACGGCCATAAAACTTTTTGAGGTCCTTGATAAGCCTAGGCTTGCAATATCTCTGAGTCAATAATTTTTTTGCAAGCAGCCTACTTCGTATTACAAAGTCCCTGCAATGGGAACAAGCCCTACCATAGCGTATTAATTGGGAAACAAATACACTATAAGCAGGAGAAGCAGGTATATTGCTGCATAAAAAAGGAAAGTTGACAAAAGTCATCACGTTTGTCATAGTTTCAAATGCAGCCCTTTATGTGCGTCACAATTCAGATATAAGTCTAAATATGAAGCAGAACTTAAGGAACCAGTCGTGTCTTTTATTTCAAGCTCGCTAGGACAGATGACACCCGCATAGTCTCCAAATTTTGGATTGTCAAGAGACAGAAAGTCATCTATATATCTGTACGCCGAGCCGAACGACCTGGCGACAGTCCTCTCTCCAGACCCAACAAGGCTCTGCATAAATTCTGCTACGTAAGAATAAAGAAACAAACCAGCAAGCAACGGCGCACAGTCTGTACCCATTGGCACACCGACCACCCGCCGAAAAACCACACCACCAAACGCAACAAACATGCCATCCACCAAAAACCCCAACACTTGCCGACGGCATCCTCAGTATATCCCTGTCCGGAACCCGAATGGCATAACAAATTATTAGCAGGTTATAATAAAAAACAAACATACTAATCCATGTCTGAATCACAAGTTAAAGCAAAGTAAAAACTTTTAAACTCACAACTTAGGTAAAACACGTGAACTTACAGAAAGGAAGTGAGGCCGGGTGCTCTTGGAGGTTAAGCACCTTTTGCTTATCTAGCTTCACCCACAACGTGTGTAATCAAAATTAAGTAATGACGGCCGTAAAACTTTTTGAGAGCCCTAAGCATGCAATTTCCTTGGGTCAATAATTGATTTGTAAGCAACTTGCTTCGTTATATAAAGTCTGCATGGCGGGAACAAGCTCTTCCAAAGCGTATTGATTGGAAAACTTTAAAAATCCCAGGAGTTATTCTAAATGTTATGTATATATTTAATCATATTTCAAGGAAGGAACAGAATATAAGTAAATAATTGTTTTATTAGAGTCACATGTGTAACACCTCCTAATGAAGTCCAATGCCCAATGAAATGCAGACTTCATTAGGCGTTGACAATTTCGACGCCCAATGAAGTCCCAAGATTGAAGCTCCAGACAAAAGTTTTTTGGTATTACAAACTAAAATTATTCTCAAAATTGGACGACTTAATTGACTCCTCGTCTTGAGTCTCCATCTTCAATTTTGGATTTCATTAGATGTCGAAAATGTCAACGCCTAATGAAATCCGGGCTGCATTAGGCGTTGGACTTCATTGAGATTTAATGTCACTCTACTAATAAACAATTACTTACTTATTTTTGTGTTTCGTGATTGCTTCAGACATATGCATAAATACATACATATGTATATATCAGTAAAATTAAATGGCGTTATAAAGAAACCAATGCACGATAAATCCGATCCAATGGGTCTATAAGTCACTTTAAAGTAGTGTTTAAATTACATACATGGGTTGGAAATAGTTTCTTCAGATAGTTTATATGTTGAAAGTATGGTTTTAGCTGATTGTCTAGCAAAGTTTCTTATAACGTGAGTAAGAATATCATTATTATGTAAAGCTGTAGTACTATAACTCAGGTGTCAATGGTTCGAAGCTAGAATAGTTTAATCAATGATTAACACAAATTTGAGACATTAATTTAAACCTACATATCACAGTTAAATCAATATTTGTTGTAACCTTTTGATGGGATATTGTTCATTTTCGACATTTTCAACATCAATATACCTGAAATTACATGTATGCAACATTCAAATTTGACTTATCAATTGTTATAGCTAATCAAGCTTCGAACAACTGGCCCAAGGTTGGCATTGGTGAACATAAATATTTCTTAAGGAGAAAAAGGCAACAGTGTGGTAGAAAGTGAATTCTTTTTCAATTTGATCAGAGTCTCATAAGATACATGTACACACTCTGTCACAAACTGATTTGACTCTATAACGTCTTGTCTCAATTCGGATTGGCAATTTCCTACATTGAGATTACATTAGGATTGATCTTTTCAGTTTTATTAAATATTGTCTTTGATAGCTTCGTAACACATGTTCTACTATATAAACATGTTCTCAGTAGACGGAATCATTGCTTACTTTGGTCATGATAATAAGAAAGGAGTGGAATGGAGTAATGGTGCTTTACACTCCTGTAAAGATTCTTGACCTCACGGAGAAAAAACACCGATCAATTGTTAATGAACTGGTAAACCTTCTCACCCTAGTGGGATACAAACTAGGGTGTGGGTTAAAAAGCAATGTGATCCCTTTTCGCCTTAGACGAATCGGCTATCGAGGCCACTAATAACGACAATCAAATATTTTTTTTAATTTTTTGTTCGATTTATTTATTTATTTATCTTTTTTTTATTTTATTTTTTTGTTGATGTTCCTTCCTTTCAGAGTATTTATCTCCCTTACTTTTCTTAAAAAAGCGAAACCAAGTTAAATATCGGTTTAAGTCATAACAAAAGTATGTATGTTGTTTTTTGATAAAAACATTTTTAAAAAACAAAAATATTAATCACATGACAGATTGTATTTCACATCTACTGATACGCTAATAGCCGTGATTCGATATTTCAAGGCAAACAAGAAACTTAATCGTCAAGAACTGTGTCAAAAATTTTCAAACCACATATATAGTGCGCCAAGTTTGACCTTGAATTTGAATATTAGATTGGGCTAATAGAGTGTTCGATTTAGGTAACATGGTATGTTTAATTACCATAACCTCCCGATAACCAGTATTACTATTATCTAAAGTTTTATATCAGCTTTATAATGCCCCTAAATTTCACAATTTACATGTCCGATTAAATATTCAAATTAAAGGTCAAACGGCCAGGTCAAACTTCACACACTATATATGTAATTTTTAATTGAATACAGACTTACTTGTTTACTGCTTCAGATTTTAATTATTAAAATATTACAAAGTGGGAACAATCTGATACTAAAGGTCATGATTTTTTTGCAATCATGAAGCACGAAAGAGACCAAAGAAAAGTCACGACAGTCTATGACATCATGTTTTTTTAACAGAAATGCAGCAATGTCTTCTTAAAACAACTGAAAACATGATGTAAGACAAATCAATTACGTAGTATTTATTTATTTTGAGTCACGTTGAGGACATGACCATATGTCATTTACATTAATTAAACTAGGTAGCAATGACCGAGTTGTCTAAAGCGTGTGATGGAAGATTACATAAATTATTTCCTGATTAAGCTGGATTATAGTTACATAGTTGTCTAAATCGTGTGCTGATAGATCACAGAAACTCTCTAAACCGTGGCGTTATTTCTATTTAGGCTGATACTTATTAAGGATATGTGCCTAAACTCCCCCGTGGAAGTTAATGTGTTTAACTTAATTTACCAATTGTTTTATTTTTCTTTAGCATTGTTATTTGGACATATATCGTTATTTTTGTATTTGATGTTGTTGTTGAAGATAAGTTTTCTTCTCCGAGCACTTCCAAAGACTATTTGACTTGATATAAATTAAAAGCATTTAGACTTTTGACTTACCTACGCCTCTTCACTTCTTATTGTGTACAATAACACATCTTTAAAGATAGACTGTTCAAACAATGTTAACAGGCAAAGGCTTAGACATGTCTTTTAGCAAAACTGAGAAATATCAGCCTGTTTATTTGCCTACACAAAGCTAACACCCACAAAGCGATTAATTTAAAAGAAGCTATGTTCATTTAGTCATTCTGTTTACTGCTATTTGACCTTTTAGGTGCTTCGAATTAATATACTTCTCCATGATATCTTAGCACGATGAACCCAACATTTGTACTTACAATTTTTTACTCGGACATTCCTCGTTTTTGAAACGTTACATAATCTTGATTGATTAGCAAGGAAGTTTAATGTCGTTTCGTTGTAACTGCTCTCAGGTCAAGTTTCAGGATAAATTATATATGCTTGCTTTTTATTTTAATGATAGAGGAGGAAAGGGTTTTGAAAAATCAGATAAACAGAAGAATACGTGCCAGAAAGCATCAATCATAACTGTTATCATATCGGGTTTGTGATTGGAGCTGTTTACCTAGTAAGTCTTGAAGTGTATTGAAGGCTTCAACATGCCAGGCATAAGATGACTTGTACCACAAATAACTAAATAAACGCACACAAAATTTGTTTATATATATATATTTTAAATATATTATATATTATTTTTCATATTATTGTTTCAATTTTGTTTTAATTAAAGGCGGTGATTTAAAGTGAGTATGAAGGATATATAAAAGTTAAATGGAATCTATTTTTAGCCCATGCCAAAAAATTTGTGGTTCATTGGACTTGCCTGTCTGTAGAATTTAGAATGAAGAAAAATAATTTTTTTTGTTATCGGTCTCCGTTCTTCCAAAATGTTTGGTCACGACAAGTTTTGCCTATTTTTCTTTGCCATGATGTAGATGTTTCATCATCATCAGTATGTTGGGAACGACGTCATACGTAAATCATGCCAATGTTTGTTTGTTCGGCATTTCCACCACTTGGACTGTGGTTGATCTATTGTTTGCTTTATTACATGAAAATCTGTCGAAACAGAATAATGTATTCAGTTGTTATTGATCATGGTGCATTTCATTTTGTCATTTCATACAATATCTATCTTTTTATATTTGCTTGCCGGATTCACATTTTGCTCGCCTGCGGAAAAATGCTTTAAAAAACACTTTCTTCTTAATCGCCAGCTGCTACGCGATGTGTGTGAACTTAATTAGGCCTGGGATACTTACGAAAAAATATTTTCCTTTTTACACTACGGGCGACATTAATGCCTTTTACGGCATGTTTTGTCAGGTTGCGTTACTTTCACCTCATTTCACTACGACCTTATAGAACATTATTGAAAATTGTGGGTAGTTTTTGAAAAAAATGAGTTGAAATTAAAAACTGCATACATTGATAAAGTCTGCAACCCGGGGCATGATATCAGACATATTAGACAAAATACACCAGAAAGCAGAAACCCGTATTCTTCGGTTTCAAGGTGAAAGTGCAAAGTAACTTGCAGCAATGTTTATATTGCGCAGCACCAACGTAAGTTAAAACTAAATCAGTTATTTTTTGTGCATAATACCGCTACCTTTTTTAAAACCACATACACATATATTGATAACGTTTTATCTCTTATTTGTTCTAATTTGGAATCCACGTTAATACCATCTATCTAAGTGGGTTTAAAATGAAGGTATGGCTAATTGTTCAAGTTCTGATTTTCATATTGCAAAAGAGTCAGTTCCTCTGAACTGTTCTTGGGTTACATTTACTCAAGAAAATCACATAAAGCCAGTTTAAGACCGGAACCAATGGCGGAGTCATTACGTTTTACGCCCAAGTCAAGATTCTTTCACTCAAATCGAGGGTGTCAATTGAAGGATGTTAGACAAAATGGGGTGAAAACTAGCACCGACAATCGGCGAACGAACTGACAAACTTTCTCGAACTAGGTTTTTTCCACGATAAGGATTTGAATCTAGGCGGTATGTAACGCTTTAGAACGCTTGGACAAAGACACCCCTTTAGACAAAAGAAGCGTGAACAAGTTAGAACGGGAATTACGGCAGGTCGGTTATGCAAAATTACATTTACATTTGTATTACAAAAATTGCGTCAAAAAACCATTTGGATGAAAAAGCAGTTATATGTATTCAATTAGGAAGTGATATATAGTGACATAATTTTCAAAATTGTCATGGTAGAGACGTTCTACTACAGATTCGTATGACCCGTATGGTTTTGGAGGATTCGTCGACTGCCATTGCTTGTGAACCGCTTTTTTCTAATGTGTGTCTAAAGCTCTGCGATGTCCTGGTTGCAACTAATAAGATCAAGTTTAGTCGTGAAGCAACCGAAAACACAGTTCTAAAGGATCTTTAAATGTGTGATTACTCGTGTTTCTTGTTCCACTATGGACTTTCTTACGTCCTGGAACGGTGTTTTGTATTCACTCCGTTACCTTTGAAGTTACAGTACAACTCAGAACACATTGACACTGAAGTTCCACGTTTGCTTTCTACAAACATATTCTGTTATCGATTACAGCTATCCTCAATGATTTGTTACGGTGTATCATGTTTTATAACGTTGTGTTACCTTCACCCAATTTTACTGAGCCCTACTAGAACCTTATTGAACATTGTGGATTGTTCTTGAAAAAGGAGTTGAATAGTTTCTAGCATAAATGAAGTCAGCAACCTCGGGGTATGATAACAGACACAAAGTGTTAAATTATCCCGTCATGTATATTAAAAACCTGTATTCCTCTATTTCAAAAAGTAATTTTGAAGCAAAGTTGATATTGCAAAGCATTGAGGTAAATTGAGAACAAATCAGTCATTATTTTGCGTATGATATGCAGAAAGTCATGACGTTACTAACTCTTCGAAACCACATACAGTTTCAAAAAGTGGAATCTTTCATATACAAATGAGGTTATATATACCTGTTAAAAGTTCTAAACTATGTGAATGTAATCTATCCTAGTGCACTTGAAATAAAAAAAATCCGCTATTTAATAACAAAATCTTTACACAGTTCTTCAGTACATAGGAATAAGTTTTGGAATTTTTTGAAAACTTATCAAGTGTATATACTAATTTGGCCTCATTTAAAACTACATCAGGGTAATTAGGGTCAAGAAAGTTTAATACAATTAATATGCATTTTTTTTCAAATTATTACCTTGAATATACATGTAATTGCTACTGATTATACCTTTACATAACAGTGAAACATGTTTTAAAAGGACATCATCACAGGCAACAGGTATTAGTGTTTTTCCATGAGTAATCATTAATGTATATTCTCATAATGACATCGCATATGTTGTTGTCCTATAAGACGGTATAATTTTAACATATGTTGTTAAAAGAATCACTCAATGTTCAGAATTAATTTTTTGGAAAAAGAATTTATTGTTTCCTATTATCTTAGAAAATTATTATTGTTGTATTATATTTTGATATTTTGGGTGAGATTGTTTTAAATGATATTATATCCTTAGATTTTTTATGTACACTCAATTTATTAATTCGCAAAAGTCGAACGTGGAATTAAAATGTCAGCGGACAATATATCGTAATCAATGAATTTCAAAAACGATCTCTGCATTTACAATCATAGAACTTATGTAAATTTTGTTTACCGTTGTAATAGTTTTGATAGGTCTGGAAGTTATTTCCTACACGCAATATTATGTCAATTGCATATAACATAATAAAGAAATGGTTCTTAATTTATGACCTTAGAAGCACATACCACAAAATATCGTTCAAATTCTTTAATATTAACGCAATGATTGGGGTTGTTAATTAGTAAAAACTATTCAAAATAAACACGACAATCCATAACCAAATCACATTCCTAACGCAAAGTAAAACCTTTGAAATTAACAAATAAGCTCAGGAAGAACCTAAAAGTTAGCTAGCTACACCTGTCACAATATTAATACGATACAAAGTGACCTTCAACTCGTGTTAAAAAACTCCCCAGGTACAGCACTTTAAATGTTACTTCAAACAATATAATTTACAGTGTGTTTGTTTTTTTTGATGATTACATATCATACCAACTTTGATTTACAGCACTAGACGGTACAATAACATATTAAAATTGATTTTAAATGATAACATACAAAAAATATTTCAATATTACACAGGCTTGGTAATGTTATTCGCATCACGATGTATTTAATTTCTAATAAAGATTAAGTTTCTATATCAAAAAGCGATTTTACAAAAGTAATCAAAAGCTAAGTTCAAAACAGACAGTATTTCAAAGCAAAATCTATACACTCTAACATTTCTTGAATCGTTAAAGGCAAAATCAAATATGTAATTTCGGTAATATTAATGTTGTTGTGTTTTCTATTTCCGGTATAGTACATATGCCGTTGAACAGAAGATAGTTTGAATGATGCTGACGTAGAAGAAAGATTAACGTGACAGTGCAGGTAGATTAACCGGCCTCACCTCTCGGAGTTCGCGTGTATAACTTAATGTTCATCCCAGTTTCAGTTTTTACTTGTTTTTTGTAACCTTATATAGAGTTGTATCTCTTGACACACTGACTCCATCATGGGGTATCACGATAGATATAGTGTTGTCTTCATAATTTGTAATAATCTTTTTCTAAATAAATTATGTTCAAATGGAGAATTTGATCTGTACAAAAATTGAGGTCTAAGATAAAATGTTAAATACGAGTCTGAAATAAAGAAAAGAAAGCAACTGAAAATTGTCATTTCTCAACAGGTAGTTTGACCAAAAATGACAACATAATACAGTTGAATGATAAAACAGCCAACAAGACCAGAAAGAAAAGAAAAATTACCATTGATTATAAAATTCCTAACTTTGGACGGGTAATGATGTAATTATTCTGCCAACACGACCTCGATGGAGTGCACTGTATAACGTGTAGAACGGAAATACATATCTTCTGAATGTTTCGAATAAACTAGTCAAAAACAAACTGTACTTTATAGCAAAACTATGCAAATCGCACTGGGAATACAAACATGTTTGAAGCAAATAAACATACTCGAAACCAAAACATATATCTGTTTATATATTACGAAGCTGCTTTTAATACCAACAGCCAATACATAAACATACAAATACCTGAAATCTGTAAGTTACTCCTCACAACTATTCCATCGCCTTAAACTTCATCGTTAATGTCGAAAAATGAACTAAGTCAGTAAAGAGGAAGTAGATGTCTGACAGACATGAGATTGATTCTTGTGACATGGGACCACATACACAATTAATATGTATATCTTTTATCAATTTTAAATGACTGTGTTAAGTATTGTTAAACAGTTATTAGGAAAACTGCTAAATGGAGCTATGAGACGTCAAATAAATCCGGGGAAAATCTGGATACAGAGACAATATTGTGATAACAGACATAAAACGTTTTGAGGGTCTACGTAACGCCAACAGGCAAGTAAGTTCTTAATTGTTATGTAATGTCTTGCCAGGTAATGAACATTTATTTTAAAAGAATCGTATTTTAATTTCAGTTAAATAAAGAATATTTTCAATTCACCTTTCATTTGTCCGCTTTTGAAAATAAAATAAAATGACTAACATATCATTTGCAAAAATAAATTAGGCAGACGTATTCACGGATAATAAAATATAATATTTCTATGATAAACATCTGTTATGTTTTTTTGTTGAACCAGTATCAAATCACACAAACATAGCGGTTCATGTCCATATCGCAATCATAAAAGCAAAGTAAAAAACGACGACAACTTTCAAATTTAATTTAACATGTAAACTTCCACAATAGAAGAATATGCGTATCTTCTTGAGCTGGCTACACCCACCACGCGTGGAATAGAAATAGAGAATAAACTAAACATAGAGCAATGAATCGTCAAATATATAAAGGGTACTATTGGATACAGAAACATAATGCTTAAAACAATATTGTGAAAACGGACAGGTCGTTGGTAAGATTGGGCTTGCAATATCACTCGGTCAACAATATAGCTACATCTGCCATGTGTGAAATCAAAATTGTGGATGAAGCATGGCATAAAATATTTGGCTGAACCGGTGGACATTTGAACATATATAAATTGCACATCATATTTGTGGGCGTACATACAGGATCCTTTTCTCCCGAAGGATTTTTATTTGTTTTTGATGACTCTCTAAATACACATAAGTTACACTAAACAATCATTTTGCAATGCATTTAAGGTAAAATATATATCTAAATTCATAAATTAAATGAGAGAAGATAAGTATTGCTGATATAAGTTTTAGCTGAAATACCCAAGACCACTTAAACAAAATTCTCCAAAGGTTATAGAGCTCGTTCTAATTACATATCATACCAGTTTTAATTTTACAAGCTTTTAAAAGTTTAGACGCCCTTTAATAAAATAATTGCATTAATATATATACATGTATGAAAGATCTTGCCGTTGCCCATATATACTATTGAATGGTTATTCAAAGATTTACTCATCGTTATAATTCGGTTACAAACATACCCGTTATTGGATCATGATTAAACGAGATTATAATTTATATAGTTAATGTAATTTAAGCTTATCAGGAAGCAATTTCAAATGATTATTTTTTTGTTTACAAACGTCAATAACAGAACTCTTTAACTTCATTGATTGTAACCTCTTTGTACAATTATTTTTGTGCAAGATTTATCATTTTGAAACAAATGAAGGAAGTGTCCTTTTTGATTGGTTGTCTCCCAATTCCATAAAGTGTTATTAAATTTTAAATAATAACAGAGTAATGGTAAAAGATAATGTGGTTGTTTATTAAAAAGATAAAGCAATGGAAACGCAATCTTAGGAAATACGTTATAGGTGTTTCGCAACAACCAAAATAGGTGAACCAGCAATGAACCATAATGAGTATACCTTATCTTCAATTACATGTACATGTACTGCAGGTGCCATATTTACTAACTAAAAATATTGAAAAATAAAGATATAATTATATTTCCAAAGACCTTAAATCATTAGTTGGAAGAACGAGCACCCTTGCAAAATGTAAAAAAATAAAATAAGTTATATATACTTTATTAATTTTACACATTATAGTTTTGACATTTTGCTTCTCAATAACAACACCTAGTCAAGATTGAAGATTCAATAATATAGCAATTGTCAGACAAAGTGTAGGAGAACTAAAATTGAAGATAGACGCATAGGTTTCTTACACGATTACAAGAGTGTGTCATATCACATTTTATCAGACCAACAGGAGAGATGGAAAATTATTACTTTACAGAGTTTAAAGGGAAGATATCAAAACATGTTTGTAGTATGCTTGTTATAGGAAAAAAGTGTTTTTCTTTTTGCTACTGAAGTATAACATAATTGGACATTTTGCACACTGAATAATTCGCGTACTTAACAAAACGAAAAATTCAATTCATGTTTTATAATTCAATTTATAGAATTTTTTCAATAACAAATCAACAATTGAAATAACAATATTGCAAGTAAAACAAGTGAAAAATAACATCGCTATGGCGTAAAAATTCTAAGGCCTCTGTGCGTCATCCATGAGGTGACGTCACTGAGAGCCAATCCATTCATGCGAACGTAACAGAAAAGTATGACCAATCAAAATGCTTGAAACAAAGGAAAATTATATACCAATAACAGAAACTATCCCTAACCGTTTGATCGCTTAACAATTTAAATATGTCAAATGATATATTTTAAACTTTCACAAATAAATATATGATAGAATGTAGACCATATTCAATTTTTGTCAAAATCTTTTTGAATTTTCATTCACTTATAAAATTATGTATGATAAAACATATAACAGTTGTTCAAACCGTGCACATTTACATCAAAAACAATCATACTAATCCATGTCCGAATCACAATCCAGAAGCAAAGTAAAAACTTTGGAACTGACAAGTTAGGTTAGACACGTGAACTTCCGCCAGGGAAGTGAGACCGGGTGCTCCAGAAGGATAAGCACATCATATAATGTAATATAGACAGAGTTATATATTGAAGGAGAATCTGTTTGTCGAAAAGAAATATAAATGATAAATAAAGATCTATGTGAGTGCAAAACTATTTTTGTTCCCTGAAATGCTAAATCAAATTTTGAACATAATTTTATACTTCAAGCGACGTTTTTCAAACGGAAAGATGATCATTTTTTTATTTTGTTACTTATATTTTCGTATATACATAAAATGTTTATGGTATAAATTATAAAAATTGTGATTAGGAAAAAGAAGTATTTGAAGAGTTTTAATTTTAATGGAAGTTTGTATAGACAGATGAGTTAGCGCTTGTAGTTGTCGGGCTTCAATTCAATTACAATATATTTTTGCTATGTAAACAAAATCTAATCAAAACGCATAGCAAAAACACCGGGATTGTTGTCATATGTTTATAAGAAAACAATTTCGGTGTTGTAAGATTTCGGATCTAATTTTAAGTTAAATTAGCAGCTCATTTTAATTTAGTTGCATTTTTCAGTCTGTTGCAATTGGATATTTCTAGAAATTAAGCATTAATGACAGAACACTCAGTGCAATGTTGTAGAAGTAAAGAAAATATTTTTACCTGAGAAACACTTGTTTTATTTTTTGTGCATATTAAAATATAGATCAGGTAAATTAATCTTTTCAGCCTTTCACCACTCCCTTATCGTTTCGACATAATGCATTTCACAAAACTATTTATTTTTTATATTTCAAATACATAATGCATTCAAAATGGTCTTTACTAATTCGTTCAAGTCTCTGTATTAAGTACATCCGATTTCTAGACTGTTCTTCATAAAGTATCAATCTTGAAGATTTTGAAAATCTCCGTATAAAATTTAGGCTTACAATACATAGTTATCTCCCTTTTCTATAGCAAATGCTGCCGACATCTTTAACTGACAAAAGAGTCAACTTTCGATGAATTAGAATTGTTAGAAGCTTTATATTGATTAATTACAACTTTCCGAAAACAATAACAGGAAATATGTTCTGTTGCAGCTAATTAGAGGTTTAATTTATTTTTTCAAAGAATAAGTGGACTTTGTAAAAACCATGAATAAAAGTCTTGTTGAAATAAAATTCATTCACAATATTGGTCGAAGCACTACTAATGATGAATATTTCAAACGACTATCTAGTGCTGTAAAATTAACACTAGTATAATATTTAATTAAAGAAAAATTTAAAAACTCCGACTAGCACAAGGGAGACTTAAAGTATCACCTGACTGGCCAATATTTAATTGTCTTGTCTTGTTTCTTGTTATTTTTCTTACCTGACTTGTATTTTAGTTGTTTTGACTATTGCCAAGTACATTTCAGAAAAAAAAATTCTGATTGAAATTGATTTATGGTGATTGGACTATCGCCAAAGTATGAAAAAAAGAGAGAGCGTGTTAAAAATATAATGCAAGCACTACTGATGATGAATTGTATCCGAAACGGCCGTCTAGCTCTGTAAAATTAAAACTGGTATAATATGAAATAATATATCAAAGTAAACATTTTGTCTGACTGGTTTATTTAACATCTCTGTAAAGTTAGCATAAAATTTTTAAGTGAAGCAGGATTCATACATTATTCTATGTAATTCAAATCAATGCAGGACAGCTTATACAATTGTAGTATAAAAACGTTTTCCATTTCCAAAGAAACAAAAAGTATATCTATAAGGAATTAGCAAATGTTTCTAAAACAGAAAAAGCAGAACAAAATCATATACAAAATTAAGAAAACACAATTGATACCTGTTGTGAAGAGTGCCATATCCACCGCTTTCTTTGGCGAAAGTATCATGTCGATATGAGTTTATGACAAGTGAATGATTTCGTTTTGATAAATGATATTTATATATCACGACTGAAACTATACTCCTTAATAGTTGTACCACGCTATATCGAAAATTATTATGATTTACAAATAATTGCTTCTGAAATTGTATACTATTACTGAATATTTTCCAGACTTCGGTGTCAGTACCATGTTGTATCAAATTTTCTTTAACACTTTTAGGATAAAAATGAACATTGGGTTTTTTTTATGTCGTTAATTGTACTTTAATGAAATTAATTGCTATCCGATTCTGTCTTTATGACCAATAGATTAATATGAAATTAAAGAGAACAAATCTCATTACTTATAAAACATATGTGATACCTAATACAAGAAAGTTTTTTTAAGAAGTCTCTTGGATAAAATTTCCGATAAAGTATCATCTTAAATAATTCAAAATAAATTTTATTCTTCTCCTACATTCGTTTTCCCCGAAAAAAGCATCAAATAATAATTTAATTCTCCTTTGTTTCAAGCATTTTGATTAGTCATATTTTTCTGTTCGTTTGTGTGAACGGATTGGCTCTCAGTGACATCATCTTATCATGGGTGACGAACAGAGGCATTTGAATTCATACGTCATAGCGATGCTATTTTTACATCTTCCGGCTATATTGTTATTTAAATTGTTGATGTGCTTTTGAAAAAAATTCATGAAGTTGAATTATAAGAAATGAAGTTAATTTTTTTTTTGTTATGGAAGTATGAAAGAACGTAACATAATTCGTCGTCAGTGTTAAAATCTCCAATTCTTTCACACTCCCATAACAAAAAGAAAAATTAACTTCATTCCTATAATGAGAACTTTGTTCTAATGTACCTTTAAAATCAAAGTGAATAATATAAGAAACTCTAGATCTCAATTAAAAAACCTCCCTCGTTTTTCAACCATTGTCTAGTGAATATTTGGGCCTTTAATTGAATTAGACTGTTATTAAAGTGTTTTTGGGTTTATATTTTGAGGATAGATTTATTAGTTCATCGACCTCATATCCCTGGTGGAAGTTCATGAGTTGAACTTCGTTTGCCAGTTTTAAAGTATGTTTGTTTTTAATTTTTTTATTTTGATTTGATGTGCCAAATAATTTTTATTATAAACAGGTTAGATTTGTATACAATTTGAAGCAAAACACGCCATGGTCTAATAATTATAAGTAACAAACAAATTTGATATAAGAAATATATAGAAAAATGTACTTTAAAATAGCAAAAAAGACTACATTGATAAACAACAAAATATTTGGATTATAAGTGAAATATATGGAATTCTACATTTTGGTCCCAATTTTATTGGAATTTTATTCCGACACGGTCCTAGTGCGGCAGAATTCAAACTGGTTTTGTAATAATTAAATTCTGATATCTCTGCCGATGTAAATATTGTCAACCCAGAAAGCAATATATAACATTAAAATGTTATATATATTTTGTGCATTATAATTATTTTCCTATTGAATAATTCCTCAAACAGAACTACGCAATGTTTATTCGTTCAAAGTAATACCTTAAAAAGATTTGATTATATTTTATTTTCTTATTTTAACATCTTAAAAAAATATTTAGATTTCAACAATTTGACCCGGCACTACTGGGGGTTGTTGTTTAGAAACAGTCGTCTAATGCTGCAAAATAAAAATGGGTTTAGTATTCATTGTTAACAACATCATAAAACATATTGCTTTTTAGTTCATAATAAAAAAAGAAAATTTACAACTGAAAACACAACCAAAAACAAACAACGATACAAGATACTAATAACAAGAAATAACTAGAAAGACAATGAAGGAAAAGACAAATACAAACCACTCGCTGATTATAAAATCACCGAATTTAAACGGGCACTGGAGTAAATGCCAATACTGTAGCTGTAGCACTTTTGGAGAATCTTTCACTATCCTACTTATATTTACAACCACTTGTTAATTAAAGCAAATAGTCTTTTATTTCACCAAAAAATGACCGAACAATCTGGGCAAGTTTTTGCAACTTATAAAACTTAAACATAACATATAACTTTTTTAGAAATACGAGTATATTATTGTTGGAGAATATATTACTGAACAGCAAATTGCTTCAAGGAAGATATTTAAGGAACATTTTTTGACAAAGCAAAATATTCTGCATTATGCCTTTAATTTTGAACAAATATGATGTTTTAGAAAAATTGGAAAATTTAAGACAGAAACTGTCTACTGCCTTAAAGCATGTTTTAAACATGCGTAATCGTTTATAATTAATTATCACAAACGACCACAAAGTGGATTTGAAATTTGTTTGTATCCTTTAACTACAATTGGAAGAGTCAGTTATAAACATACCTGTACGATTGATTGTTAGCAGCTTGCTGCGATGTATACAGTTTCCATCGTGACACCATCATAGTAGTCAAAACCAAACATACTAATCCATGTCCGAATCACTCTCAAAGCAAAGTAAAAACTTTGAAACTGACAAGTTAGGTTAGACACGTGGGCTTCCACCAGGAAAGTGAGCCAGGTGCTCCGGAAGGATAGGTGCCACCTGTTTAGCTAGCTACACCCGCCACGTGTATAATCAAAATTTATAAAAGGAAAATGGAACTATGGGACGTCAAATATATCCAGTGCAATTCTGGACAGAGAGACATCAAACTTATCATCAATACTGTGATGGCGGCCATAAAACTTATTGAGGGCCTTGATAGGCCTAGGCCTGCAATATCCCTGAGTCAACAATTTATTTGCAAGCAGTCTGCGTCGTTGTACAAAGTCCCCGTAGTGGAAATAAGCTCTACCATGGCGTATTAATTGGGAAATTAAGCAGAGAAGCAGGTATATTGCTGCATAGAAAAGGGAAGTTGACAATAAAAATTGAAGTCATCGCGATTGTCATAAAGTTTCAAATGTAGCTTTTCGGGGGCTTTATAATTCAGGTATAAGTCTGAAAAGGAAGCAGAAATTGAGGAATCAGTTGTGCCTTTTATTCCAAGCTTACAAGGATAGATGACATTCACAGTCTCTAAATTTAGGATTGTTAAGAGACAGAACGTCATCTATATATATGTACGTTGAGTGATTTGGCGATAGTCTTCTCTCAAGGTTTAACAAGGTTCTGCATAATTTCTGCTTCATAAGAAAAAAGAAACAAATCAGCAAGCAATGGTGCACAGTTTGTACCCATTGGTATACTAATTGTTTATTGAAACATTATATTACCAAATACAACAGATATGTTATCTATCAAAAACTAACATTTTGTTGTTGGTATCTTCAATATATTTTTGTTTGGAATCCGTATGATGCTTGACAAAATAAACAGAATCCCTATTCAACACTAAATATTTGTACCTTGGCTTATCTTTTTGTAAAAGAATGACAAGTGAATAATTTCTTTAAGACGTTCTTTCAATTTAGAATGATGGATATTGGTGTAGAGTGTAGAAAAATCAAATGTTTTTATACTTTTTACATGAGATATGTATTAGAAGTAAGATGTTCAAGTAATTCCTGAGAATTTTTGAGAATCCACATTTGGTTGAATGCAGATGTTGAATATACTCTTTCTGAATAAGACCGAAACCATTTTTGACGATTGTCAAAATTTGTGTTAGGGTTACCGATAATGATTTAGTAGTATATTTAGATGAGCCTGCTATATATCTTTCCTTGTAAGGATTTTTATGGAGTTTAGGAATCCAATACAAGCAAAGAAGGTCAAGATCTTCTTCTTTAAGATCGATACCGAAAGACTCGAGAACGCCCCTATGGTTGGAAAGAACTTTATCTTTGGTAAATTAGTTCTAGTATATGCAGGGCTATTCAATATACTATCTAAACAAGCTTAATAAGACATTCAAGGTAGAATCTTTCACAAACGAGAACAATTTTGTTGTAAGCCTTATCAGCTAGGAAAAAATATGTGGTTTATGTCTGTTAGAATTGCCTTAAGTTCAAGATCCTTGGGTAATGAAGACGGTTTAGTACTCACAGACCCTTTAAGTTTGGCAATCCTAGTTTTAACGAAAGATCTTACAACCTTTGTCTAGTTGGAAGCTCCACATCTTCTAATTTAGCCCAAAGTCTGGCGTTTCTTCAACAGAATCTTTGACAAGTCTGCAATTCTTTCCCCAAGTAAAAGGTTGAGCTTCTCTATATTTAGGACCTTTTAAAAGTAAAGATCTTAATTTAGTACTCTCGATAATATTGAGATCACCAGTTATTACATGTCCATCTGGTCCATATACGGAGAAGACGACAAGAGCAGGTAGGTGGAGAAAAATTATGAAAGTTCAAACACTGCAATGTTTGTTAATAATTAAATGTTTTGGATTATTGTAGGAAAGAAAACTATAATTGGCGAGTTAATTTTAAAATAAGCAGGAACTTTAGATTGTACTTGTTTTATTTTGAAGAATATTGGAAATGTGTATAGGATAGAATGATTTTTGCCACAGAATGCTTAAAAATCTGGAACTTTTACTCAAACTTAATATTTTCATAGACTTGTCTACAAAAGCTGTTTCTGATTGAAAAATCGGAAACGAATTGACGCATAAAAATTAGTTTTCAGAAACTAGGGACATTTTCCTACAAGAATCAAGCTTCAAACCCTTTGGCTACGTTCACCCGGATTTAAGTGCATGATCTCTTGGACTATATGCCTTTGTTAGCATGATGTAACTTAAGATATTGGTGTTGAAATAGATATACCATGAGCAGGACAAGCAAATATACTTATCTATAGAAATAACAAGTTGACGATAGAAATATTGAAATCATTAAGTTTGTCAAATATCGTCAAATATGGCATTTCGGAAATGCATAATTGAGGTATACATCCATATCAAAAACAAACATAGCAATCCATGTCCAGACCATAATCAAAGCATGGGGAAAGCTTGCAAATTACTTAAACTCATAAATTGCCATCAGAGAAGTGAGGCTGGGTACTATGGAAGGGTAAGCACCTCCTGTTTAGGTAACTACACCCAAATGTATAATCAAATTTAAGAGTGACAGTAATATGAATATGACCCTGACAGGCATAAGTTTGCAATATTCCAGGTGTCACAATTTGTTGGTAAGCAGCTAGCATCGTTGTATAAAGTCTCTGTAGCAGGAACAACCTCTAGCATGGCGAATTAATTGTAAAACAAATACACCATGAAAAGGAGAAGCAGGTATATTGCTGCATAAAAAAGAAAGTTGCTAATAGAAAATTTGAAGTCATCACGTTTGTCAAACAACATAAAATATGGTATGATTTATTTCAAGGACTATGATAAATAATATCACATAGTCTCCACAATTAGCACGATTAAGTGGTAGATGTATCTATATCTAGATTTCATCTATATACTTTTATATGAGACAAATTATTTTGTGATAGTCATCTATCTAAATTTGAGAAATGTTCTGTATATTAATATTAGCTATCCTATATGACATATAGAAAATATGTTTTCTCTCTAAAACTCAACCATTTTGTTAATTTTATAGGTGATGTTTGATAAAATAACCAGCATATGAGTAAACAAATTTGTTAAGAAAGACAATATTTTTCATCTACAATTAGACATTTTGTTGTACAATTTTGGTCCATGAAAAAATCAAATATTTTTTCTACGGTATAGCAAGAAGAATAAATTTTTAGACATTTTAGAATTCATTCGTAGTTCACTTAATTTGCGAATGGCAACTAGTAGTCATCACTTGTTGAATAAAAATGTAAGAACCTGGGTGTCCATCCAATTAACGTTGACAATTTATTAATTTATGTTTGAAAATTAACATTTTCGTATTTAAATTGAAACAACAATTCGTAAAATTTGAATTATTAAATAAACCCGACTTTACAGAAGACAAACTATTTGAGATTTTAATTGCCGTTGGCCCATTGATATTTTCAGCTATAGTTTGTTTGCCGCCAGATGCAGCTGCTGCCAAGACTGCACTTATTGAATGTTTTAAAAAGTGTTGTAGTCTCTATTGTAGCTACGTACTGATGCTTCTGATCTATGTGCAGACCAGTACATGATTTCCCGTGTTTGAAATTCGTGGTCGCTCATGGCCTGAATTGCTGTTGCTCTCAAACTATGAGCAGTGTACCGCGTGGAGCAACCAACCTGCTTACAAATGTCGGGGAGAAAGTTTCTAAACGTGTTCTTTCCTAGTTATATGTTTATGTACCAGATATCTGTGGATTTAGAATAAGCTAATGCTTCTTTATTACTTTGCATGAAAAGCATTGTGCAACGTCAGTTTTATTAAAAAAAATTAAGGGGTTTTACGGGACATGATTCGCCGCCAGTGGCGTACATGCGCTTGTCGGAGAATTCTTCCTTGGAATTAAGGCCACCTTGATAGTTTTTTGTTGTGTCTCGTCAATGAGTGATACGTATTCATTATCATTTTCATCAGTATTAAATACAAAGGAATCTCTGTGCAATCTGTAATGGATTCTAACCCTCGACTGACAAAATAAATAGACAAAAAGTGCCAGATACCCAGGCGTAATATTACTGGATTGTAAGAGGTGCTATCAAGGAAAGCAATAATTTATTCTCTAAATCGGGCTTTGATATAACCTCTTTGTGTTGGGTAGGTTTTGATTTCCCCATGGCCATATTTTGTTTTAAGTAACCATTTAATATTTTATTTGGAGTTTTAAATGCCGGGTCATGCACAATATCAACTTGTTGGCCCAAGTCGGACAAATGTCTGTTTATAGTACATTTTATGTTTTTAAAAGTGTTTTTGAGATATTCTGTTGGTGCCTTGTCTCCCGATCCTTTGTTTCCTTCTTGCGTCTTCGGTCGAACTTCGCAGTAAAATGGACCCTTTTGTTGTCCAGCTCCTCAACTGTAATATTTGGCATGTCCATGTCGCTATCAAACTTTTCATTATGCCAGTCTGAAATAATTATGTTTTATTATTATGAATAATAATTAAAAAATGGATAGCTTATGTAGAAAAATGTTAGGACTGGTCTTAAATAATAAATTGTAAGCAGTCTTTAGAATATTTAAAATATGCCCCAATCATAAATTTGTACAATCAATGGTGGTAATAAGATGTCAGACGTGATGAATTAATTTGTCTGCATTTAATTTGTAACTTTGCATTGTATTAGTAACATCGAAAATTTGGAATTGCATCTATTTAACCTGCTGTAACGGCATAAACTTCATTTATTATTTCATTTATTATTTTAGTTTTACTGATATACATTGCAGTATTTTAACATCCCATCGTGTGTTTCTTTTTCTTGCATCGCTTTGGCTCACTTTTTCAAATTTTCTGAAATTATCTATTGACACATATTAAAATCACTTGCTAGAGTTGCTTACTGTTGCTGTTTCTATGGGTTCCGACTTGGATGGGGGGCTTTCAGCTGGTGGTAACCCAGGTCATCTTACCATGCCCAGTTCCCCTAAAAATGTCTGGTATTCTGGCGTTGAGCACATTGTTAATGCCCCAATGCCACCAATTGCTATAACTTCATCAAAATCCGAATCAAAGCCATCTAAAATGTCTTGAAAATTGGGATCTCTCACTCATAAGTCGAAGTTTGCAAATTCGCTTTCGGCCATTGTTATTCGATACACAGACCGAATGTGCGGACGACGCATACGTTCAGCAACATAACATTTATTTATTTAATTACATGTATTATTTTTAATATATATATTTATTTTATTTAACTTTTTTGTTTTTAATTTATCTTTTAAATGAAAATATGTTTTCAAAAGTCAACAAAAATTACGTTATTGCGATTTTATTTGTAAACAAAACCACGTGTGGAAACGTCAAAAAGTATGTTGTTGTTGTTGATGATGACGTAAGATAAAAGTGCATTTTTATTTATACGCCAAACACCAGTGATAATGTCGATGACCTTGTAACCTCATAAATGGAAAACATCGGCATTTTTCCTACGATCCTTTTACTCCGAAGCAACTGTGTTCATTTGCAGATATCATGGAATATATATCGTCTAAGGAGTAATAATCAGTATTGTAAATATATAAGGTTGGTGTCAGAATATACTCTAGCAATCTGAAAACCATCTTTCTTTCACGACTCGCAAAAACTTTAGGAGAGTGTAGATTTATAAGTACCGTTAGAGGACACAAATATGTCAATTTTGTATGGATCTTTGTAAGGAACCGAACCAAAAAGCAAACACGATGATCCTTGTGCAACCCATATCTAAAAAGACAAAACAAAACAATTGAAAATCGAACCTAGTCAAACACGCTAATATCTACCAGGTAAGTGAAGTTTCCCACCAAGCCAACCACATCCACAACCTTTGAAATAAAAATTTGTACATAAGGAACATACAGGTCCTTCCACAAAATAAGATAATTCCGTAATTTCCATATAGAAACTTCACCCCCTTTTAAAAATACTTTATGACAGTCTCCTAAAAAGAACAATGACTGGTATAAAAGCTCAAGGTGGTTTAACACAATACTAATGTGACTGAAATGATTATTGGAAAAAGAATTTATTAATTTGAATAAATGAATAAGTTGTGTTTGGAATTCTGTAAGATTTATTCTTACAAGGGGTAAACTTTCTGTATGGAAATTACGGAGTGATTTTATTTTGTAGAAGGATTTGTATAACTATGCAACGCCAAATGCATCCAGAACCACCGTTGACACAAATATCACATCCATAAAAAGTACCTTGATGACAGCAATACAATCTCTTAAGACCTGGTAAGCCCAGGTCAGCAATGTTTTACATCAGTTTTTTTCCATTAAAATGTTATCACACTGGAAAACACGCAAAAAGAAGGAACAGAAGGGATTTTGCCGCATAGAAAAGTAGACCATTGAAAACCTAAACCAATCAGGTTTGTGATAGAACTTCAAATGTTGCGTGTTTTTGGTGTCATAATCGAGGAATCATTCCAAATATGAAACAGATCGTGACAAAATATTTATTTTTATTCCGAACTAAGATTAATGCCATCCACACCATGTCCAAATTTAGGAATATGAAGCGATCGAATGTCATTTACAAATCTTTATGTGGAGTTGAATGGTTTGTTTTTGTAGAAGTTTTCACTCTAGATTTAAACAATGCGCTACGTAAAATCGGCTTGATAAGAAACAAATCAGCAAACTTTGGTGCATGATTTATGTTCATTTCTAAAACTATTGTTTGTATTGTATTTTTAAACACAAAACATATGTTGTCTATCCAAACTTTTAACTCTGTGTTGTTGATATTTGATTCCAATGAGGATTGGTAAGTTTTTCCTCTTTTTCAGATTGCTACAGACTCAAAGTATACCTTTGTTGTGAAAGAATTCACCGTTCTGGCTTATTTAGATACTATCTAAACTAACCACTTTAATAGAAAATACAAGGTAGATTCAACTACAAACGAGACTAATGATGTTGAAAACGTTACCGGCTGGGTTAAGGTTTATTAAGGAATAGTAAAATAAATATATTAAAGCTCCACGCATGTATGGCATTTTGAACATGTATATTAGCCTGTCTGCATGTATATATCAAAGCGGAGGTTGGGATAGCATGAAGAAAGTAAGAAATAAATTTTGATTTCTGCACAAAGCTCATTGTTTGTCATTTTGAGTGGTGCGACAAATCATTGTTGTTTCATAGTAGATATTGAAAATATATTGTACTTTTTATGAAACATGTATTGTGGCCATTGTGGATATTGATAATGCATTCTATTTCTTTTGAAACCTTTGTTATTTTACAGAAAGAAAACTCAACACGCTTTAGGTAAATTAAAATTAAAAAATTAAACCTGTCAATAATGAAGCTTATGTATTTGAACTGTATAACTTGGAAACATAATTATAATCAACATTGTGCTTTCTAAAGTAATATCATATTGCTTCAGGTTCATTTAACATTTAACTTGATATTTGAGAAATAGAAATATGCATGTATTGTTTTGAAAATAATAGAAATATGACAATTTTTATGAGATGTTAACATTTTCTCTAATTCGATTACCTATAAACAATACACAACATCTTTATCTACATTTGTCTACAAAGGAATGTGAAATTAATATTATGTTATAAATAACAAACACATCGCTAAATTTCTACATTTAATTATATTTTTAGAATGTTGTTAGAATTAAATTTTGATTTACAATAGAAAAGATAAACTTGTAACTAATTAAAATGTGTACTTTACAGACACCGTTAAACAAGACACAACAACAACGACTAGCACATAATGGATCACTAATGATTTAGAAGGCAAATGCACCTTACCGTTTCTGTTTGGCATATGCAAGAGACTCATAATATAAATCAAACTTTGTAAAATCGCCGTCTTCTAATTGATTAAGAAAGCATCGCCCATTTTGTTTGTTACGCTGATATTTATATTGGAAGTTTAGTATAACTGGGATATTACCCTTGAATGCAAACTACAAACATATTATAATAATATGAACAGGAATTCCATACGTTTTTCACAAATGTATATTGTTTTGATATTTCCCCTCACAAGTTTTTAAACCTTCATGTCAAATTTTGATACATGGGGAATTATACTGCTAAATTCCTTTCGGAATACTTTTCATTGTTTCTGAAATAATTTCAAAAATTAACTTTTACAAGTTCACGAAACATGGTGCACCGAAGAGGAAAATCTTCAAACTAAAACTAAAAATACCTATTTAACCGATAATAATCTTTAACATAGCTTTAGTTGTATACACTGAGCTCTTTCTGAATCTACGACTGAAACTATCAGAGTATATTTGTTAATTAATTATTTTTAAAAACTGCAAGGGCTCGAACGTACGCCACTCAATACTAAATCGCACGAAACATGGTGCACTGAAGAGGAAAATGTTCAAACTAAAACTAAGAATTACCGATTTAACCGATATTAATCTTTAACATAACAAACATTATATTTTCGGTTTTACTCAACGAAGGCGCTTTATAACCGGATGAATACATATTCAATTTTATCCGGAGAGGTTTTTTTTTAAATATCTTTGTTTTGTTCATATATATAATCAATTTTTCTAGAAATCTTTATTTTAATGCAAAATCTTTCTGACAGTACAATCTAAATATTTAGTTGTATACACTCAACTTTACTCTTTCTGAATCTACGACTGATACAATCAGAGTATTTTTGTTAATTAATCATTATTTTTAAAAACTGCAAGGGCTCGAAATTACGCCCTTCAATACTTTATCGACCAGCATATGATTGACTCTCGAACAATTCAGTTTTCTAGCCGGTCAAGCTTGATCACCTATGAATTTAATCGAAAAAGTGCAAAAACAAATGAAAAAATTTCAAAAACGGGCAAATTAGGTTAAAGATATGAACTTCCACGAGGTATGATCTGGAAGAGTGAGAACTTCAGTCTAGATAATTAGGTACATCCATCAAATGTGATATTAAAAATTAAAGTCTGATTCTACTTGTTTTTTATTTTCTTATTTTTGTAACACGAGTAACGATACTTTTCATTTTAGGGTTGTAACAAGATCCTTCAGTGAAATCAATCTCCGACGATATTTGTAACATAAACACATCTATAACAATCCTATATTATTTTGTATAATTGATTTTACGAGGAAACAGCTACGCGCCAAGGTAATCATTCTTACAAAGTTTCTTGCAATTATGGTAAAAAATGATAGAGATTAAATGTGAACAAAAATATTGAACGATAAAAACTGAAAGGAACAAAAATCATCGAAGCAGAATCAAACAGTATACACATCTATATTTTTCAATTGAAAGTTTCATGAATGTCTGAAAAAATTACAAAGGTCTTGTCCGGACAAAGTTTTGCGCTATCATACCATTACTCGCGAATAATGTAGTTTCGTGAATACATATATACGAACCAAATTTAGCTTATAAAATCTTATAATGAATCTATTTCATTTCTATAAAGCTGTGCATTTACAGACAGTATTGGAAAAGAAAGTTTTGTTAAATAAATACGATTTCAAATGTCAAAAATCATATTTGTAATATTTTAAACGAAAATAAAAATTAAACCATAAGTACCAAAACGTTCGTTTAAAACTCGTATGTATTAAATTCTTTTTTGTCTCGTTTTCCGAAACAACCATCTAGTGCTGTAAAATTAAAACTGGTATAATATGCGACTTGAGTCCCTGAACCGATATCTCTGCTAATGACTGGTGCCCCAAGGATATCACAAAATCAGGAGGCAATAATTGTGTAATTTTGTCAGAAATATATTGTCTAAACTTTCCGCAAGTTTAAATTTTAAAGTCCTTAAAAACCAAGGTATACTCCCTGATTTCCTTCGCTAAATCTGGTAAATAATATTTTGGTCTCTTTGGTAATCTTTTCGACATCTTGAAAACAATTTTGATTTCATAATTTTTGTCCAAGCACTATAGATGAGGGAATTGTATTCCAAAACGGCCGTCTAGTGCTGTTAATATAAAACTGATATAATAAGTATTTCACAATATCATTAAGTGTTTTTCTTTATGGCAATTAGTTCTAGTAGTGGAGGAAGAAAAAACTCACGTACCTCTGAAAAGCCAACGTAAGTACATGGAATGAATAAGGCTACAAGTCGATTTGACAACTAAGCCATGCTAAAAAGGCTGACATACATACAGGGAGCCATTGTATTGAAACTTGCTTTAAAATTAAAACTTGTGTATAAAGAAATTAGTAAACAACACAAATGCTAGTTTTACATTAATATAAAATTTTGCTAATATTGTCATTAACTTTACATTTAATAGCTGGGAATATATCAATTAAAAACAAATATATCGATCCATGTCCAAATCTCAATCTTAAGCGAAGTAAACACTTTGAAAGCTGACACGTTAGTTTCGATACCGTTTTTGCTATAACTTATTGTAGTTAAAATATCATAATAATGACATCTCATCATCTGGAACTAGATAATCCCAAAATTCCTGTGAAATCGATTGTTTTTTAAAACACCGAAATCGAATCTCTTATCACGAATACCTGGAATAATTTCAAATGTCGAATTACTAAATTTTATAGAGCAGTTAGAAATGGCGAAATTTAACTATATAACTGTAGGATCGAATAACAAGGTTCCATGTTTCAAAAGAAACATTTCACATTGGAGCATTTATTAATTTTTGTTGTCAAAACATAAATGTCAAATTTATTAATAAAAATATTGGAATAATATTTCAATCGTAGTATTTAAAAAGAATTCAATGAAAAAAATGTTTATCATTAATTTAAGGTCTTTCATATAATCCTCAAGTTTAATGACCGTCATCGTAACATCGTTGATAAGTATGATGTTCTTTTTCCAAAATTTAAATGGACATATTTGACGTCGAACTTTTCAATTTTTCTTTTATTCGTAATAAGTTCTCTTCCGGAGCATCGGACCTTTCTATTGGGTTGGAGTTCACGTTTTGAACTAAATCTATCAGTTTGCAAACTTTTCACTTTGCTTTTGGTTTTGGGATTTTGTAATGTAGACATTACTCTTTTTTGTAAATTTGTTTAATAAAAAAGTGACTATTTTCTTTAACCACTCTATGGATGACAAAAAAAACCATTCGAATTGTTTTTTCTCAATTTGATGAAATTTTAAAGTTTTTTAAAAATAATAATCAGTGACAAGTGTTGTGAGATATAACAGAATTGTTGTAGTCTCATTTTTTTTTTGCTTAATATTATTTTTGTGTAACTATTTTGTTTATCATTACATGCACTTGATTATCTTTGCTGAAGGTCCAGAGTTTAAGATAATGTTCAAATTTAAAAGTTTTTACATTGCTTTTGGGTTGTGATTTAAACAAGGATTTGTATGGTGTTTTATTAGATATCATATTTTCAGATACCATGTATTGCCATATTTTTGTTTATTTCCATATATCTGTGGCGATATCTATTATAGTTACAGACATAATCTTTTCCTTTCATGTTTAAAGCTACCAATTATATCTAAGGATACTAGTTATATTACATATTATATCAGTTTTAATTTTACAGTTATCAGTTATATTATTCTCTGTCCAGGATTGCCCTGGATATATTCGACGTCCCATAGTTCCATGTTCCTTTCACACAACCTAAATTACCCACGTTGCGGGTGTAGCTAGCTAAACAGGAGGTGCTTACCCTTCCGGAGCACACGACCTTACTTTCCTGGTGTAAGTTCACGTGTCTAACCTGATTTGTCAGTTCCAAAGTTTTTACTGTGCTTCTGGATTGTGATTCGGACCTGGATAAGTGTGTTTGTTTTTAATTAGGTATTTTCTTAATTTTAAGTACATTCAAAATATAAAAGGTTTTCTCGCTTTCTGTCTGTGATCTTTTACATTTTTCCTTATTATCCACAGCGGAGTATCATGTGTTAATTCATACGTGTTTTATATACATAATACATAGTAGTAGCTGTTTTCGTGATACAAAGACCTTTCGGTGTGGGATCTTGCTTTTACTGAAAGCTCCTATAAGTCAATATTTTAAGGCGTGTTTATTATTACGAGGGGAAGTCAAAAAGTCAGAAAGAATAGAACAGCGTATTCAGCCAAGCGTAACACACACTTTTCTTTACTTATTTAGACAACACAACATTCCGCCATTTTAAACATATCAAGTTTATTTGTCACAACATATTTGTGTAATTCTCAAAAGCATTCAAAGTTTGTGACCATCAAACAATGATGGAAAATCACAGTAGAGGGATCAAATGCCAAAGAAATTCACGGCGAATGACATAGGTGTACGGTGACAGTGGTCATGCCTATTCCACAGTGACAAAATTGTCAGTTGAGTTTAAACGTGGGTACACCTAACTGAAGGATGACCTACGGTCAGGTCGGCCAGCTGATGCCATCACAAAGGAATGATCGTCGAATTAGGACATAGCTAGGGAGTGTGACATTTCACATGGAAGTGTATACACGGTTATTCGCGAGCATCTTGGGATGTCAAAAGTATCCGCAAGATGGGTCCCCAGAAACCTTAATGTGCAGGATCACTTCCAAAGACTCCAGTCAAGTCGGGACTTTTTTGGCATTTATAATGATAACCCGGAGAGCTTAAATTTAGGTTTAGTAACTGGTGATAAAAGATGGATTCATCATTGGCACCCATAACCAAAAAAGAGTCCATGCAATGGAAGCACCCTGGCTCACCCCCACCAAAGAAATTGAAAATCCAACCATCAGCTGGCAAAGTCATGGCCACTGTGTTTTGGAATTTTAAGGGTGATCTGTTAATCAATTATAAATGCTCCTGTGCACAAGTCAAGGATTGCACAAGCAGCCATTCGTGAATGCAAGTTCGAACAACTTAATCACCCACCCTACAGTCCCGATTTGGCACCCAGTGATTATTTCCTATTTAGAAATTTGAAATCCCGTTTACGGGGGATCAAATTTCCTGATGATGATAGAATTAAGGCTGCCAGAGAGACATGGTTTCAGAACCAAACCGAAGACTTCTATTTCAAAGGTATAGACAGTCTGAAAGAAAAGTGGGCTAAGTGCATTGGGGTAAATGGTGACTATATTGAAAATAGTAATAAAATGTGTATGGTTTGTTGCGGCAATATATATCCCGTTCTATAAACTTCTTGACCTCCCCTCGTATCTTTGATATATTTTTCTGCTCTTGTTTTGGAATGGACTAATGTAGATATTAACGATACATTGTAATAGCAGGAGGGCATTTACATCTAAAAGAAGTAACATAGCAACAGCGAAGAAAACAACATAACACGAGCTAATGATAAAATAAGACAATAGAAAGAAAAGACAAATACTGAGCTTGAAATAAAAGATACCACTGATTCCTCAAGTTCAGTTTCATATTTAGACTTATACCTGAATTACGACGCTCACGAAAGGCTACATTTGAAACTTTATGACAAACGTGATGACTTCAATTTTTTATTATCACCTATGCAGCAATATACCTGCTTCTCCTGCTTATGGTGTATTTGTTTCCAATACTCTATGGTAGAGCTTGGTAGGCCCTCAATTAGACATATATGGATACCTGCATGTAAATAATCCTCAGGCTAGGAAAAAGGTTCCGCAATTAAAAGATACATATGATCTTATTGATCCTTTTAGAGAACTATACTCTGACAAAACAAGGTTCACTTGGAGAAAAAGACATCCTTTTAAGCAAGCCAGTTTAGACTTTTTTCTATTAAGCTATTCCTTTTTTCCCTCAGGTTATTGACGTTAAAATACTACCAGGGTATAGATCTGATCATTCAATGGTTATTTTACAATGTAAATAAACAATTCTATCAAGGGCAGGGGGTTGTGGAAATTTAACACTTCACTTTTAAATGATCAGGCATATGTCGGAAAAAAAAAACCAAATAATTCTGAAAATAAAGAAACAGTGTGCAATGCCAGTTTCTAATCCTTAAAAATCTAGATAAAATTCAAAATTAATATATACAATTGTCGATATCGGACCAAGCGTTTTTAGAAGTTTTGTTCATGGAGATAAGGGGTCAGAGTATTTCATATGCTTCATATGTTAAAAAACAAAAACAATAAAGGAAATAACAATTTTTGAACAAACCGATAAATTACCAGCAGATATTTTAGAACATATTGATTTTAAGAAATTAGAATTTGAAAATTTAAGAAAAGAAAAAAATGAAAGATTATATGATTCGGTCTAGAGTTCAGTTTATTGAAGAAGGAGAAAAACCAAGTAACTATTTTTGCAATTTGAAAAACCATAACTATGTGAACAAAAGTGTACACACAAAATTAGTTAAAGAAAATGGCTCTGAAATTACTGATCAAAAAGAAATACTAAATGAAATAAAAAGTTTTTACAAAGACCTTTACGCATATAAAAAAGTTGATAAAGTTGGTCTCCATTGTATTGTTTCAAAATACGAAATTAATTAACTAAACAGAAAAAGAACAACTATCTTTAGAGGGTGAAATTAAAATTGAAGAAGCTTTTAATGTACTTTTTAATAATAAAAGTCCTGGGTCGGATGGATTCACAGCAGAATTCTTTATTTTTTTGGAATGACATTGGGGTAATTATTGTAAGATCACTAATTATAAATGAAGGTCATAGGAAAGGGGAATTTACATCAACGTAAAAATTTGGGATCATTACTTGCATACAAAAAGGGGATAAAAATAGAGAACAATTACAGAATTAGAGACCCATTTCAACTTTGTTTATAAAATAGCATCTGGATGCATTGCAGAAAGATTGAAAAATGTCCTTGACAGATTAATATCTGAAAATCAAACGGGGTTTATAAAAGGCAGGTATATAGGGGAGAATATAAGACTTATATATGATTTACTATATTATACCGATACATATGATATACCAGGAATGTTATTCTTAATTGATTTTCAAAAAACATACGATACAGTATCATGGGAATTCATGGTTAAAGTACTAAACTTCTTTAACTTTGGTGAATCTTTTCAAAAATAAATTTCTGTTTTTTATAAAAATATAAATTCGTGTATTGTTCAAAACAATATTTTGTCAGATTAGTTTCCAATACAAAGAAGTTTTAGACAAGGTGATCCAATTTCTAGTTATATGTTTCTTTTATGCGCAGAGATATTGTCTATCATGATACAAAATGAACAAGATATTAAAGGGATTGTTATAAATGGCGAAGAATATAAACATTCTCAATTTGCAGATGATACAACCCTCATCCTTGACGGTACTTTTAAATCTTTAAATAAATCACTAAAACTCTTAGAAACATTTGCCAGTTATTCGGGTTTAAATATAAATCTTTCAAAATATAAATGCATTTGGATTGCATGCAAGAAATTCTGTTGGGAAACTTTTAATCATAGGTTGAAAATTCCTCTTTCTTATAAGTTTACTTTATTAAGTGTAAAATTTTCAGTTGATTTAGAAGAAATTTGCAAAATTAATTATCTAGAGAAATTTACAGAATTGAAAAAAAATCTTAAAGATTTGGTCATCTAGATTTTTGACAACAAATGTGAATTTGGAATAAGTGCCATTTTCTTATAGGAGGAAAACCTGTATACTAGTATTTAAAACACTGGGCGTATAAACATGTATTTTTTATTAATGATTTAATTGATGAAAATGGAAATTTCTTACGATTTACTATTTCTAAAAACATATTTGACATAAGATCCAATTTTTGAGAATACAACAGTGTGATTAGCTCAATAAATCGTTTCTATGTAAATGGTATTACACAGTACACAAAAACTATCCAACGACCATTTGTTGCATATAAACTTAAAATAATTTTGAAATCAAATAAAGGTGCAAGGGATATATATAGAGGTTTAGTATCTGAAACTGACAACTGTGAAAATCAAAATACAAAATGGTCAATTTACTTCATTATGCCTGAAAGTAAGTGAAAAAAATTCAATGTTCTACCATTTTTAACAACAAAAAATACAAAATTACAATGTATGCAATTTAGAATTCAAAATAAATAATAGAAGTTAATTGATTTCTTAAAAAAATAACATCTGATAAGTGTGTTTTTTGTAAATGTGAGTCAGAGAGTCTTTCATTTATTTCTATGAATTATATACGTACAAAAGTTTTTAAACAAATTAGAAGATTTCCTAAATTTAAGCTTTACTGATGCGATAGAAATTAACCCAGAGACAGCTATTTTTGGCATTGCAAATTTTTCTATGATATATAAACCTATTCATTTTATCTTGCTTATTGCAAGAGAATTAATTTTTTTTCGAAAATTAACAAAAAAAATTAAATTTTAATATATTTAAAATATTTTTTTAAAGATAATTTATTAATTGAAAAAATAATGCTACAAAAGAAAGAAAAACTTATGATTTTTCATAAATACTGGCAATTTTTTTACGAAAAATTACTTTGATAATATACAGTACATATATTACATATCATACCAGTTTTAATTTACAGCACTAGACGACCGTTTCGGAATACAATTCCTCATCAGTAGTGCTTGGACCAAAATTATGAAACAAATTATTTTGAAGATGTTGAAAAGCTACCCAAAGGACCAAAATATATTTTACCAAATTAAGCTAAGGAAATAATTTGCATGAGGGAGTATACCTTAGTTTTTAAAAAATTTCAAATTTTAACTTGCAGGAAATTTAGACAATTATAGTATATGTATGTGAATAAATAAACATTATGCCGAAAGAAAATAAAAAAATATAAAAAAATCTAACAATCTAATGTGTGAAAATGGCGGATTTTGGACATTTTATGTTGTGAATGTCGTTGGCAAGGACATAAAGATGAAATACTTTACTTATAAGCAAACTGATCTTTTTTAGTGATGTTAGTAAGATATATTTTAAAAAGTGTATTGAGCTGGACAGAAAATTCCGAATTATACCTAATTAACAGATTTTTGTATTTAAATCTTGAAAAATGGAATATTAGCAGTGTCACTGAAAGACAATGTGCCAATACAATATGGAAAATCAAGAAGACACAAAAATTAGTTGACAGTTTAATAATGTTGATCAGACATATTTTGAAAAAACAAATTAAATTTTAACCAAAATGTATCAGGACAAAAATAATTTTAAATATGGCTACTAGGCTACTGCCCTACTACCTGGCATGGCTTTACAAAAGGGGGGAGGTATGGAATTGCATGTAGGAAAATATAACTTACTACGGTAATTACTAGTGGGCCTATTTAAATTAAGTAATACATGAAACTGGAATTAGAATATTATGATTTAAAGAAGATGCAATATAAATATCATGGATTATTCAATTTAGAAAATGATAAAAACAAGTAAGAGACATCACTTATTTTGTTTACATTTTGGCAACCATGTGCTTTGTATAACTTATTGAACTTTACCTGTATCAAGCATCAAACTCCGTCTATTTACCTGTCAATCCTCCCCAAAACACTGTCCACTTCAAGTTTTATTTTTTAAAATTACTCAATAAAAACATTTTTGTTTAACTTAATGTTTGTCCTACAAAGTCTATGATGGTAATTTAACTTTGGTGCCAAATTTCAAACTAAGACAATCATTCAGTCTTTAGATATTTTCAAAAACCTTCCCAACTTTGAGTGTGGCCAAGATTCTACCATGTTTTTCTGATTGGTTTTCTTTTATAGTTGAGCCCCGGCCTTTAAAGTTAATATAAAGGGTGCTCATATATATAATGTATGTATTACATATTATGAAAATAATGTTAAATTTGATATTTTGTTATCAAAATACAAAGATTAATAAATATACATGTTAATACCAAGTTTTCATTGTAATTATGAAAATACCTGCATAAGGCTAATTTTATTAATTAACATTTCATACTCTCAATAAATGTATCAACATCGTCGATTGTTACATCAACAAAACTGCTATTTGTGACAAGTGTTGGTTGGAATCTGTCTCATTATCCAAGAGAATGTATTTTTAAGTCAGAATCTTCAATTTCTGCAATCATTTCATAACAAGTTAGGTCATGCGATAAAACCTCAAGCATGCTTTTCCCAGAACAAACAAGTTTGTCTGACATTAGCTGCATCACGTTGCTGTCGTCCGATTGTTTATAACCATACCGCGTCAAAGAAACGCTTACAAGACATGAGCCATGTTTTTTTTTTGTATATTTTGTTGGATATTTTTATTGACAATAATTTTTATCAAACAAAAGCAACTTTTCCATATAAAATAAGAATATTTTGAAATCTGGAAAACTTTCAATTTGCACTTACCCCTATTTGGTTTTCAGAAGCGCTATGTGGTTAGCCATTTTGTTTTTTTTTAATGAAAAGCTGTCGGAACATTTACAAGCGGCCATATTGGCTAAGTTTTTTCATATTGTCCTAGTGTTTCATATTGGCCCAAATTTATTCATATTTACACAATTTTGTGAATTTATTGGCAAGGTTGCTTTTTTACCTATTGTATCAGTAACACATGTTATCTATTAATAATATATATTACTTCCTGAGTTAACAATACCCTCAGGAATGCTTAGTACTCTAGTAGAGATATCAGCACACCTCATGCATATACATAAGTATTTTATATGAATGACCTTGATATTGTCTCGAATTGATTGAAAATTGTCGATACGACGTTAAGTAACATTTATTTCAACCTTTAAATTCGATCTTGTTAAATAGCTACATAAATACTTGAAGTTAGGAATATTAACACTAATAACATATAAAAACTGGTATCGGACATTATGAGAAACAATACCATACACAACAGCGTAAATCACTTTTATTTTTGACATCTCATTGTCTCCATCGTCACGACTTCTGTAAGCTGATTAGTAATATGTTCCTTAAGATGCTTTAATTGACGAGAAGGTGTTTTGCTTTCATGATGTTATTGCGTAATTTTTTGCGTATCTTAATATAAAACCGTGAAAATCGTGAAAGGTCATGTAGTGATTCGCATTTAAATCTCCGTTTCCATCAGATATAGGTTTCTGAACATGTCCAGGGCTACAACTCAACATTCTGGTACTACATCTGACCAAAGCCGATATAGTTGCGTTAAAATGCCGTTAAACACAGACATACATTTAAGATTTGGCAAGTGTATGATTGTATAATCATTATATAGTTTGACTTCAAACTAATTGCAACAGAATATATTATGGTACGAAAATGCTCTAAAATACATAAAATGATTATGGTAAAAATATACTAAAATCTAGTAAGGACTTTTCATTTCTTATGGGGTTTTTATAAACAAGGGAGCTAACTCTTGTAAAACAGATAAAATTTTAGTCCCTTTATCATATAGTTTTTGCTATTTGAACAAAATGTAAAGCAAAGAAACTGGAATTAACGAATCATTATTATTTTCATATATACATTTAACATTTCTGAGCTGATTTATATTTAAATTATAAGCCCATTTCAATGCAGTTGCATTTTTTAAAGTCTGCCACAATCTACTGTTTCTAGTAATGAAGAATTAATGGCTGAATACTCGTAGTAATGCTATAGAAGTATAGAAAAATATCGTTTTAACCTGAGAAAAACTTTTTTATCCTTTTTCTGCATATTAAAATATATCTGAGGATATTAAATCTTCATCTCTTCATCATTGCCTTACTATCGTTTTGTATAAAGTATTTAAACAAAATGATTTTAATTTTGTTACATTTCATACAGATATTGCATTCAAAACAGTCCTAAAAGATTCTATAATTTTAGTTTAATAATAAATTTTCATCTGTTTTTATAGAATAGTAGAGAACACTTGAGGTTTTTTTTAATTACTGTGTAAAATTAAGGCTCGCAATACAGAGTGATCTCCCTTTTCTAAAGAAAATGCTATTGTCAACTTTAATTGGCAAGAAAGTCAAATTTCGCTCAATTGAAATTGGTGGATTTTTAATAATAACACCTTTTCTGAAAAGAATCACATAAAAATATTTTCTGTTGCAATTACTTTGAGGTTCATCCATATTTTTTCATAGATTGACTGGACTATGAGAATAAAACCTAATTACTCAGTAGAATGAGCTAATACGCAAATATCAAAGTTCTGAAACTGAAAAGATTGTTTTCAGAAGTATCGATAATACATCTAATTTACAACAAGAGTTAAAGGAAAATCGAAAACTAAATATTCAATACACAATCAATATGTTGACTATCAGTTAGTTTCAGTTATATAGAATTCTGTATAATTGATCAAATGCCATTGGTAACAAACAAATATAATATTTCTTTTTAATTTACTTTGCAAATGCCATTGCGTAAAATATACATTTGAAAAAAAAAATCTTGTTTTGTTAGTTAAGAGCTTATAAAATAAATTCTAAGTGTGTATGAATCTATGAAGGAAGTAATTTTTGAATTATTAACTGTTTTGTTTGTATAACATGAGCTGATGTTGAAATCACACTGTTCGCTTTAATTCTATCTTAATTTTGATCAATGTCTTTATTTTTCAAGTATTTCAGAATTCAATTTTAAAAATCAAAACTATGTATTCTAACACCTAACACAATGTCTTCAAGAGATTTTTGTTAGAATGAAATTATGATTCGCATAATAATTTTATAACTGTTCCACAAGACATTGACTTCATTGTCTGTCTACACTCAGGTGTGTTTGAAATATAATGAAATTTATTCTGACATTAAGCCATTTAGATTTTAGTAATTTTTTATGAAATATACTTATGTTAACTCAGTTGTCATTAGTTAGTAATTATAGCGATTCATAAAATGACATCTCATTGTCCAATCATTTGGGGATAAACAAACACAGGATGCATATGGTGCTATTCTGTTGGTCATCGCCAGGTTGTTGGTAAACAAGTACCATACATGAACTATGGCAACACACACACACACACACACACACACACACACACACACACGACAAATATAACATGACTGACTACAGTTCTGGGACCCACAGTCCAAGGTTGTTAGAATACATATAAGGAGACACAAGCACGACTCACGCCATACAGACTATTAGTAACGCCACCTGAATAAAATACTACCAGGCTTTAGTTTAGTATTTGAGTGTTTCATTACAAAGACTCTAATGTCAATATTCCCTTATATTGTACAAGGCTTGTTTTGTTATCATTCAATTGTGCTGTCCTCTGATGTGTCTGTTCACTATTTCATGATTTACTTGTAACGTGTCCAGTTCTTACTTGCGATGATTATTTAATCTTTACCTTGTTCCCTATCGCGTTTATGGTTTTGTTGACTATTTCTCGTTAAAATTGAGTATACCGATTACAAAATAAATCTCATTGCTTGTGCTTCAGTTTGATTTGTGTAAATAGACACAGATATATTAGATTTGAGTCATACATGTTTATCAAAACAACACAAATAAACATTATTACAATTCAAATGCGGGGGTTTAAAAACTGTTAAAGGTTATAGAATGCATATAATAATGATTAATGTATATTATGTTTAAACGTGAGGAAGTGCAAGTGGTCTTTATTAATAATGCATACTAACAACGTTTAAACAGGCAATCTAAAACTGCTAAATGTCAGGTTCGTAATACTTTGCGTGGTTTAAACGATGTAGTTCTTCCAAAAGGCGCAGTAGCAAAGATAAATTCATATACATGCCAAAACTACCAGGTCTTACTGAGAACTGTACACCTTTGTTAAGAAGGTAAAAAGTAACAAAACATTTTAATATCCAGGTCCTTGTTCCAAATATTTAATGAAAGTAAAACTGAAAAGTGCATTTAGGATAAATTCAATCAAACCAGCCATACATGTACTTCTGTTTAGTAACGAGAAATTTTGGTCAAGTTTCCCATGCAGGGGCAAAATTTGATTTTCTCAAACTCTATAAGCATGTATATTATCACAATCGCTATATTTCTATTTAGTTCTCCATATGATAAATTGTAGGTTTCATAGAATATGTACATGCACTCTATTTTGTATAGTTGTTGTCTACCATTAGCAACGAGTATAGCGCCAATGATAGCAAGATACTATTGTTTTTTTCAGACGTATACTATATTTTTTGCACGCGCCACCTTGGGAACGAGAACTCAATTTTGTAAACAAACAACATGGCGACGAGATTCGGTGAGGACCCAGACAAATTCATTTCTGACTTAGATGTACACTACACAATTGAAATTGCCTTATATCTCAATATATGTATTTGTAAATTTAAAGGTCATCAATGGTTAAAATGCACTATGCTTTCAAGTGTTATGTGATGCACTAAATGCATTATCATGTTTTTCTTCGGGGCCAGTGCTCCTATAATATTCTCTTGGAGAATATAGTGCCTTCGCTTCGGATAATACTTTATTTACACAGGTCCTCCAGGAAAACATAATAATGCATAAGTATTATATTTCACTATATCACCACAAACTCATAAAAATGCAGTATTTAATTAGCAGTCTGTATAGAATTCACAAATTATTTTATATATTTATATTTTACAAAATTATTCATTTAGAATTTAATGAGGTTTATTTTTGCATTTTGTAAATATCACTGGAGATAAATTCAGCTTGGTGTTAGGTTACTTTGGCTTTTATTAAATGCCAAGGCTTTTAGTCATATTTCTTTATTTTGAAAATATTAGCCTACATCCTTAACTATTTTAAATTTTCCGATTAAAATGGAATTTCAAAAATAGAATTGCATTTCAGCGTTTTTATTCCCACAAAATCCTATTTTCAATTTCGCTTTTATATTATCAATTATATTTTCTTTTCTTTTCAGGTATTTTAATTAAGGTTAATTGTACCCATAAAACTAAAATGGCCATTTACTCAATTCTTTAATTAGTTAGTTAAGAAACTTAGAATTTAGAAAACCGAGGAAAAAGAGTTTGATGTTTAAACGTAATATGTTGTAGCTTAAATGTCGAATATACAGAAGGTGCTTTGAATTTTAATTGGCTTATGTATATTGCAAGCCTAGGCTTATCAAGGCCCTCACATTGTTTTATGGCCGCCATCACAGATGACAAGTTTGATTTCTCTGTGTCCAGGACAGCCCTGGATATATTTGACGTCCCACAGTTCCATGTTCCTTTCACACAATTTTGATGACACACTTGGCGGGTGTATCTAGTTATACAGGAGTTGCTTACTCTTCCGGAGCACCTGGCCTCACTTCCCTGGTGGAAGTTCAAGTGTCTAACCTAACTTGGCAGTTCCAAAGTTTTTACCTCGTTTCTTGATTGTGATTCGGACATGGATTAATATGTTTGTTTTTTGATTGCACACAGGACGAGTATTACTAGCTAAACAACAGAAGCACTCTGCCTCACTACCCTGTTGAAAGTGCATGTGCTAAACTTAAGATGAAAGTTTTCAAAGTTTTTGCTTTGCTTTGAGGTTGTGATATGGACATGTATCAGTAATTATTTAAAAATATGAAACGCAACTCATTTAACATAAAATAAAAAAATACCTGGTATTATGGTAAAATATGAAATATTAATAGAATCTTACACCAGTAACAGGGTAAGACAGAGATATCTCAAACGAGGATGAATATTTTCCTGTCCAGAACGAGCTATTCATCCGAGTTTGAGATATCTCTGTCTTACCCTGTTACTGGTGTAGTATTCTTTTTCTCACACATTTGCAACATAAAACATGATTTTAACCAAAAAATTACATCAAATGTTTTCATGTCAACATGCGTGCCTGCTGAAAATGACGTATTCAATTGCTGTTTACGTTCTCACGTAAAATGATTATGACGTCATCAATTAAGCGTTTGTAAGTAATTGTGTCGTTAAATGGTTAAGAAAGTGTTTGTTGACTTCGGAACTTTTCTCAACTCGTTAAGTCCTTTCAACGATAAATCCAGAGCTGGTATAGCTACGCGGGGAATTGATTGTGTAGTCTGTCTCAACCCTACGGTGAGACACGGAAATCCAACATGGGTAAAAACAAGGGATTTCTATGTCACAAGTGTGAGAAACATCTATATGTGTTAGATTAAAAGAAGCAAGAATCAACAAGCATTCAATTTGCAAAAAGGACTTAATTATATTTCTTAAAGGGATACTGAAGTCTAGCCAATTTGACCAAAATATGATAATTTATAGTAAATTATTATAATATTGAAAATTTCAGAATTTTATTCGCCGAAATAAAAAAGATATAGAAGTTTAAAAAATCAAAATTCGTAACCTTGGGCCATTTTGGAACTCTTCAATCGGGAGGTACGAAAACAAGTTGTGACGTCATGTGTGAACAAACAAACTTCATATCTACTGCTTATATATACGAAAGTGTCGCATTATATACCCTGTACTTACGAGTTACCTGTAATTAAACCCTTAATTGACTGACTAGTATTACTAATCCACTTATTAACTAACGAGACATGTATATTGACACTTCCTGTATATTTACCAACCGTATGACTGCCTCAGTGGTTGTGTATTTTATACACACCTTGTTTTAAGATGCTGATAGTCTCATAATTTATAAACATTTAATTTTTCACAAGAATTACTTCAGACTGTTGCTTATATTTATTTATAATAAATAAATAAATAAATAGGTCCTTCCAGAAAATGATGTTAATTAATATGCATTAAAATAATGATAATAATAATAATAATAATAATTGTATGAAAAAATAATAGGGGGTAGTTACTTTTGATGTACTAACAGGAAAGGGTAAATGCAGCTGCTAAACCGGGACCGAACCCGGGAGCTTCCTAATACTAGCGGAAGCTACCCGGTCCGCCACATTCCTCCCATCCTTTTTTTCTATTCATCTCCCTTGAATCGAAACCACCAGGTTCCACCCCGGGGACCAACTTGTCGGTCAGCCAATGCCCAGGGTCGGATGATCCCCCAAATGTAACAGGAAAGGGAAAAATGCAGCTAAGAATATAATTTCACTTTTTAATTTTTAATTTTAATGCATTTCGTCGTCAGATCACCTACTGGTTACACAATAAACAGAAGATCTCCTGTGTATAGTTTGGAAAATAAAAGACGTGCTTCTTTCAGAAGATGGGAACTTTGTTGGGTTTTAAGGGTTACAGCCAGACTTGTAATCACAAATTGTGCAGAAACAAGCATAATGAGAAATTTTAAATCTAAAATTATAATTTTTTTCTCTATTTCTTTATATGAAACTATTGAAAATTTGACAATACATTCTCTTTAGTGTATACATGTTTTAATTATTTGTACTTAAGTTATTGCTACAAACATCTTCACATCTCACAATAATTTCACTTATATCAAAATGTCATAGGTCATGCCAATAATTATTACTTGGATTGTATTATACACATGGAGATTATTTCATTTACATTAAGATGACACTAGCTATAATTGTATAATCGGTGTCTTTGATAATTTCATTTATATCAAGATGTCACAGTATAACTTGTGAGACAAAATCGCAGTCAAGATAATTCCATTTACATCAAGATGTGAAACAGACGAAGTAGCAAAATTATGAAATGATATGGTGAACACAAACAGCTGTATAGCAAGTGTACTATCAATTTCCGTGGATATTATACTATATTTTAGTTTTTTAAGCGATTTTCATGAAATTTATAAGTCAAGTCTAATGAAAAACGTTGTCATAGGGATGGAATGATGTAAAAATTAATTTAAAAGTAAATTTATACAATTTTTTTAAAAGGACGGGTCTCGGCGGACTCTTTCTGTCAGCATCCAAAATTGTCCCGAACTTGGTCACACTGTAACTGACTCTTCTTCTTTTTTTCTTCGCGTCAGTGATATGAGAAGCGGGGGGGGGGTTGTTGTTGATTTTTTTAATTATTATTATTTTTTTTCAGAGTTTTTTATGTTTAAAATTGAATTTACGAATAGGAATATTTCATTACCGGCAATTTAAATCATTTTAACTTCATACGCCAGTCAGTCAATCCATCAATTCATAATTTCGAAAATCAATCTTTTGAAATATTTAAATCATTTTTAACGCAACCTACCAAAATTCCAAAAAAGGATACTTACATTTGATATGGTATATCGTGAAGACTTTAGATCACTTAACTTATTAACACCTATCAATCTACAGATCTATGTTGTATATTGTAAGGTAGATCTACCTCTTGATTACCGGTGATGGAATGTCTAATAAACAGGATCTTAAGGTACTGTAGGTTACTAATAATCTCTTAATTACCTGTATGCGAGAAAGAGGTGTAAATTCTACTTAATAAATTGAGATCTAACCGATTTATCGTGAAAAATAATTAAAAAAAAATATTTTAGGTCAGTTGATGCATAGATCCCTGTGTTATTTTGCCGATATTGGTCATTATTCAATGTAAAATAGGTCTAAATAGAGACCAGTTCTAAGTTATTATAATTTTTTAATTATTTTTACAACCAACGGTCGCACACAAAACCATACTTAAACAATAATTTTAACAACTTTCACACTGTACACTGTAAACACACTATTGATAGCATGGCGAGGTTTGTTCACACATGACGTCACAGGGTGTTATTCTCACCTCCAACACAAAAGAGCTGCAGCGATGATTTTCGGCAATTTTTAAATAGCGAAATATATACCTTAATGGAATAATTTTTTATTTTTTTGAATTTTATTATTAATATTGCACTGATAACTATCGGTTTTGGTCATAATCCGCCAGACTTCAGTATCCCTTTAAATTATTACAACACAAGTAAAATATCGCTTTTTCTTATAGCCTTCTTTTTGTAACTGTTATATGTATTGTTATTTTCTCTATTTTATGAAAAATATATTATTAGTTTTGAAAATACTCTTGCAAATAATAGATGAAAAGCTAAAATCTACATTATAGTTGTGTTTTTGGTTGGTTTTATTATTCGTTTTCTTACATCATATACAAGAACCTCTTTCACACATTATATCATGTTTTACATACACATGGGTACAATATGTTTTCCTGCACATTTTAGGTTGGATTTGCACATGTTTCAGAAATAGATTAATGAGCCCACATTGGTAATGTATGCTTCTTTCGCATTTTACGTTACATTTTTAGCTTAATTTTTTAACATGAAATTCTATAACAAAGATTTTACCCTTAGCTTGATTTTTAAGTGATTTAGTGATAGAGACGGAAAGTTGTAAAGACGATAGTTGTAAAACTCAATCTCGTTTTCCCTTGTCAGACGACATGTGAGGAATTTAAAATTTATCGTTTGGCCTTACTGGTTTGCTTTAAGTACGTATATTGTGGCAGAGAGAGAGAGAGAGAGAGAGAGAGAGAGGGAGAGCACTATAAAACAATCAAAAGATTAAATAATATTTTAAATATAATAATATTATAATAAATGTATATACATAAATGTTTAATATGAGTGTATTGTCATGAATATTTTCAAAATTGCCAATTATTGTTGTTGACATATGTTACAGTTATGTTATGTTATGTTGACCAAAAGTTGTAGTCTTTATTTTCTATGTTTTAAAATATAAAAAAAAAAGTCCGTATTTTATGTACTACCCAAATATACCTGATTTAATGTTTGACAGGTGTCAATCATTTACCTGTCTAAGATTCAATCACTTAACTAAAAGTTATACCTGAGAGATAATTGTGTAATGCATGCAAGTTGTGAGAATCAGTGTGATGTGTTTTGTATTGTTCTTGGGGTGTATATATACAGGTGTGAAAGAAGTGTGTTTTACTGGGCTTGAATGATGTACAGGTGTGAGCATGGATACATAGAAAGATAATTCCAATTGAAGATTTGTTTTTGGGTGACTACAACTGTGAGTAATTATTTAGTTTATTGGTTTTTTTGGTCTTGTATTTGATTTGTTAAGAGAAATAAATTTTTTCTAATGGTGTATTGAGAACATGGTGAAACTGTTAAAACACATTTGTAATGTTGTAATTGACTACATATAGCTAAACATTTTTGTCTGAGTGTTATACAATTCTCTAGTATTTGACAATATAATTTTATTCAATAAAAGATTTCAGAGTTTAAGTGCTATGTTATAATAAATAATTTAGCATTGTTAAAATCATTTCTATTGGTTGATTTTGTTAACTCTGTTTACATGGTTGATGATTTAGCTCAGTTGGTAGAGTTATGGATTTACAATTCGATGGTCAAGGGTTCGATTCCCAACGAAGCTATTTTTATTTTTTTTATTTTTTTTTTTTACATATATATATATTTTTGTTTGAATTATTTTTATTGTCTGGCTATATTGACTTGGGTTACTAAGGTAATTGTCTTAAGGGAAAAAAACAAATTTATAATATTTAATGGTGTCAAATGTTTGACTTAATAATAAGCTTGGGGCTATATTTATTTATACCGTTTGGTACGGTTTACTCTAATTAAATTGGGTTTAATTAGAAAGGGTGTTAACCTGCACCAATTGTAATAAGGTACCCAGGTCAATATAATCATTAATCAAAATTCAACATCTCCTTTATAGTTTTTTTTTTTCATTTTTGTATATTTTAGTTTGGTCAAAACTATGTTCCCAAATATGGAGTTACATATGATTCTTATATGAACCGTAATAAAGAACCAGTACCAGTTTGTGTTTTCGTTTATTCATCTTAACGTAACAATATCGGTTTACTCTAATTAAATTGGGTTTAATTAGAAAGGGTGTTAACCTGCACCAATTGTAATAAGGTACCCAGGTCAATATAATCATTAATCAAAATTCAACATCTCCTTTATAGTTTTTTTTTTCATTTTTGTATATTTTAGTTTGGTCAAAACTATGTTCCCAAATATGGAGTTACATATGATTCTTATATGAACCGTAATAAAGAACCAGTACCAGTTTGTGTTTTCGTTTATTCATCTTAACGTAACAATATGGGGGCTCGTCCGGGATTATATATTTTTGTTTGAATTATTTTTATTGTCTGGCTATATTGACTTGGGTTACTAAGTCTTATTTTTCTGGCACAGTTGTCGCATGTTTATGTGATAATCCAGTCGCTGATGTTATAATTGGTAATGTCAAGGGTGCAATTTTACCAACCTCTACTGATTTTATTGACTTAAAACTGGACAAATCAATGAATTCGTCTCAGTGCACAGGACAAGTCGTTACTAGATCTCAGTCTAGGAAGCCTGATACTTTACCCACTTTGTCAGTTAACAATTCTATTACCCCGCTCGAACTTTTGCCATCAGATTTTGCAAAATTACAATCTTCTGACGTCACACTTAGTCCATGTTTCCGGAAAGCCAACAATCACATCGGGGAGAAAAAGAAAAAGGGTTCTGTTTGGTACTTCATCAAAGATGGTCTTCTCTATCGTAAATTTACTTCTAATTTAGGTGCAATTACAAACCAGTTAGTTGTTCCTATTTCTTTACGTCAAAAAGTTTTAGCTTTAGCTCACGACACAATAATGGCGGGTCATATGGGTTGTGCAAAGACTATTAATAGGATTCTAATTATTTCTTTTGGCCAGGATTATCTGCAGACACAAAGCGTTTTTGTACCAGTTGCGAGATTTGTCAAAAAGTTTGTTCAAGTAGGAAACCTCTTAAAGCCCCTTTGTATCCTTTACCTATTATCAAAGAACCTTTTGTTCGGGTAGCTATTGATATTGTTGGACCTATTGACCCACCTTCTTCTTCTGGTTATCGGTATATTCTCACTTTTATCGATTATACTACAAGATATCCTGAAGCTATTCCTCTTAAAACACTTCAAACAGTTGAAGTTGCTGATGCTATGATGCAATTTTTCTCACGTTTAGGCATTCCTGAGGAAATATTGACAGATAATGGTTCTCAGTTCACCTCCGGGTTATTTTATGAAGTTATGGACTTATTACTTATTCAACATCTACATACTTCACCATATCATGCAGCTACAAATGGCTTAGTAGAACGGTTTAATGGTACACTTAAAAAGATGCTATCTAAGCTTGTCAATGAACAACCACGTGAATGGGATCGTTTCATTAATCCACTTTTGTTTGCTTATAGGGAAGTCCCACAAGATTCTACAGGATTTTCACCTTTTGAATTACTCTATGGTCGTACTCCCAGAGGCCCATTGTCTTTGTTGTACTCTAATTGGAAAGGGACATCTGCTGATCAGAACATTATTTCTTCTTATCAATATGTTCTTGATCTCAAATCCAAATTACAAAACAGTTGTAATCTTGTGTATTCTACTCTCAAAGTTTCACAGAAACGCACCAAAATGTTATATGATCGTAGAGCTAGATCAAGGAATCTTAAAATTGGTTCTAAAGCACTGATTTTGTTACCTACATCTCATAACAAACTTTTGATGCAATGGAAAGGCCCTTACAAGATTGTCTCTAAACAAGGTCCATGTGACTATGTATTGCAGATTGGTTCCAAAACAAAAGTATTTCACATCAACATGTTGAAGCAATACTTTGAGCGTTCGGAGAATGACCAGTCACATATCTCCAATTCGTCAGTGGTTACTTATCGTTGTGAGAGTACAAGTACAACTTGTGTTGTTTCAGAATCTGATGATAATATTTCATCAATTCATCTCTTACTTTAGTCTTACCACCTACAGTTAGTTCTGAAACTTACAAAGATGTTGTCATTAATTCAAATCTAAACTCTAGTCAGCAATCTTCTGTGGTTTCACTTTTATCAGAATTTCAGGATGTGTTTACTGATATACCAGGTCATACTAACTTAGTTACGCATTCTATCAGATTGACTTCTTCTGATCCCATAAACATAAAACCATATCCATTGCCATATTCAACAGAACAGATTATCCAGAATGAAGTTGAAACTATGCTTAAAATGGGCATCATTGAACCTTCCAACTCTCCATATTGCTCGCCAGTTGTTTTAGTTTCAAAAAAGGATGGATCTAATCGTTTTTGCATAGATTTTCGTGCCCTGAACCAACATACCTTGTTTGATTCGGAACCAATTCCTAATCCAGAGGATTTATTTAATAAACTTGGAAATTTGTGTATTTTACAAAAGTTGACCTTTCTAAAGGTTATTGGCAAATCCCCTTGGAGTTGTCTTCTCGACCTTACACAGCATTTCAGGTCCCACAAGGGCTATTTCAGTTTCGTGTATTAGCTTTTGGCTTGAGTACAGCTTGTGCAACATTTGCCAGAATGATGCGTCTTCTTCTGAAAGGTTTAGATTTCACTGTAAATTTCTTTGATGATGCACTGATTTTCTCTTTAACATGGGAGGAACATCTATCTCATCTCAGAACTTTCTTACACCGTTTACGTGACGAGGATATTACTGCTCGACCTTCTAAAGTTTCAGTTGGTTTCTCTGTGATAGAATTCTTAGGTCATACTGTTGGTGAAGGTTGTATTCGTCCTTCAAATTCAAAGATTGACAAAATTCTGAATATGTCTGTTCCAACTACAAAAAAAGAAGTTCGTAGTTTAGTTGGTTTGTGTTCTTATTACAGACGTTTTGTTCCACACTTTTCATCTTTATTATCTCCTTTGACCGATCTTACTAAAAAAGGCTCATGTGCACAAATCAAATGGAATGCAGAGTGTCAGAAAGTTTTTGACACTATTCAGAGGATACTTACATCCAAACCAGTTCTTATTCTTCCAAACTTTGACTCTGAATTTGTTCTAAGGACTGATGCATCTAATAAGGGTTTAGGTGCTGTACTTTTACAGGATTCCAATGGATTGTACCATCCTATTTGTTATATCAGTCGTAAGTTACTGGACAGAGAACAAAACTATTCCATCATGGAAAAAGAGTGTCTCAGTATTGTTTGGGCGGTAGACAAGTTGTCTAAATACTTATATGGCCGTTGTTTTGTTCTTGAAACTGACCACAAACCTCTTGTGTATTTGAATACAGCACGTTTCAAAAACACACGCATTGCGAGATGGGCTCTTTTCTTGCAGCAGTTTAAATTCCATACACGTTCTATCACAGGACTTAGCAATCTTGGAGCCGATATTCTGTCTCGTTGTCCACTGTGATTTGAACAGACTTCGTCAGTTCTTAAGTGGGGGGATGTGTTACAGTTATGTTATGTTATGTTGACCAAAAGTTGTAGTCTTTATTTTCTATGTTTTAAAATATAAAAAAAAAAAAGTCCGTATTTTATGTACTACCCAAATATACCTGATTTAATGTTTGACAGGTGTCAATCATTTACCTGTCTAAGATTCAATCACTTAACTAAAAGTTATACCTGAGAGATAATTGTGTAATGCATGCAAGTTGTGAGAATCAGTGTGATGTGTTTTGTATTGTTCTTGGGGTGTATATATACAGGTGTGAAAGAAGTGTGTTTTACTGGGCTTGAATGATGTACAGGTGTGAGCATGGATACATAGAAAGATAATTCCAATTGAAGATTTGTTTTTGGGTGACTACAACTGTGAGTAATTATTTAGTTTATTGGTTTTTTTGGTCTTGTATTTGATTTGTTAAGAGAAATAAATTTTTTCTAATGGTGTATTGAGAACATGGTGAAACTGTTAAAACACATTTGTAATGTTGTAATTGACTACATATAGCTAAACATTTTTGTCTGAGTGTTATACAATTCTCTAGTATTTGACAATATAATTTTATTCAATAAAAGATTTCAGAGTTTAAGTGCTATGTTATAATAAATAATTTAGCATTGTTAAAATCATTTCTATTGGTTGATTTTGTTAACTCTGTTTACATGGTTGATGATTTAGCTCAGTTGGTAGAGTTATGGATTTACAATTCGATGGTCAAGGGTTCGATTCCCAACGAAGCTATTTTTATTTTTTTTATTTTTTTTTTTACATATATATATATTTTTGTTTGAATTATTTTTATTGTCTGGCTATATTGACTTGGGTTACTAAGGTAATTGTCTGAAGGGAAAAAAACAAATTTATAATATTTAATGGTGTCAAATGTTTGACTTAATAATAAGCTTGGGGCTATATTTATTTATACCGTTTGGTACGGTTTACTCTAATTAAATTGGGTTTAATTAGAAAGGGTGTTAACCTGCACCAATTGTAATAAGGTATGCAGGTCAATATAATCATTAATCAAAATTCAACATCTCCTTTATAGTTTTTTTTTTTCATTTTTGTATATTTTAGTTTGGTCAAAACTATGTTCCCAAATATGGAGTTACATATGATTCTTATATGAACCGTAATAAAGAACCAGTACCAGTTTGTGTTTTCGTTTATTCATCTTAACGTAACAATATTGGCTTTCATGTGGATGTTCGGTATTTTCCGTCATTTTAAAAGTGTTATAGCATTATATCCAAAATTGGTTTTTTGACTATGGCTTGCTTCTTATTTTACAACGAATGATAAATATCATATTATTCTTAAAAACTTTTAGCAATAACCTGAAATGTAAGGACACCTAATCCGTCATTTTACCACATTTCGTACATAAAAAGTAAATATGTAAATATGTATTATTTGGTGTTTTGTTGTTACCATATACTTATTTATACAACACATTGTCCTTGAATGTACTATAACGAAGGCGTAACAAATGTAATTGACGGATCGCCAGCCACGCCCACTATGTTTCGACAAAGGGTCGACATGCTTGAATTACACGCAAAAAGAATAAAAATTTGGTCTGAATTGTGCGGTGTAATGACGTCACTGACACTAAAACGTCATTAGTTGCCGTGACGCTGCTATGGTACCGTGATGGCGGTCAGTGTCAGAACATGGGCGTGGCCGGCGATACGTCAATTGTATAGCGTTACTCACGTGTTGTTTATAAAACTTAACGCGGGCATTTAAATTAATAATGAAAACAAATCCCTTAACACTTCCATTGTTGCATCTGACCAAAGCCTATATAATTTGCGGTTAAATTCCATTTTGGAAACATCTAATACAGTATACAGATAGACAGTTAAAATCAATAAACTTTTGGAAAATTATAGCTTTGGACTTTTGGATTAATCTGTTTACGGTCCCATATTAAGATTAATACTCCTCATGTTTGACATGTTTAAACGAAGATTGGGTGAACATTATACTTTTTATAATGATAATCTAAATCAATAAATAAAATGTCAATACACTGAAACATTTAACTTTTAAAACGGAAAATACTTTTTCCGTAAATAACTGTAATTACATATTATGCCAGTATTAATTTCACAGCACTAGACGGTCGTTTCGGAATACAATTCTTCATCAGTAATGCTTGGACCAAAATTATCAAACCAAACTGTTTTCAATATGTTGAAAAGATTACCAAAGGACAAAAATATATTTTGCCAACTTTAGGCAAAGGGAATACTTCGCATAAGGGAGTATACCTTAGTTTTGAGGAATTGTAACTTGAAGCAAATTCAGACACTAGTATATTTCTAACAGTAATACACAATTATTCCTACTGAGTTTGTGATATCATCGGTAACACATGCTATCACACAAGAAGAAAAGTCACCTTTAAGGATCCTTAAAGCCCCCTTAAAGACTCATTAAATGGGACTTTAAGGATCTTTAAGGGGTCTTTAAGGACCTTAAATGTGTCTTTAAGGTCTCTTTAAGGACATCCTTAAAGATCCTTAATGGAACTGAAATTTTAAGGATCTTTAAGGCGGCTTTAAGGATCTTTAAGGATTCGTTTAATAAACACAGAAAACAAATTTCTTTACATTTTTTTAAATTTTAAATTTATATAAATGTGATGTTAAATATAATTATTTAACTTATTATACTCTTACACTGTTTTTATTTTATTTTATTGTTTTATTTAAAAAAAATTTATTTTATTTTATTTTTTTTTTATTTATTTATAAAATTTGTAAATTTATAAAAAATAAACTTATTTATTTAATCATTTTTCTTTATCAATTTACACTAATTTTGGTTGTTTTGCAAGTAGTCCTGATATCACAAATAAAGAAGAACATATTATTTAACATCATTTATTACAAATTTACTTATCTAATTTCGCTCGCAGCGGGACTTGAACTCACTACCCTTAGTTCCCCAGATTACATCCTTTCCTGACTCTACATCCTTATCCATTAGGCCACGGAAGACATGAATATGCATTTTATATTTTTAAACTATATTAGTACCCGGTAGCCTAAGGATCACGTGACTAGCTCTAAATCTTTCAGATTTAATAATAAAATATATAAATAAAATGTTTTACTCCATTTAAAAAATATTTTATTATTATTATTATTATTATTATTATTATTATTATAGTTTGCTCTTTCATTCTTGAGAGGAATAATTTTTAGGTTAATTTAACTGACTTAAGATTTCTGATCAAAGGAAGACGGGCATATCAAACCTTTACCTGTGAATACACTTATTTATCTGACTGGCAAACATCACTTTTATAAAGATCAATTATCGATCAGATAGCCATATTTGTATAATCTTAATCATACTACTGCTTTTTTATTAAAATATTTCAATAATTCTTGAAATTAAAACAATAATTTTAAGTAAATTTTATTTAAAATTGTCTTTTATAATTTAGTTACATTTTTGTTGTAATATCAATTCTTATTTCCTTGTTTGATAAACAACTATAATATTGTACCAGCGACATTTAATAATCTGTACAAAATGGAAGGACGAGTTTTAATGATAATTTGTTATAATCTTAATCTATCCTTCAAAATCTCCATTTAACTTAAATGACTGTTTTATGAGGGAAACAGTGAGAATGTTAAATAAAATAATTTCAGAAATTAATTCAATTCACGGTGAGAGAGAGAGAGAGAGAGAGAGAGAGAGAGAGAGAGAGAGAGAGAGAAAAGGGGGTGCACATGTTAAACATTATAATAATAGTACTCTTTACAAATTGAAACTGTAGAACTAGCGACATTTCCTACTGTTATAAATCTGGTAAAACTGTTTAAAAAAATATTACCATTGTCATACTCAAAAGCGGATCCGAGTCACTACCCTTTTTCAAGTTTTGGATCAGACCCGGCCAGAGACCAAACCCGCGACCTTCCACTTCTGGAGCGGACAGTCGACACTCTACCGAGCTGGCTGCTACCGAAGTGGAAGGTCTCCTTCCTCCCCTTTTTTCCACACTTGTTTAAAATTATCTATATGACATCCATCTGAACATTCAAGTTAATTTTATTATATTAATTAAATTATTACATTATTATACTAAATAATCAGTAAAATGGTGCAACACACAAGAATCCTTTTTACCAGAAAATAGCACTTATCATTTTAGATTTGTTCCATAAAGCCAATAACGGACGGATAGAATAAAAAGTCAAATGAGATGGAATTTATCTATTAAAACCAATTAAAAATAAAAAAATGTACAAAATTGGGACTTTTATATGAAAATAGGACTTTGCGCTATAAAAATATACAAAAAGATAATCTTATGTGCTAAAAATGTACCATTCTAATTAGCTCTCTCTCTCTCTCTCTCTCTCTCTCTGGGCCCTGACCCTTGGTCCCAATATTCATTTATGATTAATGGAATCACTCTTTATGGAATCTGTCCTTGAATAAGAATTATTTTTGAAGTACTGATAACAGCCCAGTTTAAAATTTATGCTTTCTGACAAGACAGAAGTGTCTTAATTAGTATTACTAATTAACGTCATTTACTAATACTAACTGGGTTCTTTCATGCCTAAGTGATCAGGTAAATAACATTATCACCTAAGACTGGTCAGCACTACCTGAATTCTTTCATACCTCAGCGAACTGGTACATTACATCATCCTCTGATTGCAATTACCTACCTGTACACGAATTAATTAATCAGTACCACTAATTAACTGGTCCATCCACTGGTTGCTTGACAATTTGCGGTAAGCGAGAGGGAAAAAAGTCGGAAAGCAGGGGCAAATGTTAGGGTGCCCCCCTCCCCGCCCACCTACCTCCATCCCGCTGGATCCTCTCCTCTCTCTCTTTCTCTCCTAGATATGACAATATTCCAACGTCAGCTGCAGACTGCTAATATCTTTTTGTGTTTGAACAACACCATTTGATTTATTTCTGGAGAAAACTTTTTTACTTTTTTCTCAACATAATCAGGATAACGGGATAGCAGAGTATAGAGTTTCATTCCTGTGTCAAGATTATTTCACTTATATCATTATTTGATTCAATGAATAAGAATTCTAGAATGGCCAAGAATGTAAAACCTGAGCGAACTGACAAATTTTCTGAGATTATGGCCTGTCCCAGTTTAATATTTTGTCAGTTTGTAACAAAATTGTATAGACTTTAAGTTCAAGGATAGTGAAAGAAATCGAAGTGCATTGAGATTAGAACCAATATTCGACAAGCGAGTTTTCTCACACTAGATTTTCCCTAAAGATGTGAACCAAGACAGTGAGATCAAGATTTTGCTAGTTATATTGAGGCTGTCAGTTCTAGGATTATTAATGAAACGGAAACACACAGAGAACCCCATTTTCGGCAAGAAAACAAATTAAAACGATAATTAACTTAAAATAAATGCCGAGATATAAATGTTTTTTTCTTTTAATTGTTTCATTATAAATCACAACTTTATTAGCCCGAAATTCGTTAACTTGGATTGCGGACCTATTCTATGATTAGAAAATCATGCTTATAGTTTTCGCTTGTGGGAAAAAGTTCCGATAGACAACTCTCAGCTCCTAGTTTCTCTCTCTCTCTCTCTCTCTCTCTCTCTCTCTCTCTCTCTCTCTCTCTATCTATCTATCTATCTATATATCTATCTATCTATCTCTCTCTCTCCATAAACAACTTGATCAGAGAATACAAGTTATTTTAATGGATCGATCGAGAAATTATTACATGAAGAAGATAGTCCAAATGAATCTACCAGTTTTGTCTATGAAATTGTGGTTTATTTATTCATTTATTTATTTATTTATTTATATGAGTGTTTATTTATTTATTTGATTATTTATATATTTATTTGATTATTTATTTATTAATTTATATGATAATTTATTTATTTATTTATTTATTTATTTATTTATTTATTTATTTATTTATTTATTTATATGAATGCACATTTCAAGGTCATGAAATAAGAAATATCAAATAATGGTAGTTTAAAAACTGATGATGTACAAGTCTTCGCTCTGCCCTTTCTCTCTATCTCTCTCTCTCTCTCTCATATTTCATATACTTATTAAAGTTTTTAAAAATATTTATTTATTTATTTATTTATTTATTTATTTATTTACACACAAATAACAATTGGTTAGAAGTATCTAAAGTATCCCTTACATTACTACTCATGTAGATTAATCATCAGATTCCATTAAAATTCAAATCCATCTAGGTAATTAAAGAGATTAACAACATACGGTAAATTTTTCAGGTAGAATATACTATCGTCTGGTTAAAATGAGTTTGAATTTGCTTCTGTTATCAATTAGTTAGGTAAGTTGTTGATGAGATACCGGGGAAATGTTGATGATCATCAATTAGAAACCATGATCTGTTTATTATCTATGGGCATAAATCCATAATGATAAATAGTCAAAACTACACTTTTTTAGTTTAATAAATAAATAAATAAATAAATAAATAAATAAAATAAATAATTAAATAAGAAGTTGTACATTGAATCAATTTAGAGCTGGTACATAATAATCGGAGCAGTATAGATTATAAATAAAAATAAATAAATAATAATAAATAAATAAATAAATAAATAAATAAATTAATTAATTTATTAATTAATTACTTTGAAAACAATCATGAAATTTTATCACCGGACATTTATTTTTAATCGCGTTTTTCTCCAATTATTTTTGTGTAATATATACCAAATAAATAAATAAATAAATTAATAAATAATGGTGCATCCTTAGCCAATTCAGGGTGGTTGAAAAACACCATTATATCATTTAAATACATGTGTATGTCAGGGTGATCCTTAAAGATCCTTAAAGCCGCATTAAAGATCCTTAAAATTTCAGTTCCATTAAGGATCTGTAAGGAAGCCTTAAAGGATCTTTAAGGACATCTTTAAGGATCTTTAAGGATTTCTTAAAGACCCTTAAAGGAGGGAGTTGGTCTTGTGTCAATAACAGCATATGAGGAAAACGAAAAATAAATCCAGTACATAATCTATGTTTTGACGATAAACTCGTATCAGTTACATGGAATTAAGTTTAAACGATCACATGATTTTGATAACATAAACATATATTTTCTAAAAATTTGCCGTTTTTTCGCTTGTAATGTACATTTGCAGTAAAGTGCTGATAAAAAACTTCTCAGTTTCTAAAAGATTTCTCAAAAATGCTAACTGTAATTTCATCAGACATTTCCTTGTTATAAAGCATGCGTCAGCACGAACCTCGTGTTCAGTTGCTTTAATTTTGATAAATCGTTCACTTATTTTACATCTCTTATTGACTTAAATAATTTTAATTATACGTCAAATCCAAACATAGAATTCATGTTCATAAAACAATACATGTTATGATTTGACCATAATTTTTCAAACTAATGTAAACAATATACAATAATTGTTTTTCGTTATATAAGGTCGTGTAAGATATTGTAGGTAAACATAATTCACTTTCAAAGAGTTCAAACGTTTCACAATAGAAATTTAATTGAGTTTTCTAATACACATGGACATAGGTATTTACATTTGATCCATTCAAAATGTTGTTACTTAACTATGTGTAAAAAACGAGAAAATATGTATAAACGGACATAAAAAAACAGTGAATTCTAAAACTTTAATGAAATGACTTCAGCAGATTTTTGTTTTGGAATAAAAATTATGGTTTGCGTGGCTACTTATAACATAGTCATGTGCTATTTTTAAATCATTACTACAATATTATCATCATACTACTAAACATTGACTCTAGTGACTCAAAGTCAGATCAAAATCAATCATAATATGCAGTTTTGTCTTGTTAGTTTATACAATATGTTTTCCATCAAATATAATACATACAGCAGGATTACAAATGAGAAATTAACAGGATTCTGGAGTTAGAGAATATATCTGATATAAACCAGTTTCATATATCTAAAAAACTAATGAAGGTGTATTATTAATTTCATGATACGTTGTTCTAATAATAATAGAGAAAATAATTATACTAAATTGTTGTGGAATTATAATAATGATAATTATAATAATAATAATATAAAATTGTGATATGATAATGATTATATTAATAATAATTATAATAATAATAACATGATTGACAATGGTTATAATAAGGCCATGATGTTAAATACAAAACAAACATACTAATCCATGTCAAATCACAATCCAGAAGCAAAGTAACAACTTTGGAACTGACAAGTTAGACACGTGAACTTTCACCAGGGAAGTGAGGCCGGGTGCTCCGGAAGGGTAAGCACCTCCTGTTTACATATTTCGAAATATAATGTAGGGATATAACAGTAAATAATGTTAAGTAAAACGTAACTTTTTAAAATAAACTCTTGTACTGTGAAAATATCGTTTTGTTTTGTCAAAGAACAAAATACGGTCACCAAACAATAATTCATCAGCGGTTAAAACAATGAAATGAAAATATGATTGCTGTTCGAATAAGACTAAAAGTTTGATAATATAAAACAAAACGTTTGGAGTCTTTTATGTGACCACATGTACAATAGGGTTCTGAATCTAAATGTTTATTATATAAATGATACTTTAGAGAACTGCATTGCAACCGCAGTGATGTATGTAGTATTTGACCCATTCTTGTCCCACACTTATAAAAATTTGGAAATTAATGAGTTAATAAGTTTTTTCAAAAATTGGTAAGGCGTAATTTCTTACGTTACAAGGTAAGTTATTCCATTCTGTAATTATGAAGGGCATAAAGGAAATGTGATAAAAAGGAATTTTACACGTTATACTTGAGATATTTTTGAAACCACGTGTTTTATATGAATGGATTTCGTTTTGTGAAGTGAGATAAGGGTGCAAAAATATGGAAGGGCTAAATTATAATACCATATATAGTATCACATTAATTTTTGATTTTTTCGTTTATTCTGTAATGTTTCCAGCATAAAGCATTTGAATACTGGAGAAGCACGTAAGACCAGAGACAATTATGGCGGCTTCTAAATTTACCTTTTCTATCTTTAATTAAAAATTTTCAGGTATGTTTCCCTACACAACATCGCCATATTCAAGCAATGATCGGATGAAATTGAATATTATTTTTTTCTAAAACATTCTTTGAAAAAATTGTCTTGTTACAAAATAACTTGTGCTGTCGTTTTCTTGGTCCATTTCGTTGTTTTATCATTAACTTGTGTTGTGTTGCGTTCTTGTTCCATTGACTGTTTCATTATATTCTTTTTCTGTTTCTTTCTGTCCATCAAAGCCACATTTATTTTATACTTGGAAATTTTAAAGGCAATAAAGAAAAAAACATTATTAAGAGAGAATATTTTATCATTCTGTTCATGAAAGAAACCAAGAACAATATTCTTCCATGTTATACGAATTTTTAGGATAACACCAATTTTAGACCAAATTCTATCAACATTTTTGCCAGAGAAAAGTAGGTGTTCTGAATTTTCATTTTCGTTGTGTCGTGTTCTTTGTTTAGTTGGCTGTTCTAATGATAATCTTCTATTCTGTGTACCCTTGGTTCCTTTAGCTATTTTATAATTAGCCTGTGTCTAACTTCTCTGGTGGAACTTTACGTTTTTAACTTAATCTGTCAGTTTTAGACTTTGCTTCTTGGTTTTGATTTAGACATGGATACCTGTGATTGATTTTAAATTGAACTGTATCTTGTTGTTATGGTTTTTTATCACTAACTTGTACTTTCTCCCACCTTGGCTGTTTTATAATTTGTCTTGCTGCTACTTATTTTGAAAAGAGTTGTACATAAACCCACTTTCTCTTTAAAGTTCTAACAATAACCATAAAGACACTTAATCTGTCACGTATTCTTCATTACATCGATAAAATTGTAATAAGTGATATTTCATTGATTCCATGAAAATTATTTATAACACATATTGTACTTGAATGTTCTATAACAAAGGCGTGAAAACTCTAATTATATAGCGTTTATAGATTTGTGTATAAAAAATTAACGCCAACTCTTGTAATTAATGTTCAAAACTAACCTCTTGTTACTTCTATTGTTGCACAGAAAGAACTTTTTTAACTTTATTTCACACAATTTCATACAATTTTAAAATATTTAAAAATATTGACTGAAAGTTCAATCTAGTCTACAGGAAACATTTGATAAACTATTCTCATTATTTTAACAAAATCCATGTGGTATCTATGTGGAATTTTAGATAATGTTTTGTATTATTTTTTGTTTCAAGGGGTGCAAGGGAGACTCCTTTTAATAATAATAAGCACAATGGTGTTATATCTATTACAATAATATTATTTGATCAGGAATGATTTAATCAAATATTGAATTTATTTTTGTTTTCATTGATTGATGGATTGATTATTGTAAAAACTTTGACGCCTGAAAGTATAGTGGATGAAACTGGAGTTGTCGGGAACAAACACGTTGGCAAGCGAAATAATATCCTTTCCCATAATAAAATGTAGTTCGGTAATAAATTAACGTAGACGAATAGAGGCGCTGTAATTTGAAACCAATTTGTTTGACCGCAGTTTTCAATAAGTTTAAGCCCTAAACAAAGATATTGAATATACCATCAGCAACATGATAACTTGAATAAAAAACAATATATAAGTTGTATTTAATAATGATAATTTTGCAAAATACAGTCGGTATACCAATGGGCACAATCTGTGACCAATGCTACCTGATTTGACTCTTTATTCGCACGAAAAACAGTTTTCGAGAACCTTGTTATATCTGTAGAGAAATATATCTCCTAGAAAATAAGAGTGTTGTGCATAGACAGTTTATGCGCGGATAAAAACTTACACAAACATATCTTGTGCTTTTATTGAAGGTTGATACTAATGCAACTTTTATCAAATTCCGTGCTTCAATGAAAACTGAAGAAGTAGAATGTTAACACTTCATTAAGGCGTGGATTGGATAAACTCCCATCGAATATAAAAAACACAATAAAATCAACATCTGCATTGTTTTGATCACATATAGTTTTACTAGATCTTCGTAAAAACGGACGGGGACACATTTTAAATGTTGATACGTTTTATTGTAACGCAAATGAAAGTTTTGCTTTCAATTTAAAAATAACTATTATTTTTCTGACAAACATTCGCCTTACCGCTGACGGTTTATAAAATTGGATTTCTAATCGTTACAAACCATCATTACTTTCTTATCAAAATGTGCTAGAGTGCAAAGGGCAGGCAAAGCATAAATATTTCCAGGAATTTGCGTCGAGATGAGGAACATTTGCACAAGTTAAGATCAATTGGGGTATCAAATTATTCAGAATGACAAAAAATGAATGTCAGCTGAAAAGAATATTTTTAAGTTGTGTTACCGAAGAGTTTGCAAGGGCTTGCTCAAAGAAAAGAGCATTGTTTCTGTTTGCGTTTTATTTTTATGAATAGATTATATTTTATTACAGAATAAAAACTCTAAACAAAGTTTAATAGTATAGCGATTTACACAATATCTGGACTGTAAATTATTGTGACAAAAGAAAAACATCCTGGTGCCCCGAGGATATCACAACTCAGTAGGGAATAATTTTGTATTATTGTCAGAAATATACTATAATTGTCTAAATTTCCTGCAAGTTAAAATTTGAAATTTCTCAAAAACTAAGGTATACTCCCTCATGCAAATTATTTCCTTAGCTTAATTTGGTAAAATATTTTGGTCATTTGGGTAGCTTTTCAACATCTTAAATAATTTTGGTTTCATAATTTTGGTCAAAGCACTACTGATGAGGAATTGTATTCCGAAACGGCCGTCTAGTGCTGTAAAATTAACACTAGTATAATATGTAATTGTATATATTTTTTCGATCATAACTAGCCCCCTACAAATGTAAAAAGTGAAACGGAAACTGAAATGACTCTACTTAAACTTGTTTCTGTTTATTTCATTTCAAACATAATTGATATCTTGACCACGACTATTTACCTATTTTGAAAGAAGATGCTCCTATATTATATCTAATGACACTTGTAAACTATATTACCCATTTGGGTTGATGACTTTTACATACCTGATACTCATACATATCCGTCTGTGACAGAGAGAATATATTTGTGTTTTTAAATGTCACATGTTAGGTAAAGTATCTGCTCTTAATGTACTTAATTTGAAAGAAGATCCCCCAATTTTTCACGGATATAAATCTAGAGTACATGTTTAGGATTACAGGTGGGGTGATTAATGTTTTTTACTTGAGACATAACTTTCGTTTATATGTAACGAACGGTTAGTTTCCGTCATCATCTTTCAAAAATGTTGTTGAATCATGGATTTTTCAAGTCTAGCCTTTTCAATGACTTCAAACGTATTCCTAACTTTCCTGCATGTATTGAATGTTCCTATCATTTTTAATTTTGATTACGAAGAAAAATATAAAAAATTAAAAATATAATATAAAAGAAAATTAAAAATAACATTTTGTAATTTAGCTGAACCGTATTTTCAATATTTGTCATTGCTTTAAAGGGGTAACAAAATTCGAAAAAATCTTTGCTATTTTATTTGTGGTTATCGAAGTTAGCAATTCAGTCACTTCAGCAGTTCGATTTACGAAATTCAATGGGTTCGACATGGATGAAAGTAAACACGCATTTGGCAACATCTACCGCCACCAATAATGATACTGTTGTTTTCTGCTGATACTGTTGATACGTATGATGTGTCTATATCTAAAATTACCCTGAATATATTTGACGTTACATACTTTCATTTCCCTTTTGTTCCAAATTTGATTACAACCATGGCAGGTATAACTAGCTTAACAGGACGTTCTAAACCTCCCGGGGGACTTGGTCTCACTTCCTGGTGGAAGTTCATGTGTGTGAGCTAATTTGCCAGTTTTTACTTTGGTTTGGACACGGATTGCAATTTGTATGTTTGTTTTCTTTATTTATTGCCCAAATTTTTATGTTTGTTTATCAAAACAAAATGTGCACTTATGAATACATGAAAGCAATGCATATTTAAACGTTTATGGCGACAAATCAAAATTATAGAAATTACAACATCCGCAGTGGACGGCCGTTTCAGTGAAAAAATCTTCAACAGTAGTGCTTCGGCAAAAATTGTGAAAATGGTGGATTATAAATTGCAGATTATAAACCGTTTCCTTATATTAGGTATTTAAGAGAAAAGGTTCACGGTAACGGAGTGCCTTAACATTGTGAACGCTGAGAAGTTGTATGATCTTTAAGTCGGCTCTTCCTGTTTTAACCTAGATATTGACAACCCGAGGTGAAATAAGTTATTGCTTACTCTTAAAATTGCAGGTGTAGGAACGTCAGTCAATTGATTGCAATTGTGCATTAAACAGTAAATAATAAGAACATACCATTTTTCATATTTTTCGATAATTTTCCATAAATATGTCTTTTACTATTTAAATACATATAAATAAAATAAATTATAAAAATGAATATATGCTGCTATTCTTGTTCTTTCTTTTGATTAAAATTGTATAAATTTATTTAAAAAAATATAAATCAGTATTTTATTACTGTTACCAACGCAATAACAAAGTGAATTTCACTTATTAATTGCAACTGACAAGACAAAAATAATGTATTAACAATACTGTCACAGAATACACTTAGACACATTGAACTCATTCCTATGTAAAAAGAATAGTCAACTATTTTATACCTACTTCATGAATCAGAAATAAATACACGTTTACTTGATAATATTCTTGTCCTTGCTTCTCGTTAAAATAGTCGTGTTATATTATTATTCCTGAACACGAACACGAACATAAGACTTCACTTGCAACCTATATTTGTACTATGTGAATATCATTACACGTAGGAGTAATGAATTATTTAAAGACTTTAACAAATTTTTATATATATTTGTAGTAAAAACCGCTTAACTTGAAAAAATGACGTCTAATCGCTTGCTATGAAATGAAAGTACAAGTGTTGGAGATACTAGTTCCAGATTAAATATATAACTCGAATAAAACTGAAAATAGTGCGCTCTTTAGTTACCATGGTTTCTAGCTCATCACACGTTCTTTCCATTTTTTTTAAAACACATAGTTTACGAATTTAATATGTCAAATAAAGAACAAAAATTAAGTTTTTTTTCTTTATATGTTTTAACTTTTTTGTTCGCAACCTTTTGTAGTAAGATGGGAATATTAAATTCCAGTTTCCGTCCGTCCGAAATTCTTGACTGTACTAATTTTAAAAAACGATGATGCACTATTTCATGAAACTAAGTGAAGCGTATCAATAATGATATGAGAGGCACATATCTCTAACCCCAGTTGATTTTCATTACCAAATTGCAAAAATAGCAATTAAGCATAAACTTGGCAGGTCATTCATTTAATTTAGTCGATTTTCAATTAAAAATGAGAAATAGTGGTGTAAAGTATGTAAAAATGGATGACACTTTTTGATAGAGTATTAAAAGAAGTAAGTCTTTAGAATGTTTGTAGAATCCACACTTGTTTGATGTCAGATGTACAAGTAACTGTATCTGCATAAACTGAATATTTTCTTTGACGACTTACAAAATCTGCGCTAGAATAACTGATGATGATTTACTTTTATATGCTGTATATCTGTTCTTGCATGTTTTTTGTGATGTGTGGGAATAAAAAACATGCATACTAATCCATGACCTAATCATAATCCCAAAGTAACAATAAAAATTTGAAACTGACAAAATAGGACAAACAACTTTAGCTAGGGAAGCGAGGCCGGCTGCTCTAGTGCTCTAGAAGAGTAAGCGCCTCCTGTTTAGCTACCTACATCCACCAAGTCTGTAATCAAAATTGAGAGTGAAAGAAACTTGGAACTATAGGACGTCAAATAAAGCCAGGGCAATCCTGGATACATAGATATTATGTTAATGAACAATATAGTGGTGACGGCTATAAAACTTTTAGAGGGCCCTGATAATCCTAGGTTTGCAAAATCCTTGATTTAACAATTTATTTGTAAGCATCTTGCTCCTCGTAGTGAGGAGCAGGTACATACATTGCCGCAAAAAAGCAAAGTGCACAATAGAGAAATAGAAGTCATCACATTTGTCTTACAGTTTCAAATAAAGCCTTTCGTCTTAGACGACATTTACACGGTCTTAAAATTTAGGACTTTAAGAAATAGAGCGTCATCTATATATCTTTATGTGGAATTGAGTATCCTATTTCATTTACCTATTATATACGATCCATTGCATATGCAAGTTCAAAATCTGAATTTCATTTCCTTTTAGTTCCATACAGAAAGACTCGAGAACTCCTCTTCGCCCATTCTATGTAAAGTTCCTAAAACGAGAATATTATTGTTATAACAAACGTTTATCAGGCGGGGTAACAACATACAGTCGATCCTGCCTTAAAAGCCACCTTAATAAAAGGACCACCTGCTTATAAAGGCCAGTAGAATTTTTCCCAATTGTGTTTTATTTATTTTATCTGAACCTGTATATAAAGCTTACGTTTACTGGTTCTTTTGGTTGACCTTTAAAGAAGATTTGACTGTGTATAATTATTTGTCTGTGCATTAACAAAAATCTAAGGGTTTCCGAGCACTGAAGGAGGTTTAAATATGATTATAATATTTCTTGACTGTACGAACATAATTCTGGCTACAATATTAAAGTCTCTTCGTTAAGCTAGTCATGATGTTTTTACAATCCAGTCAATTATCCTCAACTCATAATTGAAGTTTTCAATTCTAGGATGATGGTTTTCAAAACAAATGAAATCACCCACGTCTGGCAAGCAAACTGACTTTTCCACTATCTGCCGCACCCAAATGCATCTTCTAGGCAGTTAGATGCAGTGTGATTTGTTCATATGTGTACGTTTCTTTGTTTTTGCTGTTTTGACTGGTGTCGTGTTCTTATTTTTGTCAGTTGCAAAGCGTTTCCTTATTCTAGTTTGAATCGCATGCTTATTCAAAATGTTGCTGTTTTGTATGAGGATTGCCTGTAACTCGATATTGTTTTTTCTAATGTTGTACGAGATTGTCATAAAAGGTTTGACAATCAATTAAGCAAGATTCCGCCCACATGTTTTTTTACAGAGATGTTTATTAATTTTTAAGACATTAATAAAAATATAATTTTACTTTTTTTATTATATTACTGTTCATTACGAACGTCTATGACATCCACACGTGTGTCAGGTATAACTTTTATAACTTCATAACCAATATATCTTTTAATTTAGTATTAATGTACCCTCTGTATGATTGAAGTAGCAAAACAAAATGTTAAAACTTTGAAGCTGGAAAATAAGATTAAACACGTGAAATTCTACCAGGAAAGTGAGGATTTAAAAAAAATTATACCTCGTAAGACCTTAAAATGGAATCATTAAAGGAGGTTACGAAAATCGTGTCCTTTGCAATGAATATTGCAACTGTCATTGCGAAATAAAAGTAAAAAAAAAAAAACAAACATGTTATCGATATTTTTGCAGTCATAAGTCATTTGGTGCTCCCTTCCGAAGTAGCCCGCTTCGTTTCCCTGGTGGAAGTTCACGTGTTTCACATGTTTTTTTTTTGATGCATCATTTGTTATTACGAAAACTAAGTGGTAAAAATTACGAAATAACTAGTCGTTTGAATTATTGAATTCGATTATGGCATACATAATATAAGTCATAATGACATGCAAGTCGAAAAAACCAAACGATTTATTGATATTACTGCAGAAATAAGTCATAAGTCATAAGTACTCCCTTCCGGAGCTCCCCGCTTCACTTCCCTGGTGGAAGTTCGCGTGTTTAATCTAACTTGTGTAAGTTTTAAAGTTTTACTTTGCTTCTGGACTGTGATTCGGACATGGATTGGTATATTTGTTTTTGATTGATGCACCATTCGGCTGTTATTATGAAAACTAAGTCGTAAAAATTACGAAATAAATTTGTCGTTTAGATGTCGTTTCTCGATATCATGGCATACATATTATAAGTCATAATGGTGAAACACTAGGTCATAATGACGAGACTCGTAGACGTAATTATAGAACTATCAAGCCGTTATGGTGAATACTTACCTGATTACGAGACACCATCATACTGTAATTACGCTAATTATTCTTAGCAATAATGTGACATCGTATTACTGTTGCACTCACCGTCTTCTATAAGCATTCTAATAAAATCCCTAAAATAGTTTTAGTAGCCCATATTTTATTTCTGAACTTAATAATATTTATTTATTACCAGACATTAAATGTCTATAATTGCCAGTAATGATAGTTATTTTTTTTTTTGCCGCACATTAAAATAATTTGAAAATATTAGCTTTCAGATAATATTTTAGAAATTGTATATTGTAATAGATACCTATACATATAAAGAATGATATTTTGATATTGTACGTCATAGTTTGGATAAGTTAGTCCAATCAATCTACAGTTTCACCTCAAACTGATTGCAACAGAATATATTTTGTTACTAATATACTCTTAAGTACACGAAATGATTATGGTAAAAAATCCACCAAATCTGATAAGGGGAAAGCAGATTTTGGGCAGTTTTAATTCCTTATTTGGTTTTCGATAGACAAGGGAGATAACTCTTGTAAAACAGGTGGACTTTTGGTCACATTCTTATATGTTTTTTCTCTATTTAAACAAAAAGTAATGTCACTGGAATTATTCAATCATAATTGTTTTATGTATACATTCAATATAACATTTCTGAGGTCATTTGAAGTTCAAAGATCAGCCCATTGTAGTTCAGTGTCATTTTATTTCAGTCTTGTTACTTGTTACAACTTATGTTCCTAGTTATGAAGACAAAATAATAAAGAGTAATGAAGTAGAAGTATATCAAAACTATGTTTTAAACTTGAGATACGCTTAGTTTATCATCTGTATGCTAAATAAATTATATCTGAGTTTAATCAATCTTTTTTGTAATCTCTTCAACATTCCCTTATTACTGTTTTGAAAAGTCTTTCAAGAAAAAATTTATTTTTTAACATTCCATATATACTACATTTAAATTGTGTTAAATGCTTCATTTAATCTATGTATCACTTACGATATTATTTCTAGGCTGTTCTTCATAAGTAGAGAATACTTGAAGTGTTTGAAATTCTTTATGTAAAAGTTAGGTTCAAAATGAAGTTATCTCTCTTTTCTATAGAAAATGATATTGACAACTTTGACTGGCCAAATTCAACTGTATTAAAATTGTTATATTTTTTAGGTGAAAATAACATCTTTTCGGAAAACAATTGACAAAAAAAAATCGGTTGCAATTACTTTGAGGTTTGACCCTTTTTTTCATAGATTGACTTGACTAATTATAAGGTCAGGGTTATGAGAAGTAGTTTTGAATCCTAAATTTTTATTTCTTTGCTTAATGTTTATCGGTGACTGTTGAGGTTATTCGTTTCAATATTTTCTTTAATGCTATTTTGTACAAATATTAAAATACCCCTATGATTGAAGTAATACTATGTAATTACGTAATATACCAGTAAAAAATTTACAGAACTGGACGGCCGTTTCGAAATACAATGCTTCAGCAGTACTGTTTGGACAAAAATTGCAAATTTTTTGAAAAAATATATCCAAGTAACTAAAATATATTTCAACAAATTAAGCTAAGAAAATACTTTGCTAAACTTGGTAAATATACTTTAGTCCTTTTGATAGATTTTCAATGTCTTGAAGAAAAAAGTTTAACCATTTTTATCCAACTATTACTGAAACAGAATTGTATTGCGAAACACCGTCTACTGTTGTGAATTAGTATGTAATTGCATGAGGGAGTTTACGTTAGTTTTTGCGACTTTTCAAATTGTAACTAGCAGCAAATTTAGACAGAAATATATCTCTGATAATACAACAGTAATGGCCTTTCAGTATATGATGTTCTTGAGATGCTAATACCACAAGCAAAAGTTATAGTTAAACGATTCGATTATCAATTTGTATTATTACCGCTAATATAGTTTAGCATTGTAATTTAACACATGAAAAGGACAATTGAAGAAGTCTGCTTCGATATTTTCTTTTTAAGTTGTACTGTTCTATACATAACGAATGGTTACAAAATATCTCGCTTCATTAGAATTCTAATCGATCAGTTTTATGTGTCTGTATTTAAAATTACCGAGGGTATATTTGACGTCCCATATTTCCATGTTCTTTTCAATTTGAATTTTGATTACACATATGACTAGATATACAAAGTTACCGTTTTTAATTTGCTTTGGATTTGTGGTTTAGACATGAAATGGTATGTTTGCTGTTGATTGAATCATACCATTGCGATGTTTCCTAACAAATATGTTGTCTAGATGCAATCATTGACGAAATTAAATGATGTACCTACATTTTTGCTTTTCTCGTCATCGTTGCACATTATAGTTCTCAAAATTAATGTAATGATTCGTAAAGGTTAGCGATTTGTGTTTTGTCAAACGAGGCGAATGAAACATTTATTATGAATTGCATGTATATCAATTTTAAAGAAATTACCTTCAGCCGTGACACAAAATAGTTGCCATAATTATATTATTTTAGTAATTCCAAACGTATGAAAAAATCTTCAAAAGCCATTTGGGCTTATTATTTAAAAATATTATTTGTTTACATCATCAGAGAGAAGTTCTTTAAAGATTGATACCAAATTAAAAGTTAGATTGGTTTGGTCAATATACCTGGCACACTCGTGGAGGACAAAGACGTTCCTAATGAACAGTATTATGAACAAAACATAATATAATTAGATTTTTATTGATGTCTTAAAATTTAGTAAACGACCACGTAAAATACAATGTGGGCGGAATGTATGTCTAATTGATTCCCAAGTCTTTATGACAACCTCATACAACATAAAAAGAAACAAAATCGTTTTTCAGCAAACCTTCTTTCAAAAAAAAATAAACGTTATCGAATAACCATGTAATTAAAAAAGGAATAAGGAAATGCTTGCAACTTACAAAAATACGAAACCAGAACAAGACACAATACCAGTCTAAACAACAACAAAAAAAATCAAGACAAGGAAATATAGACACATATGGACCAATCACATTCCCGCTAGCCTCTAAAGCACGTAATTTATAGCGGCAGATAATAGTGTGAGAAAGTCAGTCAGTATGCTTGCCAAACGTAGGTGATTTTATTTTGGTTTTTTCCTAGAACTAAATATCTTTATCATGAATTGAGAAATATTGACTGGGTAGTAAAACAAAGTTATTCAAAGTTACATCAGGGCATTTAGGGTCAGGTAGGTCATTGTTGCTCGGTTTTTTCAGGCGTGATCATCATGAATATTATAATTATGACATAACGTTTATAGTTCCGAGTAAGAAGGTACAGAAGGGATAATTTGACATAGTCATATTTGTTGTTTTGTGAAAACGTTGCTCTATGTACAAAATTAAGTTCACTTTTTTATGAATGAAAAATGTTTTTCCCTATTAGGTCAGTATATTTTGTATTTTATATTTTGTATTAAGTTTTGACAATTTTTGTGAGTTTGTTCGAAATACGACTTTATTCTTGCATTTTCCATGTGCACTGAATTTATGGAAATACAGTAGCTGATTTGTTTATTTATTCAAATAAAATGGAATTTACATAGCATGTTGTTAAATTTGAAGAGAAAACTGTTGCCAAAACTTTAAATTCCACACACAGAAATAAAGATAGCGCTCTATCTCTTAACAATCCTACATTTTGAGACCATGTGAATGTCATTTAAGCTAGTAAGCTTGAAAGAAATATACGACTGATTCTTTAGGTTCTCCGTCATATTTAAACTTTAACCTCAATTATGAATTGATGCCCACGAAAGGCTACATTTGAAGGTGTAAGACACACCTGATGACTTCATAGACAAGATTTGTGATCATTTGGCAATGTAACTTTAAATCATAATTACAAAGGCAAACCTAACATTTCCAAAGTTGTTACTTTGTTTATGGGATTGTTATTTGGCATGAAACGATTATTTGGAACTTTTTATTTTATTTATTTACTGTGTCATGTGAGATAAACACAGAAGAAACAAGCAATCTCGCTAAAAAACCACGCATAATTGAACCACTTCGTAAAAACTAAGGACAGATATTTGATTTAGTTACAAAATCAAAAGAGCAGTATAAAATACTGCAGACTAAGTTACTTTTGTGATATCCTCTGGGAAACATCCACCAGCAGACGTTACATATGGTCAAATGTATTGTCTTCAAATAAAGTCATACCAAACTACTGTTTACTAACGAAATAAAATAAAATAATTAAATATAAAAAAAAAGAAATGCAGTAAACTAAGATTCTCCACCAGCAGGTTCTTTTCTTGTGATTTGCATATATATTCGAAGGTTCGAACTGCAATAAAACTAAAATAATGGAAACTAACTCATGTTAGTGATACGTATGCATACTTCTTGTCAATTTGTATACTTTGCAACAAGTTTCGCAAAATAGTGCTGCATATATTTGGAGCATTAATTCCGACAACAACTGTCTTGACATAATAATTTGAAGGTGTTTTTAAAGCTCTTCAAAATGTAACTGAAAAATACAGAATCTATTTTCCACCTGAAAATTTCCACGAAATAAATAAAAGTTTTTTAAGATCACAGAAAGCCAAATATTCCATTAGATATTAGCTCCAGGCATGTGTTAACGAAATAATTAACCATTTTAAATAATTCAGCCTAAGAGACATAATAGAAAACCAACTCAGGTTAATGATAATGCGTCATAGTTTTGGAGAATTACTCTGGACATTACATTATGAAAGGCTTTTTCAATTTTGTTAAATTAGGTTTTAATATTTTTCTCTCGTGAAATAATCCACTATAACATCCAGAATTAAAGGCGATATGTTTCTATTATAGCCGTCATTGCAACCTCATTTTATCCTGTAACAAATAATCGACTTAGGGAATACTTATTTTTCCATATTGAATCTTTTATTTTTATATCATAAAGATTTTCCGCCGTAAATGTTAAAGTAAACACTTCATTTTTGTCACCTTTCAACGTACTGTCTCGCATAGCTATTGGTTAACTTGCCGGGGTACAAAGGGAAGCAACTCGTACATCGTGGAAGTCTAGTGATTGTTAACAATCAAAAACGTACACAAGTCACAAAAATACGAAATGGAAGTTAAAGAAATCAAATTCAAAAGGGTGACAAAAAATGTTATACAGGGTTTTAGCAGGTCACATTGACCATGTACCCCGTGGAAGAATGAGACTCCTGTATAATTTAAGAGATTATTTTGCTTGAAGAAAGGTTGGGCAAAAAATCACAAAAGGAAGTTAAGCATCGAGTATGAAAAACCAATCAACCTACTTGCAATTCTATATTCTAAATTTATATCCTTGAAAAATTGGGGTATCTTCTTTCAAATTAAGTACATAGAGAGCAGGTATTTTATCTTATATGTGACATTTCAAACCATATATATTATCTGTCTGTCACAGACGGATATACATGGTGTATCAGGTATGCAAAAGTAATCTACCATGTAGATTTCATCGTTTACAGATGTCATTGGATATATTATTGGATCACCTACATTCAAAATAGGTCGATTACGGTTATGTATGAATTTCACAAAGTAGACGACTGACCTTATATGCAATGTTTCAAACCGTAAATGCATAATCCTAAAACGAGCAAAGGTACTAGAATAATATGTCGTGCTTAAAACATCAATATTGTTTTAAATCAAATGACATCTGTGAAGTTTTGTAGAGTTATTTGAATTTCTGTTCACTATAGGCATGTGTATCGATATGTAGGAGCTTGGTTATCGTCAAAAGAATATATAAACTTATGTTTTTTTTCTCTATCCCGGGAAATAAGAGTCCAGTGGCTGGGTAAAACATTATAAACTTTGTGTAGATTTTTTATTCACTGGTAAAATATCAATATTTTAAAAAAATACAACGCAAACAAAAAACAAGGCTCTTTTCTGTGAGCAAGCCCTTGCAACCTCTTCGGTAAAAGAACTAAAAAAATATTCTTTTCAGCTGAGAGGCATTTTTCGTCATTCTAAATAATTTGATACCTCAATGGATCTTGACCAAACTTATATAATAAAAAAAACATATTGATCCATGTCCGAATCACAATCCAGAAGCAAAGTAACAACTTTGGAACTGACAAGTTAGGTCAGACACGTGAACTTCCAACAGGGAAATGAGGCCAGGTGCTCCGAAAGAGTAAGCATCACCTGTTTAGCTAGCTACACCCACCACATGTGTTAAAATGTTGCGTGAAAGGAACATGGAGCTATGGCACGTCAAATATATTCAGAACAATCCTGGACACAGTGACATGAGACTTATCAACAATACTGTGATGACAGCCATCATACTTTTTTTAGGGACTTGATAAACAAATTATTTGCAAGCAGCCTGTTTCGTTGTACAAAGTCCCTGTGGTGGGAACAAATTCTACCATACCGTATTAATTGGGAAACAAAAACACTATAAGCAGAAAAAGCAGGTATATTGCTGCATAGAAAAGGAAAGTTGAAGAAAATAGAAGTCATCACGTTTGTCATAAGGTTTCAAATGTAGCCTTTCGTGGGCGTCATTATTCAGGTATAAGTCTAAATATGAAGCAGAACTTGAGAAATCAGTCGTGTCTTTTATTTCAAGCTCACTGGGATAAATGCCATTCACATAATCTTCTAAATTTAGGAATGTTAAGAGACAGAACGTCATCTATATATCTGTATGTTGAGTTGAATGATTTGGTGATAGTTTTCTCTCCAGATTATACGAGGTTATACATAGATTCTGCTTAATTAGAATAAAAAAAATCAGCAAACGATGGTGCACGGTTTGTACCCAATGGTATACCGATTGCTTGCTGAAAAACTATATTAAACAAACACAACAAATATGTGGCCCTCAAAAAGTTTTATGGCCGTCATTACAGTATTGTTGATAAGTTTGATGTCTCTGTGTCCAGGATTGCCTTGGATATATTTGACGTCTCATAGTTCCATGTTCCTTTCACACAATTTTGATTACACACGTGACGGGTGTAGCTAGCTAAACAGGAGGTGCTTACCCTTCCGGAGCACCCGGCCTCACTTCCCTGGTGGAAGTTCACGTGTCTAACCTAACTTGTCAGTTCCAAAGTTTTTACTTTGCTTCTGGATTGTGATTCGGAAATGGATAAGTATGTTTGTTTTTGATTATCTATCAAAAACTCCAACATTTTGTCGATAAAATCTTCAGTATATTTTTGTTTGGAATGTTTCTTATTTTGAATGCAAATTCTAATTAGAAGGTAAAGATGATCTATTAGATTAGAAATCAAATTTGATGCACCATTAGCTGTAAGACAAATGTTTATCGAAAATTAAAGTTAGTATTAAATTGAGAACTTCACTGTCATTTTCATACCCATAAAACGTATCAACAATATAAAATGTCCCCGTCATGTGGATCTTGTAATAGTTTGTGTGACCAAAACAATGCAGACGTTGGCTTTGTTGTACACAATGTACAATTTAATTTCCATTGGAGGTTTTGTCGTCGGTTTCCCCAAATGTACATGTCATACCAATCTATGCCTTAATAAGTGTTTGTAAACACTTTCTTCCTCATGCGGCAATTCCACTTCTTCATCTCCATTGATTTAGGAAATATGATAAAAGTTGCATTAATTTATCTATCAATGAAAGCACACGATACGTTTATGTAAGTTTGCATCCGCGCAGAAACAGTCAATGCACAACACCCTTGCTTTCTAGAAGATACATTTCTCTATTCTGACAAATTTGTCTTCATACAAATAAAGAATCAAGTCGGTATACCAATGGTTACAGATTGTACCCATTGGTATACCGACTGTATTTTGGCAAATTATTATTACAAAACACAACATCTACATTGTTTTTCAAATACTTTATCATTTTGATGATGTTATATTCAATATACCTTTGTCTTTCTTTATAGCTTAAAACCTAATTGAAAACTGTGGTCAAAACATACTTGTTTCAAATCACAGCGCCTCAACATTTGTCCACGTTAATTTATTAGCGAACTACATTTTATTATCGAAACGGATATTTTCGCAAAAGTGTTTTTCCGAAAACTCCAGTTCCATCCATTATACTTACAGCCGTTCAAGTTTTACAATAATCAATCCATCAATCAATGCAAACGATGATTTATCTGAAAATAAATTCAATATTTGATTAAATCATTCCTGATCAAAGATGTGTAATGGATATAAGACCATTTTGCTTACTATCATTGAAAGGAGTGTTCCTTGCACCCCTTAGAACCAAACAAAAATATTAATAACATTATCGAAAATATTCACGTGAATGATAAAAATGATTAGAAAAAATTAACGATTAACCAGTTCATATTCCGTAAATATGTAAAAATTGCATGAAACAAAGTTGAAAAAAGGTTCTGCCTGTGCAACAATAGGAGTGACAAGAGGTTAGTTTTGAACATTAATTACAAAAGTTGGCGTTGCTTTTTTTAGAAACAAATCTATCAACGCTATATAATTACAGTTTTTACGCCTGTGTTATAGAACATTCAAGTACAATACGTGTTATAAATGGTTTTATAGAATCGATGAAATATACCACTTATTACAATTTTATCGATGTAATGAAGAATACGTGACAGATTAAGTGTCTTTATGGCTACGATTATTGTTAAAGCTTTAAAAAGAAAGTGGTTTTATGTACAATTCGATTAAAATAAATAGACACAAGACAAATTATAAAACAGGAAAGGTTGGAGAGAGTACAAGTTAGTGGTAAAGATTATAGGAATAAGATACAGTACATTTCAAATAAACTTATCCATGTCTAAATCAAAACCAAGAAGCAAAGTCTAAAACTGACACATTAGGTTAAATACGTAAAGTTCTACCAGAGAAATTAGACACAGGCTATTATAAAATAGCTTAAAGAACCAAGGATACACAGAATAGAAGTTTATCATTAGATCCGACAACTAAACAAAGAACACGACACAATACAAGTTTATAATGAAACAAGCAAATGGAACCAAGAACGCAACACAATAACAGTAAATGATTAAACAACCAAATGGACCAAGAAGACGATAGCACAATTTCTTGATAACAATACATTTTTTATCAAGGGATGTTTTATAAAAATATAATCAGTTTCAACCAACGTGGTCTTTTGCACTACGCCAGTATACAAATGCTTTATCACTCTTATTACGTTCCAAAGTTTTAAAATTGCGGGACAAGAATGGGTCAAATATTCCATACAAAACAACGATTGCAATGTAGTTGCAATGTAGGTAAACATTTAGATTCAGAACCCTATTGTATAATGTGGTCAATTAAAAAGACCAAAGAGTCAAACTTTTAGTCTTATTCGAACAGCAATCATATGTTTTAACCGTTGATAAATTATTGCTTGGTGACCCTATGTTGTTCTTCGAACAAAACAAAACGATATTTCTCACAGTACAAAAATTAATGTTTTGCTTAACATTATTTACTGTTCTATTCCTAAATTATATTTCAAAATACTTAGTATGTAGTTTGTATAATGAATATTCAAAATGCTAGATCATGGCGTTCTTATTACCATTGTCAATCATGTTGCTGTTATTATTAATATTATTACTTGATATACAACCTCTTTATTAAATTAACTACAGTGTAATACACATTAAGTTTAAGATGTAATTTTCCAATGATATGTGAATACACTGATGCATCAATTTTTTCACATGAACTCATTTTGTATTTATTATTATTATAATTATTTTTTCATAAAAAGGTCATATTAATATTATAATTATTATCAGTATTATTCCACAACAACTTAGTATAACTATTTTTATTAGTGGTACAACGTATCATGAAATTAATAATACACCTTCATTAGATGTTTAAGTTTATTATATATATATTAACTGGTTATTATTACAGATACTCTTCTAACTCCAGAATCATATCAATGTATTATTTGTAATGTTGTTATATATATCATATTTAATTGAATAAATATTGTTTAAACTAAGAAGACTGCAATTTCAGCGTTCTTTAGAAAATCTGACTTTGAAAGGCACCGGAGTCAATGCTTAGTAGTACGTTTAAAATATTGTAGTAATGCTTTAAAAATATCACATGACAGTGTTATTACAAGGTACGAGAACCATAATTTAATTCCCGATGTAAAATATAAGACATTGTTTGTTTTATACCATTTTATATATATTTACTTGTTTATCACACATACTTAAGTAATAACATCTGGATGGGGGCAAATATAAATACTTATCTCCATGTGTATTAGAAAACTCGATTAAATTTCTATTGTGAAACGTTTGAACTCTATGAAAGTGAATCATGTTTTACCGCCAATATTTTACATGACTGAATGTAACGAAAATTAATTAGTGGATATTGTTTACATTAGATCAGAAAATTGTAGTCAAATCATTAAATGTATTGTTCTATGGACATGGATTCTAAATTTAGGATTTGATACATAATTAATTTTTTTAAAGTTAATATGATTTATCAAAACTGAAGATGAGAAACGTGGTTACGCATGCTCTATAACAAGGAAATATTTGATGAAATAACATTTTGCATTTTTGAGAAATATTATTACTTCCTCTATAGGTTCATAGAAACTGAAAAGTTATTTATCAGCACTTTACTGCAAATGTACATTATAAGCGATAATAACGGCAAATTAAATTAAAAAATAAGCGTATGTTATCAAAATCATGTGATCATTTAAACTTTATTCCATGTAATTGATACGAGCTTGTGGTTAAAACATAGATTATGTACTGGATTTAATTTTCGATTTTTTTATATTCTATTATCGATAGGATGCGTTAATGATATTTCCGGAAAAATTCGTTTCCGCGTTCGAACTTAGATATTTGCGATATTTGCGCGTATTGACTCGAATCAATTTATTTAATGATTTGGATTATCGTTATAAACAGTAAAATGATCAACTAATCTGAGTAAGTTTAAAAAGTCTAGCATGAGGACTATTAATCTTAATGATCTTGGAACACTAAACAGATAATTCCCAAAGTCTAAAAACTATACCATTCCAAAACTTAGTTCAGTTTTAACTACCTATCTAATATATATTAAGTGACACTATCGTTGTCAAATGGCGTGTGACACAACCCAGGTTATAACCCACAAGAAAGACAAGTGATCATATATATACATAAATTTATTTGTAACATTCCAAATGTACATGTACTCACAGCATTATATATATATATATATATTAGACTACAAACAATAAGTACTTCCATATTGTGTATTTTGAGATTGTTTCTAACTATTAATTTAATTCAATTGCCCAAAACATATTGTATAAACTACGTGCTAACTACCGTTGAGCAAGGAGTAGCTTTATCTACAGAGTCCAAAACCGCACACACAAAACTTTCTCTGATTGTATAAACTACGTGCTAACTCCCGGTGCGCAAGGAGTAGCTTTATCTACAGAGTCCAAAACCGCACACACAAAACTTTCTCTGATTCCCCTTTTTATACTCAGATAAGTTAATTAATATTCATGATCCCAAGGGTTTCATTATCCAACGTATTCCAACAGTATATTCGTATGTTTGTAAATATTTATCATGAGGAGGTCTGTGGAAGGGAACTTGTTACAATTAGATGTTACCCAAAATGGCATTTAACCCCCGCAAGCTCTTTAGGCTTTGGTCAGCTGCAACAATAGAAGTGAAAAGGTTTGTTTTCATTAGTTATAACAAGTTTTGGCGTAAAGTATAACAAACACGTCAACGCTATAATACCTATAATTACAGTCGTTACGCCAGCGTTGTGTATGTAACGCCGGATAGCGGTAATGCCGCATAAACGTGTTTCAAGAAAAGCGTGTTTTATAAATAGTCATATGGTAACAGAATAACACCAACAAATCAATAATTACATTTTATGTACGTAATAGGGTAAACGTGATTGATTAGGTGTCCTTATCGTCCAGATAAGATGTCCTTATCGTTCAGATATACGTGACTGATAAATCGTTTTTATCTTTCAGTGTGTTGCTATACTTTTAAAAAAATATTTTTGTTTACCATTCGTTGTAATATAAGCAACAAGATGCAGAAACCACTTGAGATGTAAAAATAATACTAGTATTTGACCATACGTGATTATTATGGTTTCACATTAAAATGCGCGAAAAGTACCTGATACCATCGTGAAAGCAATACACTTCTTCATCAATTATGGCATCTTAAGATGACACAGAAACATATAATGAATTAACATACAGAAGTCGTGATGACGGAGAAAATGAGATGTAAAAAATAAAAGTGATTTACGGTAATTTGTATGATATTGTTCCAAACAATGCCTGATATTTAGTACCAGTTTTTATGTAATCGGTGTTAATATTACCTACTTGTATTTATATAGTTTTTAATCAGATCAAATTTAAAGGTTGAAATTAAGTGCATGTTACTTAACGTCGTTTCGACAACTTTTAAACTATTCGCGACAGTACCAAGGTCTTCCATGTTAAATACTCATGCATATATGTGGGCTGTGCTGGTATATCTACTCGCAACCCCGAGAATATCGTTAACTGAAAAAGTAATTCTTTGTATATTCAAGAATAAAAAATGTTCACAAAAATAATCTGCATCTTAAATTTAAAATTTCTCAAAAATTAACCTTTACGAAATCATTCAAAAATTTGCTTTAAGTGGAATTAGTAAAATACATTTTGGTAATTATAGTTGTCACATTTCAACATCTTTAACATAATCAGATTTTCACTACTTTGGTCCAAATACTGCTGATTAGAAATTGTATTTAATGACGTCATCTATTCCTGCAAAATCAAAACTTTCATTAATAATCAATTCTTTTTCTGCAACTTATTTGTCGTCTGCTTCTATTGGCCACTAGTAATATTTTTGTTGCCTTTAGCACACTACTATATATTACTATCTGTTTACTCTACTGCAGAGAAAGGAACAACCTTAATATTTCAAAGATTTGAATGGCACAGTTAAAAATCAAATCAATTAATCATTTACTTACATGAGCCGAGTCGTTGCTAACAACCCTAATTTCGATTTGACAAAATTGCGGTGTTTTTCATGTGACGTCATGATGACGGAATAATTTATTATTTACGTAAGGTATGCAAGAGGTACATGAAGGGTAGCTCAAAGTTCGGTTTGAGTTTAAAAGTTTGAATTTACTGCAATATTTTCAAAAGTTTGAAAATGCAGAAAATTAGTTCACTTTTATTACTTGATTAGATCTGTTTTGGTCATCCCAGTTACGCAAAATTCAATCTTGAGCTGCACTAACCTACGTAAATAGTCAGCTCTTTCGTTATTACAACGTAACAAAAAGATCCCCGCCATTTCGAAAAAAATATTTACCATTGTAAACACCCACCAGGTTATATTTTGTCGCATAAAATGATATATGAAGAAAGAATGGAGCCGAAACGGCAATGTTTAGTAACGACTCGGCTCATGTAAGTAAAAGACTCATTAATTTGTACCTGTCATATTGGAATATATATAATATTTTGCGATCTTGCTTTCTCCGAAATAGGCTAAATAAACATTAAGAACAGATGGGTGTGTGTTACCGACTTGTAGCGTTGTGTCTCAGTTTAAAAGGCATTTTTCAACTAATGTTACTTCCTGTATATATATTTTGTAATAATTACAAACTTCACGTTGTTACACAATTTAGAGCATTTTCATTGGTTGTCGTCTTGCAAAAAACGCGGTGTTATTTTCCAATAACAACGTTTTCTACCGGAACTACTTTGGGCCTGTTTCGGGGATTAGCCATCTCTGAACAGCCATTTTAAGATTGTAAACAAACGGGAGATCGGGAACGATTTCACATAGAAACATGAACTTCAATTTTTTATAAATTCAAATTTTGAAAAATTAATTCAAACATGTTCTGATTAATTTTCACCGATATTTTTAATAATTTAAGTTACATTTAAGATTATATATTTATGAAATATTTTTCAAAATCGACATTTTATCGTCACCGAACATTTTACGTGTCTATAGGCCTAAGTATAAGCAATACGACACGCATCATGGTATTCTCGGATGCCAAACCTCAGTGCGGGGTGTTTTGTTAAAAATTCATAACATACGCATCCTTTTGAAAGCAAAGACATTTTATTTACCCAAGACAATGTATAGCCGTGGATCAGGATAAATGTTTTGATGAATGCAATGCCAGTGTGCAGATAAGTCAGATGGTTGATTCTGAACTGGATCTTGATGATAATGACAGTGGTAGGCCTGTCAATAATAATTTAATAAAATTGATAACATACTACCTAAAATTCACCCGTAACGCTTGTTTACCTTCTCCAAATGTCCCTGATCAGCCCATACAGCTACCACCGGTGACAGAATCCCAAATCTCGCATCCATTCCATGGGTGGTAAAACATTGATTCATCCAAGAAAACATTAATTCCATGACTATAGTTGGTTTCAGGATTTGTTTAACACACTGTTCATTCAACCAATGCAGTTTTTCTTATGTTATGGGTAAAATCAAAATGTAAACACGCCTGTCCTACAAACGTTTGGCCGTCACGTATGACGTTGTACAAAGTGTTGTTTGTTTTCATGATTGCGAGACAAAATATAATCCCTTTTTGTAAATGAATTTAAATGAAACATTATTTATATGTTGACTGAAAAAAACTAAAAAATGAATAAAAAGATATAAATTCAAAACTATTTCAGCTTTTTTATCGGATATTTTATCGTGTTATAAAGATGTCATTTATTGTATTACTACGCAGTTCAGCCTTGTAACGTCGATTTTCTGAAAATCAGCTGATCAGTTCAGAAATGTAGGTCAGCTTAAAAAATTGTTAAATTTTGGGTTTGTAATTATAAGAATTGAATTGCACTTTTTACGTTGTTATCGGGGTGTAACAACGTGAAAATTATGACAAATTGTGTAAAACCGCGTCGCGTAGCGGTTTTACACAATTTGTCATAATTTTCACGTTGTTACACCCCGATAACAACGTAAAAAGTGCAATTCAATTCTTAAATAATATCCGTCAAGTGTAAAAAAAAATACCCGGCTTTTTGAAACCTAAGATCCTTAATTAACTGAGTAGGCGCCGACCTTGGTGTTCTTAGTTTATTAATCTTAACGCCATACCAAATCATAACACTTACGTCTTTCATAAAAAAATTATTATTGCGGAAATAAAAGCAGAATTGAAATTAAGACTTTGTGAAAAAAATGCGGAAATACAATTCTACCTTCAAAAGTACATTTTAATCAGAAATTAAAATTTAAAAAAGTTAAAGATGTAGGGTTATGTATTCTGAATAAAAGAAAAAAAGTAAAAGTAACCTTACACCAAGCTGAAATCATCTATACTGAAATGTTTCAAATGCAAAAAATACACCCGACTGATTCAATTTTTAAACGAATTATATGGTTAAATGAATTAAATTATATTTTTATACAGACTGGCAGATATTATATTCATTTAACATCAGTTCTTAATGATATTGTTAGCGGTAAAGTGCATGTATAGACATTTCCTGATTTCTTTAAAATTCATGCTTGTAGAAAAGAGTTTATGGAAAGCAAACCGTGCACAAACATGTACAAAATTAACCATTAAAATAATTCTCAGAAAATGTCCCGTTATTTAAAAGAAAGTCATGTATGTATGGCAGGTTTGGTAGATTTAAATAAAAATGGACTTTTTTAGTTTTAAAAATCAATATCTAAACTTTAACATTAACACTGGTATAATATGTTCTTTACTAATACTTAAACTTGTCCACATTAACAAATATAGATTTTGGTATGCTAACACATTAAAACTGAAGGCTTTTCCGCCTTTAATCATTATTTTCTAAGTGCTGTCCTCGAATGACAAATTTATAAGTTATTGTTTCTGAAAAAATTCAAAGTGCCATCGTTACAAGATTTGAAAAAGTGAAATTTGAAAATTTGGGGAAACTAAAACTTACGATAGAAGTTCACTTGTATCCATTAGGTTTAACTCAGTACATTTCAGATAACATTTAAATTCGTTTCAATATTGCATTTTCGTAACTCGGAACTCTCCAGGGTTATTAATACATCGTTACGTCATACATCGACTTTAGCAGCGAGTAATTTAAAAAAAGGCATATCAAATCCACCAAACCTAATTATAATTACATCACATTACAATAAAGCAATTTTTTCCTCTTATATATAAGAGTGATGACTTCGGTTTTTCTATTGTCAACTTGCTGTTTCTACGCAGCGATATATCTGCTTCTCCTGCTTATGCTTTGTTTCCCAATAAATTAAAACGCTATGTTAGAGCTTTTTTCCCATTATGGGGACTTTGTACAATGCAACGGACTTGCAAACAAATTGTTGAGTCTGGGATATTGCGAACCTATGCTTATCAATGCCCTCAAAAGCTGTTATGGTCGTCATTACAGTATTCTTGATAAATTTGATCTCTCTCTCCCTCTCTCTCTCTCTCTAGAATTGCCCTGGATAATGTTTGACACTCCGTAGTTCCTTGTTCCTTTCCCAATATTTTGATTACACACGTGGTGGGTGTAGCTAGCTAAACACGATGTGCTTACTCTTCCGGAGCACACGGCCTAACTTCCCTGGTGACTTCACGTGTATAAAATGACTTGTCAGTGCCAAGGTGTTTACTTTGCTACTGGATTTTGATTCGGACATGGATAAGTATGATTTTTGTTTTTGGTATGCTAATTTGTATCCAGCCAATTTATAACATTTTATCGTCTGTAACACACAATCGTCTTATATTAATTTGTATATATTTTATATCTAATTGTCTTTAGCCATTGTATTATGTTTTTCGTTTATAACCCCAAACTTCTGGAGTACCCAGCCTCATTTCCCTGGTGGAAAGTTCACGTGTCTAACCTGACTTGTCAGTTCCAATTTTTTTACCATTCTTCTCGATTGTATTACGAACAAGGACGTATGTTTTTATTTATTTTTTTTTTTTTTTATATAACTTACCTTGGTTATCACACTTGACAATTAAAAATCCACTGGCATTTTCCTGACAGAATTTTCCCCCGACATTTTACATTTTAATGCACTTCGAAACAAAATTCTTGGTGCAGCTAGACATGCTTGTTTACATTGTTGTCATTGAACTGTTGGGAAAGGTGGTGGAGATGGCAAAGTACATAAAGATTCAAATATTTTAGCAATACAATGTGAAACGGAAACATAATCTAAAGTTCTAGTCTATAACATGTACCGTTCCTGCTCTGTTCAGTTGTATGGGAGGAGTAGGCTGGATAAATCAAAAACAAAACATTATCAAAATTATTAAAACTATTGAAAAAATATAAGATCCCCTGATCATTTCCTTAATTTTAAAGTTCCTGACGTTTTTAAATTTCCCTGACTATTGTTTGACCTTGAAAAAAATCCCTAACGTGGCGGGTGTAGCTGGCTAGATAAGAGGTGCTTGACCTTATGGAGCACTTGTATTTACTTGTGAATCACAAAGCGCATTAGTCGGGTGTTTTTAGCTTTTTTCCACCATCATATTTATGCTCAGGTTAAATTCTGGGGTGGGGAGTTTTAACTCGGTCAAACGTCTTTAGAAGGAGAAACCAGATCTAAACCCTAACTGGATGCCATCGGACGCAGACATGTGTTGGGTTCATTATTATGAGCCAGAGAATACAGCTATTATAATTAGTCGTCAGTGGGTAAGGCCTGAGTCCCCAAAGTTTGAGACGCAACCATCTGCTTGCAAGGTAATGACCACAGTATTTTGGGACGCAAAAGGTGTTAATATGTTGGTGTTTTTTTTACCAAAGAGAAGTACAATAATTGTAGCAAACTTGCTAGACCAGCTGAGAACCACCATCCGTGAAAATCGCCGAGGTCCACTGAGGACGACGCGAGAGTTTATATTTTCCAAGTTGCATATGATGCTTAGGTCGAAACAGGTATTTATTCAACATTCTGTCTATTTGTAATCCCAAAATTGAAGGTTGTTATCGGTTGACGTCATTTCCGGTCTGACAAAGAAGCCATACAGTTGAGGAGTGGAAAGTTTTAACGATTTTTTTTGGTTTTAGACTGATGGTACTTGAACACTGTTTGCCTCAGTGCATCAAATTAGATGGCAATCACTTCGAAAAAAGAAGTGGATCTCATAGCAAATAAGTAATGATGGTTACTAATTGACATGCTCTTGTATCTAGGCACCTGGCACCTACACCTGTTGAAAATACCGCACAAATTATTCCGGGTATTTTTTCATTTTAGAATGCCAATGCGCACATCAGTCATAACCATGTATCTTATAACACTATTTAGAGTGGCTTTTAACATTTAAGGTTTGATTTATAATCGTTTTATGTATTTTAAATGATGTAAAGGTGAAACGTAAATAAAAGTATTGAATTGCATTATGGAACTCAAAAAGAACACTTGCACTAACTCACACACGTGTTAACTTCTGTTATAATTTATAATTAATCATTATTATATAACATTCTGGTCATGAATACATTCATGTAACTTTACACATTTTAAACACCGTATGTCAATGTTGATTTGCGTTGTCTCTGATTAAATTTTAAGGTGGATATTAGTAGGGTTCAGCAGGTAGAGCATGTTATATATATATAATATATTATATATAATTAATATATATAGTGTGTGTGTGTGTGTGTGTGTGTGTGTGTGTGTTAAATTAAATCACATATCTGAAATCATTTTTTGGAAATATTTGAAATTTGTATATGTAATTTAATTTTAATTGACATTTTAAGACCTTCACGGCAAAACAGTTTTTGCTGTGATATATGTGATTTTCCATAATAAGTAACATATCTAGTGGCCTATTAATTCAACAACAGGTTCATACTTGCTAAACCCTATTTATATCCCCTTAAAGGTAAAGTAAATCTACATATCTTGTGCATCTGTATCTCAGTATTTACACAAACCAACACCTAACACATCTACATACACAAGCACATGTACGTGTAAACAAATTAAGTCAATATACTAGTAGTAAAACCAGATTTAAGCTCCAAAGTATTCAAACAAGAATTTTTAGAACTGAAACAGCGATGCGTTGAAAACAACTTTCTTTATGTATTTTTAAAATGATCTTCAAATATTCAAACACAAAAGCATATAATTTTCAATCTGGTTAAAATCCTTTCAACGTCCCACTCCAACGTCTGCGGTGCAGATGAGGAGAAATGTTCCCGTTAACGGCAGTTCACGTCAAAGATAAACTGTTATATGACGTCACCATTTTAACACGGTATCTGATCACGCCGGTTGTTATTGGAACTCTCGATTAATATTCCTGCTAATCAAAAGGCGAGACTTACAGATTCTATACTAAGCTTTGTAAGTTCATTATAATTGTAAAATAAAATAGAACAGTTGTCTTGATATCATCCAACAGTAATACTGTAAACGTATTTAATTTCGTGGGTTTTTTATTTGCGCGGTATAGGAAATTTAGACATACATGTATTCGCGTATTTTCACGTTTTTTTAAATATGCACTATAGCATAATAAGTATAATCATTTTTCGCTTGATATTAATTTTCGCGCAGACCAAACAACCGCGAAAATAAATATGTTTACAGTATCACCAAACTACTTGGTCATGGATTTTACTTCAAGCTCCGGTTTCGCAATCGATCTTTTCTTGATTAAGATTTTCCTTAAAATCTGGCAAATTTGAAATATAAATAATTTTTGTAAGTTTTCAAGATATTCATGAAAGTGCTATTTTTGAAGATCTGACAAATTTGAAATATAAATAATTTTTGTAAGTTTTCAAGATATTCATGAAAGTGCTATTTTTGAAGATCTGGCAAATTTGAAATATAAATAATTTTTGTAAGTTTTCAAGATATTCATGAAAGTGCTTTTTGAAGATCTGGCAAATTTGAAATATAAATAATTTTTGTAAGTTTTCAAGATATTCATGAAAGTGCTATTTTTGAAGATCTGGCAAATTTGAAATATAAATAATTTTTGTAAGTTTTCAAGATATTCATGAAAGTGCTATTTTTGAAGATCTGGCAAATTTGAAATATAAATAATGTTTGTAAGTTTTCAAGATATTCATTAAAGTGCTATTTTTGAAGATCTGGCAAATTTGAAATATAAATAATTTTTGTAAGTTTTCAAGATATTCATGAAAGTGCTATTTTTGAAGATCTGACAAATTTGAAATATAAATAATTTTTGTAAGTTTTCAAGATATTCATGAAAGTGCTATTTTTGAAGATCTGGCAAATTTGAAATATAAATAATTTTTGTAAGTTTTCAAGATATTCATGAAAGTGCTATTTTTGAAGATCTGGCAAATTTGAAATATAAATAATTTTTGTAAGTTTTCAAGATATTCATTAAAGTCTATTTGTGAAGAACTGGCAAATTTGAAATATAAATAATTTTTGTAATTTTTCAATATATTCATGAATTCAAGGTGCTATTTTTTAAGATCTGGCAAATTTGAAATATTTGTAAGTTTTCAGTATATTTATGAAGGTGCTATTTTTGAAGATCGCCCTAATTCTATTGTATTTATATTCATATTTTGTTAAAAACGTTTTATTTATAGTGCCACAAAATGTTGTCAAAATTTGCCAGATTTCAGTAATAGAAAATCGTAGTTAAGGAATAATTGTGAAAACGGGACAAGTGTCAGTCTAAAAATAAACAGAAGTTTCGAATATGTGTGTCTTTTCTGTGTTTTTGGTGTCTGATTTAGCTGTTTTATCATTAACGTCTAGAACGTTGTGGTTTTGTTGGATTGACTGTTGCCATGCGCATTTATTTCAGTTTTACTATTTGACGTATATTGTCAGTCGATCCTTAAACGGTAACACATAAAATTAAACCAATCATATTTAATTACGTGTCTCTGTATATGTCACTCACAGACAACACAACCTCGTGTTATACCTAACTAAATATAATAAAATAAAATAAAATAAAATAATCATGAAATAATAATAATAATAATAATAATAATCATCATCATCATCATCATCATCGATTTCATCATCACCATCCTCCTCCTCCTCCTCATCCTCCTCCTCCTCCTCCTCCTCATCATCATCATCTTCATCACCATAACCATCCTCCTCATCATCATCATCATCGACGTCGATATAAGAAATCAAAATTATTTTTTAAAATAATAAATCGATGGTACCATCTTTAGCATAACATAAAATACACGGAGTAAAATCTACGTGTTTCACAGTTGAAATATAATACTTTTCTTGCATAACATGTTTTTGTCCACAAAAGTCCACCTTGATATAAACACGTTTTCGTTAAAAATACAAAAACAAAATAAAATAGAAATAAAGATTAGAAATAAATATCATGTTTCTTGATTTTTAACAAAAAATATATTTACGTAGAAGTTTTTGATTTCTTCATTTCACCGACAAACGATTATTTTTAGTTTCATACGTTTGCACTTATGGACTTTTGGTTGTGGAAAATGTTAGAAGTCTAGCTAGGGAACTGTCAACCGTACAGTTACCAAACATCTGGACATAAACCATCAGCAGCAGTAAATTTTATAATCAGTGGTCCATATAGTGCTATAAACGCGCCACTAGAGGTGTTAAAAGTACTATAACAACATCACTGCCTCTCTTAACCCTAAAGGTTAAAAATCCGTTATTCAAATAGTATTATAACTACCTCGTTATACATTAACCCCATTACCCGTCAAAAGCATGAAGTTTTAATAATCAGTGGTCCAGTACTCTATCTACACTGCTTGATAAGTCTGAAGCCGGAACGCTTATCAGTGGTACATACAATGTATAATACTTAAACCACACCACTAGGCATATACCGACATCAAAAGCCGGGAGTTTTATAATCAGTGGCCATGGTCCAAAAGTACATAAGTCCCAGTGCCTGCCTGAAGCCGGACCTCTTATCAGTGGTACTTATAACATTTTAACCACACCACTAAGCATAAACCTCAAGTTCAGTACCCGTCAAAACCCGAGAGTTTACAATCATCGATCCATATAGCACTATAACCACACCACTAAAACATTGACCCTTTAAACAGTCCGCAGCCGTGATGTTTATAGTACGTGGTCCATATAGTACATAAACCCCAGAACCTTTCTTAAACAGAAAGTTTTAATAATCATATGTGTAAATAGTACTGTGACCACACCACTGGACATACAATCTACTACCTGTCTAAAGCCGGGACATTAATCATCATCGGTGCAAAAAAACTATAGCTACATCACTTGGCAAGTCTTAAGCCCAAAGATTAATAATCCATGGTCTAAATCATGAGTACTATAACTACACCGCTGGACATAAACCCAATTACCCGTCTGAAGCCGGGGGTTATAGTCACTGTTATAAATAACCACATCACTAGACATAAACTCCATAATCTGCCTCAAGTTCTATAATCAATAGTCAATATATCAATATAGGGACACCACTAAACATAATAGTGACGTCGACATTTCAGTATAGTCGACGTTTTTCGAATTATAACGCATCCTATCTCATTATTTCAAAATCCAATTTGGCGAAAACTTAGAATAAGAACTTGATAGGTCGCTTCGAAAATCAGTGGTTGTTTTTTTCCTCAAACATCCAGACTCAGGGATATTGCAAGCCTAGGCTTATCAAGGCCCTCAAAAAGTTTTATGGCCGTCATCACATTATTGTTGATAAGTTTGACGTCTCTGTGTCCAGGATTGCCCTGGATATATTTGACGTCCTATAGTTACATGTTCCTTTCACACAATTTTGATTACACACTTGGCGGGTGTAGCTAGCTAAACAGGAGGTGCTTACCCTTCCGGTGCATCCGGTCTCACTTCTCTGGTGGAAGTTCACGTGTCTAACCTAACTTGTCAGTTCCAAAGTGTTTACTTTGCTTCTGGATTGTGATTCGGACATGGATTAGTATGTTTGATTTTGATATGATTCTTGTTGGTGGACAAACGTACATAAAAACAAACCTACAATTTTCATTAATTGGAAAAATGTAATCTAGCAGAATAATGTGAATAGACAACATAAAAACACTCATCTATGTAGGTAGCACGTAGAAGTAGAAGTTATCTCCCTTTATCTGTGTGACTATTTGTATGTATCGTATGTTCGTCTTTCTTTTATTTAGGAGATAAATTTTATCAACTAATTTCAAATAAATTAATATTATATTTGATAAACTAGACGGTCGTTTCGGAATACAATTCCTCATCAGTATTGGTTGAATCAAAATTGTGAAACCAAATTTTATAACACTAAACTATTTAAACCATGAAGCCAAAATTTTCATAGTGACACATTATCCCTTGTCATTATTTTATCTTTGAATTTTTTGTCATCAATATCTATTTTTTTCTATTGTACGTACTAGAATTTGGTTATCAGCATGATTAATCTTATTTTTTGATACATAAAAATAAATAGGAATTTTGTCAAGGTAATATATAAAATTACCATACATGATCCTATCATACCAACACAGCGATTGAATATTGAATGTAAACTCTAATAATAAACGTCGTAGATATCAAAGCAATTTGCTACGGTAGTATTTACAGTACGTACAGACCTGTCGAATATTTAACAGTGAGGTAGAAAAAAGAATTCGAAGCTCGGTTGTTGAGAGACCGAAATGAATATAGCTACATGTAACCCTGTTACCCTGGACCAGGTGGGATGTAGGGGTATTGTACTAAAAGCCTGGTCAAGTACTAAATAAAATCTCATATTATCTTAAAAAAAGAAAGACAAAAATGAGACGAGGTGTCGAATAGGCATTAATTCATTAGTTCAGTTATTATATTTAGACAGGTCTGTACTGCAGCTATCCAATTCCCATTTTTTAAAAAAAAAACCATGATAGTAGTTGTATTATAATCATCCAGAAATCAATCAGAAAAAGTCATATCTAATCATTTAATTATTTTTTTTTACCTCTTTTAACATAATGATAGAGATATAAGGAATGTTTATAGTTTTAACAAGTTTATAAAATTATTTTTACACCGTGTTTTCAGTTTCTGTATCCACAGTGAAGACCAATCTATATTTATAATTAAGCGCTATATGCTGATTTGATCTTTTTTTTATATAAGTAATCCCTTACACGACAGCACAATACAAAATACATTGAAGAGTACAAAGTACCATAGAAACATTGTTACGTGGTTAAGATTGTTTGTGGCTTATGTAATACTTACCGACCGAGTCGTGGGTGTTCATGAATTGGAAAACCTCGGCACGCAGCCCCTGTACAAAACAAAAGTATAAAGAAAAACACGAGCGCTGAACATATATACATGTACATACCAAGTCGCTAAAAGCGAATGTCATGAAAGGAACGACAACTCTAATAGTAAACATACATATAGTATGCATCTACACTATCTAAATATCAATCTTACTCATTTTGATGAAGAATAAAAAAGGAAATTATATCCGATACTGCTTATAAATTAAATAGGTCGGACGCTTAACAAAGAAAAAACTGGTATGGCCTAATTATGCATGCACTCTGATAAGTTAAAACCGGGTATCCAAGATACTATTAAACCCCGAGTGTGAATTCTTGCTACAGTTTTGTGCTTCAGTAGACTGTTTAATGTTTCATTTACTTTCTTAAAATATTTTGGGGTTGTCAGGATACCACATAGTCACAAATGTCACGGGTCATTGTCCTTTCATAACATTTCGGCCAAATATCAAACATTTACAGTTGTTTCTATCTTTTATTTACTGTTCTCGCTACTCAACACAATATGTACTAGAATCATGAAACAAAGTAAAGCTTGATTCCACATGTGATAATAATTCACCTATTCCATTTCAATTGGGGTTCCATTTAAATTAAATTTGATGTGTGGTTATAGTACTCTATTTCCATCAATTATCCTTCAACTGACAGCATCGATATAAGTAGCATACCGAAGACGTGTCAGTCATGGCCACTCTAATAAGTAATAATTACAAACTGGGCGTGGTTAAAGTCATTTTTAAATTTTGATTGGTCAATTTGGATATAAATGACGTCAGTTTTGACCTTCGGTGTTTCCAAATCTATAAATAGATTTAATGTTGACAATGGGAAAATAATGTAGGTCAACTCTCGGGAGATAATGGTTAAAATCGTTTAAAAATAAAATAGAAAAAATGAATGAGTATTTTTTTTTATTTATTAAAAATATTTAAAAATAATATAAATTAAAAAATTCAAAGGATCATTACAAGTTCGCTGCTACACAAATTCTGAACGATGCTGGGGTAGAACTACGACACATTATGATAATGTCTGGGCATCGAAGTGAGGCTTCAATTAGGAGTTATAGCAGGGATTGTTCAACAAATCAAAAACGTAACATAAGTGACACGCTGAGTAAACCGACAACCAGCTACATACCACAAACATCACTTGAATCATCCATCGCAAACCACGAAGTACTTCAGGAATCTGCTACATTACATCCTCAAAAGCACGCTATTTTTACACAAAGCATTTCAAATACAAATACAAATACGCTTAGTCCTCTTCAATAAGTACAACCAATGAATTTCTACACAATCCATCATTTAACAACTGCAAGATATCATTTAATCTAGACAACAGCACATCCCCACGTATAAACTGTGCTGCCGATGACAAATTTGAAATTGTTGTGAATTTGAAACTTTGTTGACGTCACACGTTAATACATTGTATTTAAAAAATCTTCAATGAATTCTTTAATGTTAATTTTGCTGTGAAAATTAATTGGTATACTGAATCCACAAAAACGCTGATTGTCTTATTTTTCCTCGTTCAAATAATTATTTTACTTTTTCTCGCCTCTCAGCTGCTGACCTATTTGGCGGGTATCCAAGTGTGACCGATATAACCGAGGTAAACAATGTGTATTATTGCGCTAAAGTACACAAAGTAGTTCGAAGTTTGATCGTTATTTAAGGTCTTACACATCGACGATAGGGTTTGTAATTACAAACAATCCTTAAATATATAAAATTACCGTAGATCAATTTAGCGGGATCATTGGACTTAAAACATGATATATGATAATTTGTTACGCGTTAAAGGGGCTATCTAGCAATAAACCTGTCCGTCCGTCCAAATATTGTGTCCCTCCAAGTTCAACATTTTGAGATGGATTTTGACTGAATTTGGAACAATATATACAATACCGAAGTGAAGTAAAACACAATAAAACGTCTCTATGTTGTATAATTCTACAAATTTTATTACAAGATGTTTATCAAAAGAGCAAACTATTCCTAGAAGATCGACAGGTTTACAGATATGGTAACAGTATACTAGGTAAAAATACTTAAACACAATTTTGATAAAGTTTCTAAACAAAATACATGGAAATTAAATAATATGATTAACATCTAGAATTTATTTTTAAAAATGCTAAAATAATGCCAAATGTTTAAGTTCATACGTTAAGCTAACTTTTTTGTGTTGTTTTTACATTAATTTCCCCCAAGTTTTACCCTTAGGAAAAATGTTTTAAGAATTTATGTGTTTTTGTTGGCAGTTTTAAACTGTAGAATGAATCATTTTAAGGTAGTTTCCGTGTCCACCTTAAATTATATTTGTATTATTTCATTCAGTTTGAGGGAGTGTAAATACATGTATGTACTTTCTAGAAGTATTTCGAAATCAAGCTTGTAATGCAGGGACAGTAATTTGAGTTTTACCGCCCACGGTGAAGATTTTTATCACTTAGACTCTATATCGCGGCGGTCAGTTTATAGATTGTAAAGGAGAGCCCGGATAAAAAACCTTTCTCACACTAGGTTTGGTATCGAGTTGGATTCGAAACTAGGTGGTGAGGCGATGTGGTCCGTCAATACGAGGTTGAGAGAGAGAGAGAGAGAGAGAGAGAGAGAGATTGTAAATTCTTAACACGGTGATGGTCATAACTGGCAATATTACTAGATGCAATAAAACCCCCTTCTAGGAAAGGTGTTGTCTATAAAGCTATCTCTTTGATATCGCTGACAGTCGTCACATGCCCGCAGGCCTAATCACCGTTACCGCAATACATATTTTCAAGCGAATACACACGGACATCACGCTTGACTGATTGACAAATAAAACAAACTATATCATATACACCTTAATAAACAAAGAAAACACTGAAAATGTCGACGTCCAGAAAAATTCCAGTTTTAGCGATTGTTGCCATAGTTGTTTTGGTTCTTAGTGCAATTCTACAGTTGATAGCATTAGCTACCCCTTACTGGCACACTATCTACTCAAGGGGTGATGTTCGGAGTGGACATGGTGGAATCTGGCATGGATGTTTTAGGCTGCCCAACGTTGTGTACTGTACTGCCCCAACACACATACCAGGTTTGTTAATAATGCCGGTTTATATTTATTTGTCATTCATTATTACAAGCCTTAAACTTGTAAAATACATGTTCATTTAAATATATTTAAAAGGCAGAAATTCCTGAAACAACAGGTGCGCATTTAAACTTGTAAACTACATTGTGTTATTGCGTTTAAATGTCAAACCTTTTAAACTTATTGGTTGAAACCTACAGTTAAAAAACTTCTATTTTAAACAAAGGGGGAACAAAATAATAATAATAATAATAATAATGCAGATATCGTTTTTATCACCTTTAAAACTTGCTCCTAATATTATAGAGATTCTTGCCTAATATATATACCACGTGATTGTAAATTATTGCAATTTATTCTCAATCTCATTTTGGACCAGTTTCATTTAAAATTTGACTTTAAATGCTACTAATGCAAGAGCTTAAAAGTACGATAGCTCATTGATACAAATTAGTCTTTAGATCTTCCAATAGCAGGTTTACACGACCAAGAGACAAAGGTAAACGGATGCCATAAAATATACCGATTCCAAATCCTCAACTTAAAATGTGAAGGGTGAACTTTGAAACGTATCGTTATTTCTACCAATAAGGGTCATATGTACGTATGGCTTTATCATAAATATATTTCGTTATTTCGCTGATACAGTTTTTTGCCTAGTTATCTCGCTACGCAAAAACAACCAAATATGACACAAATTAGTCACCATATTAAAGGTACATATGGCTAATATTCTGTTGTGTATTATATACACTGTGTTTTAGGTACTTAACTATATTTTTTCATCAATATATACTTATGATAAAATAGTTAGCTGACTTGTTTTTTATTTAATTTATAGTTGATCTAAAATGATTTTCTCTGTAATTTTAGATATATAAAATTGTAATTTGATTTTAAATAATCTTTGATATCGTCATCATCATTTACTTAATTCCACTACAATAGTGATTATATGATAATTCAAAACATATACTACATAAAACTAACTAAATAAAGTAATATTTACGTACATAACATATATACAATCATAATATTTTACATAATAACTGATCATAATACTAGTTTTCAATTTGCCATGGTCTCCGGTCTATGCTAGAATAAAGCGAGATCGGTGGGTCTGGTGACACAGTCTTGCATAGCGCAAGAACACAAAAGTAAGTTCATCGGTTGCTTTAATTTACAGACTACTGCCAAGCAGAACCTGTATGAGAACTTCCGGTTCATATAACAGGAGTATCTCGTGAAGAACACAATCAACGTACTTTACTGAAGTCCAGAAATTATGCCGTAACGATACTAATTTGGAAGTGGAACAAAATAGAACCATATGTGTCAGGCAGTCCCTGAACTTTGCGTTACACAACAAACATATTTTTCTATTAGTTAGGGGATGCAGTGTACATAATCTCATAATGTAGTTTACTAATGAAAATTGGAGCCCATTAGCTGCCAATGACCATAAAAGCCCGCAATGGGTATTTAAATCTCATGAAGTCCGGGTCGTTATCTATTCTGTTTAATCGGAGCGACAATTCGTGATCTCTGATTGAGTTTACCAACTTTTTCCAATGTGTATGTGAAGGGAAGAAGCTTCCTGATGTAATATTTTTATACAAGTGTGAAACTAGACTGTATTTATTTAAGAGTTCACATATATCGGGGATAAATCCTAGGTGGGTGGGTGTTGAACCAATTACAAATTCGTAAAGTCTGGTTATAAATATCTTCTTTGATAGTAATGAACAGTCCACATTACACAACTTCCCATCGAACAGTAATTTTCGTTTGGATATCTCGACAGTAATTGGAAATAGATTGCACAAACTTTCTGCCATATCAGATCTAGTATACTGTGGTAACTGCTGTATGTGTTTAATTACAAAATGCTGAAACTTATTAATATCAGATGTTTTGAGGTCAGTCCACACTTTACACCCATACAGAGTAGTAGGAATAACAATTTTCTATATAGTCCAACTGTTGTAATAGGATTTCATTCTGACGAGCCTATTCCATTGATAGCGAAGTAAGCATTTCGTCCTTAGCGACATATCTCAGTAGTACGGTTAATACTCTTAAGTTGCGAGATAAGTAGGATTCCAAGGTGTGTGCACTCTTGATCGGTAGATAACTCAACACCGTTAGGTCCCAAATAAAACATAAAGTTATCATCAACGTGCGGGAATTTATAACAACAGAGCCAGATGTATTGTGGTGACAATCATAGATGATAGACCAGATCTACTATTGTTCCAGGGAACTTAGATAGTCGCTTTTTTGTCAATTAAGCTTTTATGTTTAATGATTTATATTCAATGTTATACATATTGAATCTAAAATATAAAAGCCCAATTAAATGTAAAAAATACGTGTTCTACAGTCCTCTGGTTTTGATCTACATACCGAAAATTAGTTGTTTTTCAAACACTGCACATATGCCCTCTCGTTATCTATGCCTCATATGCAAATTTAAAGCATTGCATGAAGTGTAATTATTATACATATACATGAGTATTAGTAAAACCCGAAACGCACACCTGAAAGACAACCTTGTTTTTACCCGTGTGATAATAATCAGTATGCAGGTCATCCAGGTGTGATGTACACCTATCTGAGGTACATTTAGGTATAAACAACACATTGTTTTTTCTCTTTTATGAAAAACGACAAAAATTTCGGTATATTCCTGTTTTGTAATTCAAGTTTAAGTCAGCAAACCTCATAGGTTTGATAGGTGATATGATTTTATTTACAGGAATATCAAAATAAGTATCAATATTACAATTCTTGATTTTATATTAAAATAAATCGACTATCTAAGTTACCTGGAACAACAGTAAGTGGTCTAGCTTATATAGCATGCCTTTGCGCCATACCACGTCAAAGGCTTTCTGGTCATCTAAGAAAGCAGTAAATACCCTGCTACCTCTTTCAATAGCATGATATATCGTTTCATTCAAATTAAAAGAGGCATTAACATAGCTTAATCAATCTATATTTATGATAAAATAGTTAGCTGACATGTTTTTAATTTAATTTATAGTTGATCTAAAAATGATTTTCTCTGTAATTTTAGATATATAAAATTGAAATTTGATTTTAAATAATCTTTGATATAAAAGACCACGTATTTTAATTGTGATTATTAATTACATTGAAATCTGAGAAAAGATATCGCAATTTGTTTTTTACTTAACAAGAAATATTTCTGAAAATAGACTCTGCTCGTGCTTACCTTTTTATATCATTAATTCAATTTATTAACGTACGTGTAGGTGGGTTTTGAATTAATTTATCTTTTTCTCAACTGGCGAGGGCGTCTGCGGCTAGCTGACATCCTGTTCATTCTAATGCAACAAGGGAAGATTTAAGTGAGAAAGTGTCATGCAGGTCGATGGATTTCTCCGGGTATTTTTCTTCCATCATCCTAGAACTGACCTTTTCGACATCAGAGTCTGGACTGTGGTGTAAAATTCGATTGTTTACTTTCACTGACATATTACCAGCACAAGCACTTTTCGTATGTTATTTTTTTTTGGCAAAACAGCGACACATATGTGGACAAAATAAATGCTGATGAGTTTTGTCATGTTATATTTTTATTTATAATATCATTTGTCATCATTCATATGCCCACCTGTTTGTACTTTGAAGGATGTTTATTTGCACTGATGTTACATATAACTTCCACTTCATGTGCATGTAAGAACGACACATAAGGGGCAGTAACCCATTCTCTATTATTGCATTGCTTTAATAAAAATTCAAAATCAGCAAATGGCATTTCCATAATTTTTTTGTTTGAATTGTCTGTCTAATTTTGCAATTTCATGGAAAACAATATGTATTTAGTACTTAGGATATAAGTTTAAAACACCACACCATTCCCCTGTTTTCAGAACATTACGATTATTTATGAGCACAATTCAAATTATCGCACATACAACTGTAATCTAGGCTTATTTTATGAACGCATACAAAACCAAACAGTATAAGAATTTATGTGCCGAACAATGTCAATGTTTGTCTTAGGCTATGCCAGACCAAAAATCTCTCCATTAGACAGTATGTGCGGCTTGGGAACGTCGAACTTTAAGGACAAAATTTAAAGGCATATTGTCTTGACCATTATTTCTAAACTTCTAGTTTACTACAAAAAAGTTCGCCACACAAATCTGACAACGGGGATTCGAAATTAATGTTGGTCCCCAAATTACGAAAAAAGTGCCACTTTTATTAGTGTAGTCTCCAACAAAATCAATTTCAATTTCAAATTTAGTTTATTAGCATTAAACATATTACAATCATGTTTATAGCCATATAACAACAATTATTATACACAGGATACAACTGCATACAATACGGAAGTTTAACACTGGTATAGCGAAAAGGAGCCGAAGTTTAGTTGCCGAGTGTCAGAAGCTAGTGACCTAGAAATCTTCCGATAGATAAATAACAGCTGACGAGGGGGCAAGATGAGCTGCCGATTCGGTACTAATTGGTTTGTCTAGTATAAAATTTCCGACCGCTCTGTACTGTACATTAAAACACTAAACACTCTTTATATAAATATTGGTTGGTTGGTTGAATGTTGCTTCACTTCGCGCCAGCAATTTTTCAGCTATTCGCGACGAGAACTACTTAATTAATCTCTATGGATTAATTGATGAACAAGTTCGTGTATGCATTTGAAGTGCGAGTGTGTTTTATGGTCAGCCTTGTACTAGCACACACTCAGGGCGACTTGAACGTGCTAGCTCACAGAGTCAGTACGGCGCAGAAAAGCCTACCAGTCCCCAGTCACATATGAACCAGTAAAGGCTAACGGCAAGGAATATTCACTTTCCCACATGTGGTATGAGCGGGACTCGAACTCGCAGCGGTAAGAGACCCTGGATTTGTAGACCGAGGTTTTATTCATTAGTTTATATAGATATGGTTGTTATGACAGGTTTTACTGTAACAGTGTTATATTGTACTTTTGTTTGTTTATCAGGATGGTTGATGGCAGTGAGGATACTGGCGGTAATTGGAATGATGTTTATGAGTGGAGCCTTGATGATGATGGTGGTATTTATCGTGGTGACTTCAGTAAAATGGTCAAATATGACCAGGAACTCTGCAGCTGCCAGCGCTCTGATATCAGGTTAGTTATCATTTCACTCTTAAAGGGGAGTGGCTAAATGACCGAGTGGTCTAAAACGAGCTTAAGGATCACAATGAATCTTCCTGCATACGTTCGAATCAGTTCACTTGCAAAAAGTCAGTGGTAACCTCCGATTACTACGATTTCCTCCACCGTCCCAGAACTGACTTCTCGATTTGTGAAAGAATCTTGACTGGATTGTAAAACACCATTATTCGAATTCACTTTAATTTACTCACTTGTAGAAAACTTTCTAAGATTAATCCTGAATAATCATATCCTTACCTCCTAGATTAGACCCCAACCCAGGCAGATATCGGATCTCCGGAATTAAAACACTTCCAAGCTAAATGCTTTTTCTGGGTTTTCCGATTTCTTTACCTTTTCAAAATCGAACTCCTTCACCTATGTATAATTTTGACTAATGACTTAGAACCAAGACATAGGACAGACTTTTTCCCGAAAGAAACGGATCACTGGTGGACATCTGATTTATAATTAGGTTATTTACAAAAACAGTAGATAATATTCACTAGAGTACAGTGCGATACCATATATAACACAGTGCGATACCATAGATAACATTTGTTCGGAACAGTTATACCCATTGTTTATAACATCAGTTAACGTTTCCCGTAAAAACGACAATAGTCTTGAAATCTGTTTCCATATCGTTCTATATTTACTTTGAGATATAATGCTATTGATCAAATGGAACGCTAGCCAATAAGTTATTTATCATGTTTTGAATGAAAAAATGTGTTACTTAGAGATGATAAGACTCTCTAGAAAATCTAATTACTAATTAAGTTACACAAATATTATAATTATTATATATAACTCCTACACAGTACAAAAAGAATAATTCCTATGCTGTTTGTCTATATTTAAATATTTTGGTGAACTCCTGATAGTTCAAATATAATACAATTTTAAGAATATAAATCTCAAATTTATTTATAAAAAATACTGTAGTTATAGTAAGCTTGAGAAACATACGCTTTGGGTGATTTGTATGTCATTAAACTTGTTTTTCTTTTTGCGATACTTTATTCCTTTTTTTCATTTTTGTTTGAATTTTTACTTTTTTTTCTTTGATAATTCATAACATAATGCGACCTTTATCAAATTTTACTGATTAGTTGTGTATTTTTCGAATGGTTATGCGTATTTAACCTGATATTTTAAATGTTGTCATGAGTTGTCTTTCTTTTTGCGCTAAAATATACAAGTGCCTGTATTCTCCGTTGTGGATACTCAACTCTTAACCACCTTCACTTTGATAATCAATAATAGAGGTGTTAGCTAGTAAATTAATTAAGCTGATAGGCGAAACATGAACAATTGATTATTTTACTTCTTGTCCAAAATAATAATAATTGCACCAAAGATACAAAATTCTTAATAAATATTGAAACACTAATTTAACTGAGACAAGTTTCAGAGACCTTGTTCAAAAGCAGTATTACCCTTTGTAAATGCTTGTCAGATTGAAATTTATTTCTTTTATTTTGACAGTTTTGCGATTAAAAAAATGTCAATTCGCCTGCCGACATTGGTGATTTTCTGCGGTTACACCACGTACGCCACTCACTGGATATGATGTCTATTAAAATTTTAATTGTTCTATAAAACATTGTTACACAACTTTATTGTCTTTTTCGTCTAATTTGTTCCACTGTTTCTGTCTCGCCATATTTAGGTTGCGTTGATTGTTGTCAAGTACATGTTCTTCCGTTAGAAATTTCTATTTTAATACATATTGAAAGTATTAATAACTCTCATTGTATTAACACTTTAGAAGTGGAAAAGTTAGACATTAACTAAGTATTACACATTTCCCATTGATCTGTCAAGCTAATAGCTACTATTAATAATGTTCTAACAATCCACTTTATTTTTTTATATCCAGAAATGCTTTTATGACGTTTTGTTAAATTAAAGGCGTTAAATATGAATGCATTAAGAATTTTTTGCTCCAGATCCCAATCTCTGAATGTCCCCAAAGTATAATGCAATATGTATCGGTTGTTATTTCATCAATTAAAACAAGCCTTACCTATGCACTATTTCATATTGAATTGAATGCTATTCATTTGTTGAACAAGTTTATGGGCATCATATGTTATGCAGGGCCTTGGAACTAAGTCATTGGCTCTGGGCGCGGGCAACACTTTGTTCCCAAGGTCCATCAAACTATTGTTTGTTCCCAAGGTCCACCAAACTATTGGCTCTGGTCTCTGGCAACACTGTGTTCTCGGGGTGCAACAAAACAATGCATGTAACTTAGTTTTTTTAATTCTTATCTTTAGAAATAAAACTTGCTTCAATTTGTTTACAATTCGGAAGTTTATGTTAGCGTGTACTATGTCGTGTTCTTTTCTCAGTTGGTTTTCGTCAAGTCACATGGTGCGCGCATATCCTTTATTCACTTGTTTGGCAGTTAACTTTATGTTAACATGTATTATGTTGTGTTTTTAGTTTCATTTATTTTTGTCAAGTACGTATGGTGTTGTTTGTATTTGTTTTGACTGGTCCTGTTGTGAAATTTATGTAATCATGTATTTTGTCGTGTTCTTGGTTTCGTTTGTTGATGCCAAGTGTACGTTGTGTGGCTGTACTCTATAAACTTGTCTTGTTGGGGGTATTTAAATGAATTTGTATTGTATTAGTTTTTTTGGCTGTTGTTTGGAAGTTTATGTCGACTTGTACGTGGTTTTTGTTTTTATTTCGATATAAGTGAGAAAAAAGTGTGTTTTTTTGGCGTAAACACATAACAGTAACTATCATTCCCCTTTACTCTTCTGTACGCAATACTAATGCCGCTCTTTCACCATGTGCTTTTTGCTTTGCCTTTTATGCGTTCTGTTTCTAAGAGCTCATTGTCGCGCTGCTGGCTTTCGTATGCTATTGAGCTTAAGTTTTCTCTATCTCATATAATTTCAGGACTCCTCACGCTGATAGGAGACATTATTTTCGGGATCACTATTGCAAAAAGCAAAGATGTTTATTTCATTCCACGGATTATTCCAGATCCAATGCCCTATCGTGACATATATACCAATATATTATTTTGGGGATTTGGAATGAGTGTTACAGCCTCCATTCTGTGTATTTTAAGTGGGATACTTGTTGCATTTGCCAGAAAGCGGCAATCTTAAACCTTGTAGTGATGTATGCATAATATCTAGTGCTTAATATTTGATATCAAGCTAGGAAAAACTCATTTTCATCAACGTCATGTGAAATTTTGCAGACTTTGGATGTGTTGTAGTAATATGGTGATATATCATCGTGTAATATTTAATATGTAATTAATCATTTCTTGCTCGTTACCTCAATCTATGCTCATCACGTTTCTTTATAAGGAAAGAAAAACTGAAACGTGTGAACTGTGCAAAATATAATATCCAGTTGTGACACAGAAATATGGACCCAATAATAGCCTAACATATAATATGTAATACTGCACGAGATGTTTGCATTTATTATAATGCCGCTTATATCTACATGTATATTCAAAATAGAAGTGCTAAGGCCGCTCAGTAACAATGATGTATAGAGTTGCATACCTTTGGTCATACATTTGACATACACATAAACGTGCCACAAAAAGTGTATATCAAGATCGTTATCATCTCCGCTTTGATTAGACATTCATCCAGTCAGTCACATTTGCGTTGTACAGACATTTTTAATAGAGTAACAGGAGTTTCATTTTCATTTTCCATCCTACCACATGGCGTCATTTTTTAGCGGATCCAGTCAATTTAATGACAACAGTTAGGGTTCGTTCGGCGATTATCTTCTTTTCACAACATATGTGAATGAATCTTGCTCGAGGTGTAAAACACCATTACTCCTCTCAACTATTTTCACTCCATGTATTTTTAGAAGTTTCAAACATTATTTTGTTACACGTATATTTCTGTTGTTATCGGTAACATATATATATATATATATAGGTAAACAACATTGACCTGTCCGCTTGACCTTTGCTTTAAATATTTATTATGGACGAGTAAATTCAAGTAATAGGGACCATGAGTGTATATTTAGTATACCTGATGTGAACACTAATCATGGACAATGTGTATATGTATTAACTGCAAATCCTACTTCTACCTATGTAATGGGTGGACCCTCCTATATGAATATTCCTAAAGAAAGGTCAAACGGACAGGTCAATGTTTTTTAGCTATACACACCTATATACCTGATAATTGGTGCATTGTTTTGTAGAATAAAATGTTTCATTTATGTTATTTTGTTTTCTTAACATTGCAAGTTCACGTGTTTATCTGAATTCCTAGTTTTCACAATTTTGCTTTTGTTTTTGGATTGCGATTTTAACATGGATTATTAAGTTTGTGTTGGATCATTGGAGCTGGTTATATACCTAAACAGACCACAATATATGTATTTTTAAATAGCAATGACGATATTATGACGTCAACAAGTATACTTTATTTTTGTGGCTTTGATTTAATGGAGTTATACACTCTCAAGTACACGAAAAAATTTAACAGGATATGCTGTATAAAAAATTATAAATAAGAATACAATAGAGGCCTGCCAAAAGTTCAACACTGAGCTAACGAAAATGAGTAATGGCTATGGAGTGGCCGAGATGCGGGTAACTAGTTGCCGAAAAACTGCTCAGAGAAATTTAAAAGCTTCGCGATATAGTTGACTAAATGCCGAGATAAGCTGCAGGTTCGACACTTATTTATTAGCTAAGTGTTAAACTCTTTGTACCGTACATGTCCTTCATAATGTTATTATCATTCATATAGTAACAACTGGTCATTGTTATTCATACTTAGTATATCTTGTAACTTTGTATATCAGAAAAAAAATGTTTACGACACATCCTCAATGAACTAATGGATGTTATCGTACTACGTGAGTTCGTCTCATTTAAGCATTAACGTGTTTTCCTCAGGTTCTATGAAGGTGTTCAGATTCAAGACATGCCCACTCTGACAAATATACCTTATTTAACTAAGGGTTATATAGAAGTATTTTGCTTTTAATATGCTTCAAGACATGTGTTTTTAAATTGACATGTTTCAAACAAAAGAAAAAATAAAACACAAGATATTTGAATCTGGCTGTAACAACGATCAAACGGCCACGCTTCTAATCTTTACTTAAACGTCAAATCATTTTGACTAATTGCTATAATAGAGGTTTGTATAATGATAACACTTTAGTCTCTTTTCGTGTGCCGCGACTATATATTGTTACTTATGTTAAAATCACCAAAGCCATAGCTGCATTTTAGCTCACCTGGCAAAAAAAGCTAAAATGACTTCTTCTCATGATGGACCAATATGCGTACAATTATTACACTTCATATAAAGAATAGCATTTGAAAGTGTCCTTCACTTGAAAAATGCCATAACATCTTATAAGTAGCCAAAAAAAAAAGCATAATTTCATAAAACTTCATATATATATATATATCACCAAATTTGCAAAACTTTTTCACCTTCACCTTTGTTGAAAGTCGCATTTGAAATGCAAAATTAGATCTACCACTATTGCATAAAATTAAATATTTTGCATAAGTTTTAAATATGATGTCTTGTCGTGAACCAAAAGGCATAAAGTCATTAAACTTGAGAGATAAAAACAACGTGTCTATCAATGGATTTGACCCTGACTTTATTCAAGGTCAAGGTGACCTTATTTGGAAAATGATATAAATGGCTTCTAATTAACCAAAAAGTTTGTCGTCATCAAATTCCATATATACAATTAGAAGACGTCTACTACAGAAAATTGCTTTGCTCTTGGCAAATGCGCACCAGTAGAGCGATACAGGTCATATTGGGCTTCTTGTTAACAGTACACATTTTGATTATAACCAATGGAATCTAGAACAAAAATCGAATAACACGAAACATAAAGAAGATTACTAACTAGTAATATTGGTTTACTGTAAGGAAGACATTCTTTCCATTACGAGAACTAAACTTTATGCGACGAGGTAAGCTGCTTACAAAGCATTTGTATATTCGGGAATAATTAGAGAACGAAGGCTTATTAATGAGTTAAAACAGTTTTATAACCGTCATCACAATGTTGTTGATTAGCATGATGTCTCTGTATTAAAAATCATCCTGGATATACTGTAAAGGGGATTATTTTCGCGGGGTGAAAATTTCGCGATTTCTAAAATCTGACATTTCGCGTGGGGGTAATTTACGCGTTACCGGTATAAATAGGTGTATATTCTGTATATTATGATACATAAACCTGTATAGTTGTCATTTTCGCGTAGGTAAAAATTTCGCGGAAATTTCTTTAGCGCGAAATAAGCGAAAATTTTACCTACGCGAAAATTTCCCCCTTTACAGTATTTGACGTCCCATAGTCCCAGGTTCCCTTCCATTTTTAACTTTGATTTCACAGGTGGCTGATGAAGCTATCTAAATAGTTTACTCTAATCTACTTGTTTGCCTTTTGAGTTGTGATTTGGACATGGACTGGCATGTTTGTGTTTTAATAATAACGCATTTTAATATAGCATTTTTATTTAATCTGTAATTAAACTTATCCTATCACATATTTTCTTTCTTTCAGGGCTTCTATTAATGATTGCAGCCATTATTTACGGGATATCCATTACACGAAGCACAGAAGTATATTATATTCCACGGTTAAATCCATTGTACTTCCTCACGGTGTATAGCCATCGACTCTTTTGGGGATTTGGGTTAAGCATTACAGCCGCCATCTTATGTGTCGTAAGTGGGATTCTTATTGGATTTGCCAGAAAACGAGCGCCGTAACACAGATGGTGGTGGTGTTTGTAATCAAACAAATAAATCTATGCTAGTAACCAAAGCGTACAAGTCGTATAGGAACTATCACATATAAATAATATGTAAGGTTAAGGAATAAATACAATTTTAAATGGGATTACAAACCCCGACAACGCATTTCTGTTTTACAAAATTTGAAAATAATTAATTTGTAGTGATAAAGGCCAAAAATGAACACGCATGAGTGGTGATATGTCAACAGTTGGAAGATTATATCGAGATAGAAAACTAGCGACTTGAAGTTGAACTATATCTAATCAGTGGGTATGTGAATTTGAGACATATTAGGTACAGAATTGTGAAGATAAAGACTTAATGAATAACTTCGGAATAGATGACAATGCAGCAATACACATCAGTTAAAGTGGACAAGTCGTAATGTCATGTAGTACAGCACATGATAAATTTTAGGGAGTTGATTGGATATGTACGTGAACTATATTTTGTATTGTTTCTGTCTTTCCTTAGCAACGAGTATGGTAACGTTGACAGCAAGGTACTATTGTTTTTCAAGTCGGGTACTATACTTTTTGCTCGCCCCACCTTGGGAACGAGAACGCAATTTTGTAAACAAACATGGCTTCGACGTTCTGAGGAGATGACTCAGACAAATTCATTGTGGTCCAGCATGTACACTAAAGAAATGATATTGCTTCATGTCGCAAATTTAAAAGTCATTGATGGTTAGAATGCACTAGGCTTTAAGTGTCATTGTTACATTATTATGTTTTCCTGAGGGACCTGTGCTACTATAGTATTGTCTTGGGGAGTATAGTGCCTGAGCCGAAGTTTATAGTTTTTATTGGCCTATCAAGGTCTACCACAGACAGTATTGGTGACAAAATGACGAAGAAACAACATTCATGTTTCAGTGTTTGAATGTGCAATTTAATTTTCTTTGCTACCTAGTAAATCTCCACAGTTTTAAAGACAAAATTCTTTATCCTTTATATTTATATGCGCCATTTATTTATTTATTTATTTATTTATTTATTTATTTATTTATTTATTTATTTATTTATTTCCAACACCCTTTATTTAATTTGCAACCTACCCTATCGCCAGCATTTTAAGGTCCAATGCTCCATTTTATATGTGTTTGTTAAAGAGGATCCATGCGTAATAAATAAATGATGTATCTTAACAGACCAAGGGGTGTTGGAAATGTAAGGTATAAAACCATGTTGTTGTGATATCAAATATACATATATGTATTCCTTATTGTATGTTATGAATTTGCTGAAGGTGCATTAATTGTTTAGTAGAATAAAACTATATTTTTTGTTTTTTGGTAAAACGTATTATCTAATAAAGGTAACTTGATACATTTGAACTTTTTTATCGAAGCTCAATATTTAGTGCTTACCCTTCGAAGCACCCGGCCTCACTTTCCTAGTGGAAATTCAAATGTTAAACAGAATTTGCCTGTTTCAAAGATATAATTTTGCTTTAGGGATTGTGGTTTGTACATGGATTGGTATGTTTGGTTTCACTTTGCTTTGGGGTTGGACATGGATTAGTATGGTTTGGTTTTACTTTGCTTTGGGATTGTGAGAAACTTCCATTTCTGCCTGTCTGGGGACAAGTGTTGTCTTTGTCCCCATGTCCAACCTTTGTCTTAAATCTCTTAATAATTGGATCTTCTCTACGTTATTTTTAATCTGCCCCTCTTTCTCTTGCTTGGCTGTGTCCATTTGATATGCCCTTCCCATTTCCATTTCCCTCTTTTGATGGCCTGTATAGTAGCATGGTGATTGTCCTATCATAGGGTTTGTTATTGTAGATGGTTTATGGCCAAAGGATTAGCAGAGTTTTCTATGTTAGTGCTCGTAATATACACGTATGTACCTATTCCATATAAACATATTCGTGTTGTAAGCTAAATAACAATTTAGAGCGGTAAACGTGATTGGTAAGCATTAAGGGTTTTTTATTGATGAGGACAGGTGTTTCTGTATCCATTACATTATTGCAACGACGCAACAAATCTTGTCCTTGAGATCAAATTTGGAACGTGTCTGCAGACAAAAGGCAAATGTAATAGGAAAAAAACAGGAAATAAAATGATTTCCTGTCTAGAACAAATTGAAAAGCTCCATTCTTCATGTGACCCCTACTCGTGTCAGTAGACAAAAGTCAAATATTTAAGACTAAAACAAGTGTTTATTGAGGCAATCATACCATTCTTACCTTAAGAATCCTGTTCTATATATTGAAATACAGTACAGACCTGATGAAAGTTTAACAAAGAACTAAAGAAAAGGAGTCAAAACTCGACTGTCGAGCGAACGAATTATAGATAACAACGCAACAAGAGCTAGAGACATTAGATAGCAGTTTTCAGCAGAAAGCTGTTGCAATATTGGTAACGAAGGGACAAGATCAGTAGCCGATTTGGCATTAATTCGTTAGCTGAGTGTTAATTTTTCGACAAATCTATATTGTATTGGCCAATACACAACAAGATTGACACTTCTAAATTGATCATTATTGGATCGGACTGACAATATTGTCCTGGACGATTTTAATAAGTGGTCTTGTACTACTTAAGCGTGTCCAGTAAAATAGACACATCAAATGACCATTGATTTAATCAAAGTCATATTGAATGAGCTTATGTGACACAAACAATGTCGTAAGCAATTTGGTCTTTACAATACTAGAAAAGTAGGTTATAAAAACTAATAAACGTTTAACGTATGTCTCTTGGAAGTGTGTCGCTAGTTTTAATTTGATAATCCCTATAGGCTATAAACAGTTCAAATATGATCCAGATATCGATCAAATCAAAGTAAAATTTAGTATCTAAACAGAGCGTGGTATCAAGTTAAATTAATTTACACTGATATTGAAATTTATAATTTTACAAAAAGTAAGATGGTTGAAGGTCCATATTATATTTTGATAACACCTCCAATGGTCTCTGTATTATGAATGAGTTTAGTGTCCGTCCAAGGTCTTTTTATATATAGATTTGTCTATATATTGGTGATCCCAATATACGCATGCCATTCTTTCCTCTTGTCTTTCTTTATTGTTTAGTGTTCTCGAATACATAGTTTTTTATTATCATTTCAGGTTTTCGGTTTCAAGTTACGTTTTTATAAAAGAAAATATAACGTATATAACAAGCAAGATTCAATTTAACACATTAAACATTTTCTTCTTTTTTTTATTATAAAAGTTTACATGTTTCACTTATTTTGCCAGTTTTCACTTTTCATTCCATTTTTGTGATTTGGACATTTGCTGGTATACTTGTTTTTATTAAACATAGGATGTCCATGTACAGTAGCAAAAACCTGTGATAGCATCGCTCTTATTATCGTGTATAATAAAAGAACAAAATGTGTAGCGTAAACAGCGTGCAATTAGCCACAACCAACATAACCACGGACAAGTAAAATAAATAAAAAGAAACAAAACATAAAAGCAAGCTTTATGGTGAATACTTGAATATGAATGTTAATTCTCCACTTCACTTCTTAATTTACCAGTTTCATACTTTCTACTTTGATTTTGGATTTTATTTCGACATGTATTAGTATCTTTGTTTTATATTAAGTGTTTACAGTGCGTTTTGGACAATACGGACCACTCTATGTGCAACCCATGGATTGTACGCATTACTACCCATCAGAAAAATTATACGAAATTAAGCCTTCTTTCAAACAATGAATCAACATTTCAGATATAAGTATAGCACGCTTACAATAAAAAATGCAATATATGATTTCATCATTATATTTTTAGTGTCTTAATTTCTTAAAATTGACTCTTTCGTCATTTTAAATTGCAGAGGAATCTCTTTAAAGTATAAGTAAATGTCATATTCAATGAAGATCAATCTATTTTGCCAAACTATATGATACCATGAAATTTAAAATGATTTTAAATATAAAATAAATGTACAAGTTGTTTTAAAGCCAACACAATTCTATATATTAAATTACTTAAGTATATGCTCTTCAGCTAAAAGTCTATATATCATCCGTTATTCTTTTTATAATTGATATAAAAACTGGCAAAAACATCTTAAGTACTTTTCTCCAGCGTAATCCAGTTAATCATAAAATGATTTTATACGTAAGAGAATGTCAACATTTATTTTGAGATTAAAATGGCGTTTTAGGTAGCCGCCAAACTGTCAGAAATTGTTATTTTGGCGATGCCGTTATCCAATTTTATAATATACACTGCGAGTCGGTAGGACTAATGCTGATAATTTGGTTAGATTATAACCGAAGCAGCAAATGGATCTTGATCGACGGATTATGATTTTATTAAATGTTAAGAAACATTGTTGCTGAAATAATAGTAAGCCAAATCTCGAACTTAACTTAATATATCAATTCGCAAAAAAACGTAATAAGTTTTAAACAAAAAGAATATCCCTATAATAATGTGATAGTAAGTATGAGTAAGTATATCAAAGGTGATTATTTAAACAATATGTCCACGGCTCTATCAAATTTTCATAACCCTTGGAAATATACAAGTACTTTATGTGCCACTGTGCTTGTGGCAGTGAAACGTCGAAAATATAGGTTTTTTTTAATTTGATTTCAATAACTTGCATTTTTGTGACACTGGCATCGATGGACTAACGCGCGCTTGAACAGGTCTAAACTTAGTTTAGATTCTAATCACATTTGGACATAACCTACTTCGAAAAAGTTCATAAGTACATTTGTCGAAGGTTGGTGCCTCGATATAAGTGAAAAATAATAACTAAAGCATAAAATGTCACTATAGTTTTATTTTATGACGAGAATAATTTTGTGCATCTTCGAATACCATAGAATAACCCTATGGAATAGACAATGTTACCGCTATATGAGTTATACATTGTGTTTTACATAGAAAGTGATGATATTGGTATTTCATAATGACTTGTAAGTAGGTATAGATCTACTTTATGTTTATTTCCAAACATAAATTATTCAAATTATATATACAAAATTACAAATGAGATAAAAATATACAAAAGAAAACATTTGCCCATAACTGTGCATATTGGAATTCCCCACCTTTATTGCTATACCTTTAAACAATGACGTAGTTGTTTATTATTATAGAAATGAATTAAATATTCTTTTTTGTTATGGAAGTTTGAAAGAACTGGACATTATACACACTGAACAATTTGCATAGCAACTTAGTTTTTGTGTGCAAATTGTCCAATTTTAACAGCAAAACAACAATTAAGCAATAATATAGCCGTAGCAAATAGAGAAATAACAAGGCTTTGGCGTAGCAATTCAAATGTCCATAATGAGATGACGTCACTGAGAGCCAATACATTCATGCAAACGTAACAGAAAAATGTGACCAATCAAAATGGTTTTAACAAATGAGAATTGAATTAAACTACATATTGTCCTTTAATTAAATAGGTTAAGTTGAAAAATGTTTGTGTTTCCGGTTTTTCTTTCTGAAAAATAAAAAAATAAACGTTAAATACAATAAGAATCAACAATTTAACACCATAGAATCTATTATTTTCGCAGGGTTAACATTTCATGTTTAGCAAAAAAAATCGTTGGGAGGCAACTTAATGGAAACAAATCCTATTGCGTCTCTTAGTAACTATTACTATACATTATTTACTTCTGCAGCGCTAGACGGACGTTTCAGAATGAGATTCCTCATCAGTACTGTTAGAACAAAAATTGTGAAAAAAGGAATTTTTTAAGATGTTGAATGAGAAAAAAATAAGGAACAAAATGTGTGTAACCAAATTTTACATAATCCTATTTTTAGAAATTTTAAAATTTAAGAACCTGATAATTTTTATCTTCATCTGACAATACTATGCATTGCCTCCTGATTATGAATTACGTGGTATTCAGTGATCTACGAAAAGAGGTTTTTTTATTGCAATAATATTCATTCAAAATGAAGTATGACAAAAAATTGCAGCTTTTTTATCATGACAATGACAATTTCTGGATCACCAAAGACAAAATGGTAGACTCTGTCTCATGACAATCTATCAATTGAGACATATAAAACGTTTTGAATCGGTAGACTGACCAATAATCTTAAATATATTCAATCGTAGTGTGAATCTGATTATTTGATGACATCCTGCCTCACTTCCCTGGTGGATTACATGTGTTCATTTTTAATTTGCCATATTTTATTTGATGTAGGGATTGCAATTTAAACATGGACCAGTATGTTTGTTTTTGAAATTTGGGATAAAACTGGACCGGTTTGTTTGTATTTGACGTTTAGGATTGTGAATTGGGCATGAATTTGGCATATTTGTTTTTGATTTTTGGCATTGGAATTTGGAATTGGTGTTTGAATATGGACTGGTATGTTTGTGTTTTACTTTTGGCATTGGGGTTTGAATATGGACTGGTATGTTTGTGTTCGACTTTTGGCATTGGAATTTGGAAATAGACTGGTATGTTTGTGTTTGAATTTTAGAATTGGGGTTTGGAAATGGATTGGTATGTTTGTGTTTGACTTTTGCGATTGGGATTTGAATATGAACCGGTTTGTGGGATTTTGATTATCTGTAAAATTGAATTTGTTTTATATTCAAACACTTACTTCCACTGTCCGAGTTCTATGGCCTGTTGGACATTTTCTGGTAACTTTTTGTTCATTGTTTCAGGTAGCAGTAGCGATAACAATCCACATAATATCATCACACAACCGAATACTATAACAGGCAACGCTCTACCAAACTGAGTATCAACAAACTGACTCTAACAAAAGAATATACCAAATATTTATAACACCAATATATAGTACAGTATAGACTAAAGAATAAGCGTCGAGTCGACGGCTCCTCTCGGCCCCTAGTTAGCGACAACTATGTATTTTTCAACAGCTGTTATCTTGCTCTCGGTAGCTTTTCTGCCACTTGTTACTTATACTTCTGTTCCTCAATAACAGAGTTTCGACTCTGTTCCTTAATGCTAAACAGGTCTGAACTGTACATTATATGAAAGAAAGGAACCAAATTTCGGCCATGAACTGTTTTTTTGGCATTCTATCGTTGACTATAAAAGGTTGACTTTGGATGTAAACCTGGTGTAAGATTATATGATGCCTCTTATTGTGGTTACAATATACAAGTTATTATATAAGAGGATCAGATGGGGTCTGTGATATCAATCAAACTAAAGCACCTTCTTTTACCATAAAACACATCAAGATTTTGCGACATTATATTTTAAGGTGAAAATGAAACATTCGATGCTCAAGATAACATTACGTAATATTCAACTTTTTTGTGATCCCAAACACGTATTTGACGTCGGTTTTTTTCCCCTGACAAATAACGCAGTATGAGGCAAGACAACAGATACATTGACATTGATAACATTATGTGATCCAGTTCTTTTCATCGCTTATTTACACGTGACGGATGTCTATAGAAGGTACTTACCCTTCCGGAGCACCCGTTCTTACTTCCCTGTTGGAAGTTCATTTGTTTAAGTTTAATTTCAAATTTCAAGTTTTTTTCTTTGCTGTTGGATTTTGATTTGAACATGAACTTTTTTATATTGATTTTTACTATTATGAAGCCGTTGTGGAATTATTGAGCTCGAATACTTCACTTGGTTCCTTTCGTTGATCTAATATGATGTCGTTTTCACCATGAAACATATTATGAACAAGACAATATTTGCACGCACTGCTTGGACATAAAACTTTATAAATGCTTACCATACTAGCAATGTACGGGGACGCCATTCCACCTAGCCGTCCAGCCATGTTTGAAAGTCCTAGTCATGAAAATGTTATGAACATGACAATATTTGCACGCACTGCTTGGACATAACACCTTATAAAGTACTTACCATACTAGCGATGTACGGGGATGCCATTCCACCTAGCCGTCCAGCCATGTTTGACAGACCTAGTATAAAGCTTCTGTTTGTTGTAGGAAACATTTCAGGCGTGAACACAAACATCAAAGCAAAAGCTGCCGATATGCAACATTTACCGATGTTAGACAAAACTATTGTTATCCAGTGTAAAGCTGATGGGATATAAAATGAAAATGATATAAGAAAATATAAGAAGATTCAGAAAAAGGTTTCATTTGCTAGAACTTATGTTAATATGATAAAAGAAATACAATTAACATTGGTATGATGTGTAATTTTAACCAATGGGTCGTTATCTCTGCTGGTGAACTAAGCATCCAGAGATTATCATAAACTCAGTATAGTTGGCAATATTTTTGCATTGTAAGAAATATACTATTGTCTCAATTTGCTGCTAGTTAAAATTCAAAAAATCCTCAAAATGATGTAGACTCGCTCATGCAAAGTATTTCCTTAGCTTAATTAAGTTAAATCTATTTTGGTCCTTTAGATACTTTCAACCTCTTGAAAAAGCTTGTTTAAAATTAACACTGGTATTATATGTAATTACAATCTCCGGTTTGATCGGAATTTTATATCTAGTTGGTTACTATTGAAATTCCAATGCACCGAAGTCTATTCCATAGCAAGCGAATAGACGACCTTACCTTACTAGTTTACAAGTTTTGTAAGTGAAAATACGACTACAAATGAGTGGAAACTTTCTGAACAGCTCTGTATAATTAACAACAGAAAGAAGAATATTATGCAGCTGGATTGGTGAAAGCATTAGTCCAGAGACTGGCCAATCATAAGAAGACTGATCTCCAAAACTAATTTAATAACTGCACATGTTATATTGCTACATTGCATGAAATTAAACAATCAAAGTCAAAAATTCTGAAAACAACTTTCGCTGGAGATTCTTTATTATAAATTGGTCATGTTTTTTCTGGACTTGAGACGTGGACTCAGCCGTAACGTCTGGACGTCTAAATGATCGATATTACAATGCCGATAGAAAAAAACAAGAGGCTTGGTTGGTTTGTTCGTTGGTTAGTCGAATGCTAGTTTACAGTATTACATCAGCATTTTTCAGAAATTTCAAAAATTATCTTAACACGGGTCCATGTGGAGAGCGTGTTCGTTTATGTGTTTCTACTCTGCTTTGCGCTAATAATGACCTAAAGAGTTCTAATGCAATCGCCTATAATACTAAAGACAAACGTAATTATAGAATCAACCAGAAAGCAACACCTTCAGCAACATGCCGCTGTTTTCATCATATAGAAACACATTACGTCCGCCAGTGCGACTTGTGAGCATATTTATAAAGCTTTATGGGAATGGTAACTAGAAAGTGTAGTATTTATTTCGTTTTCCTGTACCGGTTTAAATGATTTTCTAGGAGTTATGGGCCTTTGAACTTTATGAAATTATGTTGCAAAAATAATACCTCTGGACGAGGGATCTTGTTTACACTGAGAGCTTAATTAATCACTTCCGTTCAACTTCATATACTTACATTTATCAGCATAAAGTGTAGTAAATATGGTACAAATACATGCTACGCCACCTATTAATGTAGTCCCACATAATACAGGACGTCTTCCAACACGGTCCATAAGTACTAAACATATCACATAGCCTATAAACTCTACTATAATGGTAGCAAGAAAGTTGATGTATACATCGCCACCTAATCTTCCTGTGTTTAAGGTCAGGCCGAAGTAACCCATGGCTGTAATAAGCCTGCAATAGTCGAAATTATCATCTTCTAAAAATTCCCAACACACTGAAGATCTTTCAATTAAAACACTTGCAAATAGGCAAAGAAACAAAATTAGATGAAAATGGAATAGAAATAATTTGCATTTGCCATGACAAAACGCCAGTTGGAGAATTGGTTTATTTTTAAACCTATTGGCTAAACATTTTTTATCATCAAGGCGTTTATTTGCGCATTAATGATATAAGTTTTTTGTGGGAAAAAAATGATTGGATTACAATAAACTTAAAACCGTTAAATGTAACTAGTATCATCATTGCGTATCTATAATTGTTTGTATTTCTTTTTTGTTTTTAAATTTTTAAAACTAATTCATTCAAACAATGTTACTCAAGAAACAATCTTGCACAGTATTCATGGAGTAATAACAATTTACCACTGACGAATATTTCTGGAAAATAACGTACAAAATGTGATTTGTTATACTTGGTAAAATCAAAAACAGCATGGATGTGAACAGTATTCAATTGACCAGAACTAAGATGCAGAATAAAATTCAAACCACCTTCAATATATGCAATAAGAAATATTTTACCAGGCAAGACTTGATATAATAAGGCGTCCTAGAAGTCGTGGAGATTTCAGTAGTGGTATGATTTGAAGCAAGCTTTTGTCTTCTTTCTGGTTATGAAAGTTGATGTTTTCTGGTAATGTAACTTTATTGATTTTGGCTGCTTTGTTTATAATTGCCATTGCTTTTTCAGTCCGACCTTTAGAAATCAACCATCTGGGTGACTCCGGAATAATCCTAATATTAGATATAAAGGTTTATATTTATTTGCGAACAACGAAGAATATGTCACAGCACAACATACAAAAAACAAAAATATCGTTCCATATTCAAACCACAATCCTAAAAGCAGTCAAGTTAAAACTTTAAAAACTGGTAAATTAAAAACGTCAGACAAATACGCGTAAACTTCTACCAGGGAAATGAGGCCGGGTGTTCAAGATGTGTAAGCACAACCTGCTTTGCTAACTTCACCCGCCAATGTCAGTCAGACTTGAGAATTGACGGGACATGGAAATATGGATCTTCAAATATATCCATTGGCAAGATAATTTCAAAACAGAGAGATCACACTTTTCAACAAATTTGTGATGACGACCATAACATTTTTTGAGGGCTTGATAAGCCAACCAAAGTCAACAATTTTTTGAAAGCAACTTGTTTAGTTGTAACAAGTTCCATAGTGGGAACTAGCTCAACGTTTCAGAAAACGTTTATGTCGAAATCCAGAGTAACGTAATTATTACGGAAACTGAAGTCATTTCATTTCTAAAAGAAATAATTATTCCACAGGAACATCATAGGGTATCACATGGTACACTTGCGAACTACATTGATTTAATTAAATGAATGAATGAATGAATTAAGGCATGTCACGAAATCATCGGGGTATGTACCTGCATCTAATATACTATTTTCAGACTACGTTAGGGGATATTATACCTTTGTAATCGACAAGATACTCAGTATATTGAATGGTAAATGCAAGTGCATTTTATTAAATGATTTGTAAACAACAAAACCACGTCTTAGATTATTTCACTACGGTAATATAAAACAGATTAGAAAAGTTTTATTGACTAGAGCTAATAATTGATAATTTTATAATGTTTACACAAAATATATTAGTAATGTTGCAAAAAAGCTCCTGGTAAATTCTTACCAGCAGTAAAGCGCCATTATAGCAATAGGTACAGAAAAAGCCAGCTGTAGGTACCTCCAATCTCTTACAAAATAAGCTGCTATCAAGAGATAACCCTCACCTAAACACCATATAAACTCGATAACGATACCAGTGTAAACTCGTTTAGATGGACCAACCATTTCCAAACCTTCAAAATATCAAAACCCAATGACATTTACTTAAGGACATTGTACTTTGTGAAAAAATAAGGTCATTTGTAATGATACAAATTTGATTGTTAGACTTTATGCTGATTCCATGTTTAAATGGTGGTTTATCACATCAAAGTTGGACCTCTAACGGCCTGAGTTAGAATCCACTCAAATACATACATGTATATCAAAGGGAGAACGTGTGTAAGTTCGATCTGTTAATTTCTTAAAGCACTCGGGTTTTCTTTATCATTGCAGAGCTTACTGCTCTGACATTAGTGAAAAAAATCTTAAATGGGGGCTCGAGACCATAAATCAACTCCGGTTTTACCGCAGTTCTTTGAAATAGCTCCGAATCTAGTTTACCAGGGATTCGTTAAACAAAGTTCAAAAATGACATATTCTCACATATTCTATAGTTTTAACACTGAAATTGAGCACATAGATTTCTTACGAAAAGAGATAAAAATATCCGTCGCCGACAGGATTCGAACCTGTGCGGGGAGTCCCCAATGGATTTCTAGTCCATCGCCTTAACCACTCGGCCACGACGACTTCTTGTCATTCTCAGTTAGGTTTATATTGCACTGTTGTTGAAATTTTGTTCAGCCTCCACATATTTTTGCCAAATAACGCACTCAATGTGCGTAATGTATAGGAAGACACCAGCAATAACTTTAATAAATTGCATTATTTATTTTTAGAATAAGAATAGGGAAAGTTTTCACGAACGGGATATTATTTTAGCAATGCTTTGAATCACCATTCCGATAAGCAATGTTATAAACAATTACCTAAAACAAAAGCAGCGTCGAAGCAGCCAACGTTCACAAGTCCTGCCATAAACCGTAAAATAACGTAGCCGATGAAGCCTGGAGCCCATACCAGTGACAAGTTAGATATTAACATACCGAATATACATATACAAAGAACTGGCTTTCTACCAATGCTGAAAATTAAACGGCATTACTCAGCAATAAGCTACAATATAACTACTATATACGTGTAGCGGGACTGAGCTAGTCGTGGTGTTGTTGTGTTGTATATACATGTAGTAGATATGTAATAGTTACTAACCGAGTCAGAGGGGTTCATCAATTTGAAACACCTGGGCACGTGCGTTTAGTGATCCCGAACCGCGAAGCGGTGAGGGATTACGAGCACGTGCCCAGGTGTTTCAAATTGATGGAACCCGACGACGAGGTTCGTAACTGACTTACACGATAACTCTTTTGTTTTCTTCGGGTCGGTAACCAACTTGAATACTCGATTGTCTATTGTTTACTAGCACGTGCCCAGGTGTTTCAAGTTGAACCACCGGGTAGTTCAACTTGAAACACCTGGGCACGTGCTATTAAACAATAGACAATCGAGATATCCAAAATGAAACAACAAATACAAAAATCATGACATTAAAAAAAGTCCAATTCTCATAACAAAAATTTTGCTTTTGGGATCGTAATTTGAACACGGATCGGTATGTTCGTGTTCGATGTATTAAACATGTTTAAGCATAACAATGTTGACGGGGATCTTTTTAGCCAAGTATAATGCTAGCCTACAACGTAAAATTGCGGACATATATTAAATACTCTTTTACAAATTCAAACTTATACGTACCTATTCAATTTCCATAAGTGAAAGCACCCATTTGAAATGGACCGCCGTCATCAAGCATTGGGCGTACATCTACGGCTTTTTGTAAAATTTTGAAAATGCCTGTTCTTTGTAACAGTCTTCTATGGTTTTATATGTATTTTGGGTAATAAAAATCTGTTCATTTTAAAATCTAATGCTTCACTCAATATTTCGTCTGAATTGTAGACAGACATCTTGAACAGTGTGTATTGAATTAAAAAACTCCGTGCGTTTGTTTTTCAACTTTCGCTCATGCGTGAAATGACATTGCATTACAGTTGACTCTCGTTATCTCGAACTCGACGGGGAAATGCAAAAAGTTCGACTTATCCGGAGTTCGAGATAACCGATGTTAAAAACGACAACAAAAGGGAAGTAACTCGTACACGCCTACCGGAAGTCGTTTCCAGTTTTATCTTGTCAAACTGTATATTGCCGTTTTCTTCTATATTGTATGTATTCAAACATGATATAGAAAAACTGCATTATTTATTATTTGTATTTATAATTGAGAATGTAGTATATAAAAATCGGGAGATTATCTGTTACTTGTTATTAGCCGACAAATAGTGGAGTCCGCTTTAGTCTCCATACCATTTTCGCTTTGTGTACTTTAATCACCCCAAGCTTCCGGTTGTTTTGTGTTCACATCACACGCTTTCGGAAGCCATGTTCAGCTTGGCAGTAATTATAAAATCTGCTAATCTCCTTGATGGTTTAATTGCTTATGCAAGGGATAATAATTAAGGGCTTAAGGAAATTGGGAGGTCAGTGCAATGTTGTAATTTTAAAATCAAGACGAGGCCGACAGTCAAATATGTTATTTATGTCAGAGTGTGTTTTTTTCTACGAAAAAATCTGTAGGCGCTGACAAATTTGATTTCTCAAAATTTTTTGTTCGAGTTAACAAATTAATTTTCCTAAATTTTTTGTTCGAGTTAACAAATTTAATTTTCCTAAATTTTTTGTTCGAGTTAACGAGTGTAATTTTCCTAGGATTTTCATTCAAGGGGACGAAAATATTGTTCGACATAGCCGATAATTCGAGATATCCGAGTTCGAGATAACCGGAGTGATTTTGGTTTAATAAAGAACAACTCTGTTCGGACTTTTTAAAAAAGTTCGAGATATCCGGTAGTTCGAGATATCCGAGTTCGAGATAACGGGATTCAACTGTATTTCTAAAATTTAAAATGAGAAAAAGAGGACTTTAGTCGGGATTCGAACTCACAACCTCTTCATTGCCAAGCAGGCTTGCTATCCATTGGGCCAGAGTAGGACTTACGACTGATAGGTGTTAAAAGGGAGACATATATTTAGTATTTGCTTGATAATTTTCTGCATTCATGATTCTCTTTTTCGAAAATGATACTAGATTTTGATCGTGTATTTTTAATAAAATAATCAATTGCATTATTTTTAAACTGCTATATGAATAGTTACTGGTTATATTATTTTTTAATGAATGAATTTTCTTTAATTTACCTGACAAAGTCTTGATTTATTCATTTATTTATTTGTTATACAATATGAAATTATTTTTATTGTTATACTCTAGTATATTTTAAACAATTAATTTCATTTTTACACATTATTTTGAACTGTATTATTGTCATCGTGTAAAATAGAGTGATTTACTGCCACACTTTCTGGTCCGGATCTTTTAGCCTTGTGGTAGAACGCTCGCTTTTCATCCGGGAGGGTCGGTTCGATCCTCAGCCGGGGCACTCGGTGAGGAAGTGTTTTTTTCTGGTGTTTCCTTTCTCCTGTTACATTGGCGCCCAACAAAAAACCCACGGAGGGGTTGTGTGTGAGATTTCCAAGGTGGGAAATCTCAAGATAACAGGGGAGGAATGTAGCGGAACTGAGCTAGTCGTGGTGTTGTTGTGTTGTATATACATGTAGTAGATATAATAGAGTGATTTACTGCCAGACTTTCTGGTCCGGATCTTTTAGCCTTGTGGTAGAACGCTCGCTTTTCACCCGGGAGGGCCGCGTTCGATCCTCAGCCGGGGCACTCGGTGAGGAAGTGTTTTTTCTGGTGTTTCCTCCCTCCTGTTACATGCGTACAAATTGCAGTTATTATGGTTTTTACGAGTTGTTGTTCAATATAATGTCCACCCACATATGCAAATCTATTAACTTGTAATGGTGCATCACCCAAATGCTTTCTAGCTTCTGTGTAATCATATGCAAACATACCCGACCCATGTTCAAAACGCCATCGCAAAAGCTTAGTAAAACTTTGGATGAAAACTGGCATGAAATTAAACACTTAAAATTTCACCTTGGAAGTGAGCCGGGTAATTGAGAGGCACACATATAGTAAAAATGGGATATTAAGTGCAAGTAAATACATTTTGAAGAAAGCAACTATATATAGCCTCAATTTTGGAACCATACATTTTTCTCCCAATTCCCCCGTGCAACAAACTGTCAGTGGCCTGCTGATTGTAAGTTCTGATTAATTAACATTTGGGCATTATGTGAAAATAATTATAGTTGCTCGATTGTCAGACATCGGGGGCAATTGCAATTTGTGTCTCTAGAACTGCCCCAAACCTTAACCAACCATTCTCGCGCACGCGGGCGTGTGTGTGTGTGTGTGTGATTTGTACTCGTGTGTGTAATGTCAACTTTATCTGAACTACGTACATATCTGCACATATACCCATGAAGAAGGCACCACACAGTAGACCACAGAAGTAAATCATTCCAGCGTGGGACTGATCAATAAGGTCATTACAAACAAGATTCATCTGTAAAAGAAACATTTTTGTCAGTCTTTCATTTCCAAAATTATATAATATTTTCTTTCCAAGTTAAACCTTTAGACCGCGGAATTCGTATAAAAAAATTCAAAAACAGTAGCTTGTGATTAGGCTGGGGTTCATGATTTGTATTCGATTTATTAGCTATGATATATTTAAATTTGTTTTGGTTCAAGATTTCAATTTACAATTTATGCATTTCTCCTAAAAAAAACTTGACTGAATTATTATATGTACCACTTTAAGTTATAGTAACATGATAGATTTGTCTTTAGATACATTTGTATATCGTTTATGCTAGACTGAAACAATACCCTTGGTTATATAGTATTTTAATTTCAACTTGCAATAATTATTAAACTTGTCAAATTTAGAAATTATTCTGGTGCCATCGAACTGACTAAAACTCCAGACTGTTTTGGTGAAAATGGAAAATTATTTTTTTTTCAAACATCCATGATGCATGATCAATTGACACATGCTGGGTCTGGTATAAAATTCTCTTTAACATCCTCTTAATTTAAATTACTTAAAGCAATTTAATACTTTGAATAAACATAAAATTGGGTTTAAATGGAGCCCGGTGTACAGAAAGAAAAACGTCTTATCAATTTATAGACAAATTATCTATTTTTGAATATTTAACAGTCGTTACTTTTGATAACGTTCTACAAAACATGGATGTATTCATCACGCGGTACCTTAATGAAACACATTGTACATACAGGTATTATAATAAGATACTATTTGTTCAAATTTGCAGGTATCACAATATAATATCAAACAAAAAATGCTCCATAAATTGTTCGAAAATCGAGACTGGGTGTTATAGTGACTTTTAGTTATAAAAATCATGACTGACCTCAGATATGACAGTTTTCTCAAACACGGACTTGTCGTATACCCAACTATCACAGTTTTCTGTTTGTTGTTCAACTCTTATACTATTGGTGTAATTCGCTGGAATCTGGTATCTTTCACATTCCGAGTAAGCTGCAGCCCCATTTTTCATTATCACTGGTATACTTTGGTTTATCATGGCCGCATGTGCATCATTTTGTGAGAAGAATGTGTCATTTGCCATATTTCTAATGGAACACCTAAAACGGAATTTTAAACATTTAAATCAAAAAGCAGCAGGAAATGAAAGTCATTTTTAACATTTTTTAGGCACACCTAAAATACATCATGTAATTGAATTTTAAGAGTAAATCAAATATTTCAAATGGCATATCAGTCGATTCACCCAAAAAATGACAAACACAACTAGCACAAAAGACAAGATTTGATGCAAAATGTGTGTAAACCAATTATAACAGTACTAGATCACTATGGTACAGCGTGCAGGGGATATTGGAGCAAAAAATGAGCCATTTAGCCAATGTTAAAAACTCCAGCGAAAGGTATAAGCTGATATTTACTCTTCTGTTCATTTTAACATGTGATTGTGCTGTCAAATAGATTTAAAAAAAATCATAAAATACAATAAAAATGTATATGGCAATGATTTTGGTAAAGGGTACACGGGACCTTCGACCTGCTTGTTGTCATGGAAGGTGGGTGATTTTCGCATTTTCCAGTTGAAAATATTTGTTCTTAGGATTTGATGTCGTTAGTAAGGATTAACTGGACTTTATTTGTACTCGTGGATGACAACTACATGCATCACTAGTCTCTTAGGAAAATCCCCTCTTCTATATCTTGATTTATGTTGACCATTGGTCCCAAGGCACTCAGGACTGTTTATATTTGGAGAATTATCAATAACTTTATAATCTTAGCTGACATATCACTACAAAAATACCACACATTTAAACATTATTAATTATAATCCGCATGCAATGTACATCTATATATTATTATGCCCTTAAACTCCGTGTAAACGTTTTTATTTGTATATAGACTAATAAGAATGAGAAACTTGATTCTTTAATCCTTAGACATCTAAAATCTACCAATGGCCAATTATAGGGATCACCCATTGCCAAATAGCATACGAATACAGACAGACCTAAAACCCTGGATTGTTTATTTTTTAGAATCGACCACAATCCATCCATATTACTGTCATTTGCTACTTTTGAATTTTTATGAAATGTTACATTCAAAAGTATCAATGGCATACTTTTGGATGCATTTTTTAAACTACATATTCAAAAGTAACAAATAACATTACAGACAGAAAACTGTAGAATATATATGTTAAAGTAGAATTGCATATCTTATGCATTATCAATTTTAATGTTTACCCTCCCCTATTTTTGTTGATGGTGGTGATTTAGTTGGTAAGCGGATAGTCTCTCAACACCGGTATCATAGTCTCACCTGAATGACTGCTCCCCGAATGTAAAAACAGTGGACATTGGTGCAAACGCAACACATGCTGCTGGTAGTGCCGTCAGAAAATAAATCAGTTTTTGATATCTTCCAAATTCTCCAAGATGAACGATAAAATCATCATATGATGTTGAATTTGTCTCGTTTCCAGGGATAATTTCTGTTTCTTTGTCACTAACATCAAATCTATCCACAATTTTATAGTCCGATTTCTCCATCACAAGGGATATAAAGACCGGTTTACAATATATGGATATATCCCTGTTGTAACTGATACAGTAGCTTGTAGGTCACCAATTATATATATATATATATATATAAACTGATAAGTGTGTTTAGTCATATATTGTCAATGTAAATGAGCGTTGGTAATGTAAGTTTATGATGAACAATTATGGAGATTTTGGTCACACATAAACCATTATATAATTAAACTGAATTTATCAAATATCCAGTAGGAACGCCAAAGCCGCTGGCGTAGGGATTCATTAAAATTTGTGAACTTGCAAAAATGGAATAAAATTGGGCAAAAAATGGCGAACCTTTGGACGAGGCAAAATCGGGAATTGTGTTCAATATATCACCGGATGTTATGAGCAGGGTTTTAACATAAAAAAATCAGAATATATGAAACTCGTCCACAACTCCTTTTAACAATTCTGGTTACATTTTATTATCTTAATTCAGAGATAAAAACGAGTCGCTGACTAAAATTTAAAAAATTGTTCTTCACACACTTGTCAAAAAGTAATCCCAATTTTCAAATCGGCGGAAGGATAAAAAAATTGTAACACCGAAACACAATTCTCGGAAAAAGCCGGGTTGACGTTCATACTGATCATCAGGCATTGAGTTGAAAACCGCTCAAGACACAAAATGGTTGAATATCATAAGAGAGAAAAGCTAAACTAAAAATATCTTCATAGATACAAATTGAAAAATGCTTATATAATCAGTAAGAACTTATAAAGTTTAAGAAAAGTACTTAATTATATGATCAAGCTAAGAAAAGACAATTTAAACAACATCCTTATAGAAATCACTTTCAAAAGCTATAAGTATACAATAAAAAAAACAAACATATTTAAACCAATGTCCAAATTACAATTCAAAAGCAAAGTAAAAACTTTGAAACTGACAAGTTAAGTTAAACACGTGAACCTCCAACAAGGAAGAGTAAGCACCTTTTGCTTTGCTAGCTACACCTGCCACATGTTTAATAAAAATTGAGAGTGAAGGGAATTCGAACAATGGTAAGTCAAATATATCAAGGTCAATCCTGGACACAATGGCATCATATTTATCAACAATATTGTGATGCCGAATTTTTGTAAGCAATTTGCTTGGTTGTTAAAGTTCCCGCAGTGGGAACAAGCTTTACCATAGCGTATTATTGTGAAACAAGTACACCATAAGCAGGAGAAGCAGGTATATTTGCTGCATAGAAAAAAAGTTGACAATAGAAAAATTGTAGTAATAACATTTGTCATATAGCCTTTCGTTGGATAATAAGGTTACATTTTATAAAAATAGCTAACGAAGATATTCACAAACAACGAGATAAGAGCATGTAGTTACATGTACTAATCTTGAGCACCAGGTCCCACTTCCATGGCGGAGGTTCACATGTTTAACTTCATTTACCAGTTTCAAAGTGATTTATATTCTTTAAAATAATGATTTTGACATTAATTGGGATGTTTGTTTTTAATGTTTTCATTTAATAAAAATTCTTCTTTCGGAACGTCTATTGAGGTAAACAAGCGTTGTGTTTTAGATTTTGGAGGCCGTGTTCTATCTTACATATAGTGTAATTTTTAGCCATATGTAACATTAATTTTTATTTAATAATTCAATTCAAAAATAAAATTTATTTTCTTTTAAATAAACTCTAAAATTAATAGCAATGATTTTTCGAAATTAACTCTCTCTCTCTCTCTCTCTCTCTCTCTCTCTCTCTCTCTCTCTCTCTCTTTGGCTTTTTTTGTATTATCTGTAATAAAACTTGACTAAAAGTTTTCATGGACTTCTATATATTGCTATTCACAGAAAAAAGTTAAATTTCGCCTAATTCCCATTGTGGAAGTTCATGCGTTTAACTTAATTTGCAAATTTTCAAAGTTTTTGCTTCACTTTGGAATTATGATTTTGGCATGGAACGGTTTGTTTGTGTTGATATTTACTTTGTTTTTAGGATTGTGGTTTTGACATAGATTGGTATGTTTGTGTTTGATTACAACTACATCTGTTTCTTTTGGCAATTGTTAGTCTTTATGGTTTAATTAGACATACACTACATCTAGGTCGGGGAACCCGCTGTGGATTGGTTAAGTAATAGTGCGAACCTATGGTAACAGCCCTCTTACCACCTAGGTTTGAAACACACCCGGGTAGATTTATCCTCGTAATCCGGTTTCTTACACATTCCTACTTAAATGAAGGAATCTTTATTGGGACGTAAAAATCCATTATTGCAATGAACTCAACTGCAATACAGAGATGTCTAAAGCTTAACACTGAGCTAAATGTAACGAAAAGGAATTGATGTTCGGTTGTAAAATCGAGTGACCAAGAAGGATATCTAGTTGTCGAAAAGCTGTCGATAGATACACAGCAAGGGCTAAAATGCTGCTAAGATTTAGCTATCAAAGAACCGATGTTGTCTACTGTTTCGTTAGCTTATTAGTGCAGTGGACGTTGTTGATGGTTCAATATCACGAAGACATATCTTGATATTAGTCTAGCACTTTGTAGACACACACAAACGCAAGATGATCACGTCATACTTACGCCACATGAAATGTCGACATCATTTATATACATATAGATGTTTATGATATACAAATCATATATTAATTCGGATATAACAATTGTGTTGTTCCGACACATTTACATGTACTGTATTGTACATGTACTAAAACATGACTTAAATTATAGACTGTGTCATACCCAATTTTATGTCAGTACAGATACATTTCCAAGTACAGTAAAACCTCGTTATAATGCCCCTCGATAACTTTGACACCTCGCTTATCGCCACACTATTTTGAAGTCCCAAAATCCATTTTGTTTATGTTTTTCTTTATGAGCCTCTCTCATTTTATTGCCAAACCCCTTTATAACGCCAAAATTTGACTGAACAAATGGTGGCGATGAATCGAGGTTTTACTGTATGTAAAATTGCCAAATATTTCAATACCAAATTATCCATCAATCATATTGTTCGGTTGGCTATAATTCTAATAACATTGGTATTTGGTAAACCAGAGTCATACAGAGGTAAGCACCGTCAGCACTTTGATTTCTAAATCTTGTATATCACGTGTAATATAAAATTTGATTATCTTTAGGACAGAAATCTCTCAAATTTTCAATTTTTTTCTACTCGTAATGTATTGGAATTAATTCGAGTTTATTTTAAATTTTATCGCGATCTCTTAAATGGCAGTTTGTTTAAAACAACTGTGATTGATAAAAGCGCGGGAAGAGACAGGCATGTTAGTGAATAGATGATACATCGACACTTCCGACTAGAAAGTCTTCGTTGTTAACGTAAAATCTATATAAATATAAAAAAAACAAAATATATCGATAGAATAAAACGGTTTGGAACAATATTTGATGTATCAAAATTGCAGCTTAAATGCTACCCAGATAATATATGTACGTAATATGTGTAAGATGACGTAAACAGGGTTGATTGGGTTGGAAGATGTACGTTGTGCAATGAATCTTGCATCTTCTGAAAGTTTGCTAAAATTAAAATAACATAACATTAAGTGATATTTATACATTTACTGTGAAATCACAAGTAGTTCGTATTTTCATGATTTACCAGTAATTTCGATAGTATCAGAAATAACGTTGCTGCTTGCTGCAAACTAAACCACGTAGAAGCTTATTTCAGTCCATATAAAATTTATAAAGCATTTAGAGCACGAATTGGCTTATTCTATAGCTAGTCGACCTACATGCGGCGTTTTTAAAAGCATTTACAAGCATAAATAAAAGAAATCTGTTTTAAGAATCAAAACCAATTATTGAAATGAAAAACATTAAAAAGGTTAAGAAGAGCTTATCAGAATAATGTCATGTGCTGCCTTTGAATTTTTAATGAAATAATGCATTCAAAAGTAGTATATGACAGAAATAATAAAAAATCATTTAAAAGATGGATTTTGTAAAATGCAACATATCAGGACTAAATCGAAAACAATACCAAGTAGGTGAATAATATTGAAGAGGTAGCACAATTACATATAATGAAGATCCTTGACATAAAGAAGCAATGTTAAGGACAAAGTTGAATAAACTATTATACACATTACATCATTCTGTTATAAGGTTACTATCATATATACCGCTACGATAGATCAGTTGATATAGTGCTCGCTTTGTATATGAGAGGCCTCGGATTCGAACCCCGGACAGAACTCTGACCAAAATTTGAAAAAAGGTAGTAATTGTTCATTCGACAAGCTTTTTGCATTTAGAAACAAAAGAATCGAAGTACTTTGGAAGAGACCGATGTTATTAAACAAGAATTAAATTAAAATCAAAGTATGTTCAACAATGAATTCATCATGAACGTCTTTGTTACTTGCATTAGAACGATATTAAAAATTATGTAGGCTCAGCAGATTAACTGCTCCAGATATTGCGCATTTACATGAAGAAAAAGAAATTTTCCGAGCATTAAACAAGTATTTTTTCAACATTTTTCAATTTATTCCAGATTTGATTTTTAAATATAAAAGAATTGAATGCCTTTTGTTCCTTGGTCATTAATTAAAGAACCAGATTTCGAAATATTAACTGGCCAGGGAAACATTGAAGTTAATTCTTTAAATAATAACATTTGCCTAAAATTATTTAAATGTTTTATTCCCACTCAACCAATTTAAAATTTGAAAATGAAACAAGTAAAAATATAAACTTCCACCAGGGAATTGAGTAAAATACCCGGTAATATTCTAAATTATTAATGATAAAGTATTTCGCGAGAAACATTAATCAGAATATCTTTTGTTATGTCAAACCATTCCCCTTTTCAACATAATACAAGACATTTAATTTCCTGTAATTGTTGCTAAACATCGAAATTAAAACTAATAAAAGCAATTAAATAAAGTTGTATGTACTTTTAATTAAACATTATGTTATTGATCAGAAATGTAAAGTTTTCACTTCCACTTCCCAGGTAACGTAATTATCTTGACTGTGACAACTTAATTATGTTACACAACATGTATTGTTCCTAAAAAGTGCGAATAGCAAAAATATTATCAGATTTTTTTGAAAGTGTGAGCAATTGAAATGAATGATTGTTAACGAAAGAGCTAATAGACACAAACAATTGTATAACCGACAGCGCTAATAGACAAGCTTCAAAATTATCATTGGTATCCCATGTTCTGCTTATCATTCAGTTAAGCTGCTATTCAATTGACTTCACAGCCGAGTTACAGAACATATATTTTTAATATTAAGCTTATGAATTAGTGCTTATTCGACAGCTCATCTCGACCCTCGTGAGTTATACCACGACAGCTTTTTGGCAGCTGATATATATATATATATATATATATATATATATATATATATATATATATATATATATATAAATCAAAGGCAGCATTTTGGTCACTTGCTATCCTTATATCAGCCTCTCGGCAGCCGAGCTTCGAGTCTTTCCAGTGTCAACACTTCGACAGGCCTGTACTGTTACTTGCATGATATAACACGGAAACACGTCTATTGAGTATTATTTGAATGTATATACATGTGGTGACTGTATTATGCTAACCAGTTGTATGAAATAAAAGTTGAATGTTATAATTACACTGCATAATGCAGTTTAAATGTTTAATCTCATGTACCATTTCCGATGTGTTGAAATGAATTGGAACTATATCTCGTAAAAAACATATTAAATCAAAACCGAGGCTTACGCTGTAACAATTTAACCAGATAAATATATGTACCGTTTCGTTATATGTTCAGAATGTTATACAAACTTCAACCAATTTCACCAAAAACAAACGTACCAGTCTTTGTCCTAATCAGAATTAAAAAAGCAAAGTATACACTTTAAAAAACCTTCGAAAACTGGCTATCAAAATAAACTTAATTCGGGGAAGTGATGCCGGGTGTTCCGGAAGGGTAAGCATTAATAAATACGTGGATAATATATATATATATATATATATATATATATATATATATATATATATATATATATATATATATATAATTTACAAAATCTAATGGAGAATTTTTTCATTAAGCAGTTTTAGAAAAATAAATTCAGCTTGAAAATAAATTTAATTGAATATTTCAGTTTACGTCCTGTATTCCCACACTCCCGGAAACACCTCTAAAAACAACAATGTTCGCCCACACTCCCGGAAACACCTCTAAAAACAACAATGCTCGCCCACACTCCCGGAAACGCCACTTCTAACAACAATGCTCGCCCACACTCCCGGAAACACCTCTAAAAACAACAATGCTCGCCCACATTCCCGGAAACACCTCTAAAAACTACAATGCTCGCCCACACTCCCGGAAACATCTCTAAAAACAAACAATGCCCGCCCACACTCCCGGAAACACCTCTAAAACAAGAATGCTCGCTCACACTCCCGGAAACACCTCTAAAACAACAATGCTCGCCCACACTCCCGAAAACATCTCTAAAAACAAACAATGCCCGCCCACACTCCCGGAAACACCTCTAAAACAAGAATGCTCGCTCACACTCCCGGAAACACTTCTAAAAACAAGAATGCTCGCCAACACTACCGGAAACACCTCTTAAAACAACAATGCTCGCCTACAGTCCCGGAAACACCTCTAAAAACAACAATGCTCGCCCAGACCCACGGAAACACCTTTAAAAACAACAATCCTCGCCCACACTTCCAGAAACACCTCTAAAAACAACAATGCTAGCTTTTCTCCCTTAACAGGAACTAGTTTTATTAGAAAACAAAAACAAAACTGATTGCTTTTCTTCTTTAAAAAAAGTTTGACGTAGTCTTTAGAATGTTGATCCAATATTCTAAAAACTACATCAAACTTTTAATGGTATTTTCTGGAAAAAATTGAAAGAGCTTCATCAATTAAGAAAATGGTTCAATTTACAGAATGTATTATTGGCTTATATACAAATAGAGTCGTTTATTCTATTTAATTTACCATTTTATTGTTGTTTTGTCACATATCAAATTTGAAGTTTGTCCCTTTCCATTGATCTGTTACTGGGTATGTAACTTAATCATGCTGACATATATTCATTTGATAATTTAGAGATCGGATTCGAATTTGTGTCAGTCTATTCAAACTTGAATTAATTAAGCTCCTTTGACTTTTACCAGCGTAAAGTCTCGTAAATTTGTATGCTGCATGTTCAATAAGTTATATTAAAATATATTTAAATATATGATAAAATTCGACACCCACTCACTTACAGATTGACATTTCACAAAGAGAAAAAAAGATTTATATAAACACGTATCCAGGTCATATAGAAGGGTTTACGACATTTGTAACAGGAAACTGATTATTATTAATTTTTTGTACCCAATAAAACTGCATCAGTGTCGTACTCTTACAGGTGATAAAGTAATAATACAGGCAAATAGTATTTGACCTGGCTTTGACAGCATGCTTTCTAATGCTTTGTTAGCTTTAGATATTGAAAGTTTAATGAACTATGCATTTAACTTGAATATGTTCATCAAGTTTTTATTAAAATATATATCATTTGATTATAAAAACGATACTCACCCACCTACCGATTAACATTTGAGAAGAAATTAATATTATTTAAAAACTTTTTCTGGTCAAATCAAATTAATTTACGAGATTTCTAAGAGGAAGCTGATCTTTTATTTTTTGCGCTGATTAAAATTTCATCAATTTTAAAAACAAGGTTAATAAAGAAAAGGTGACCTGGTTTTGAAGCCATGTAACTCTATGACTTGCGTGCTATACGTGTTGAAGGTAAAATACACAATGCATTAACCTTGAAAATGTTCATTAATTTTTCATATTGAATCTAATAACGACACCCACTCAACTTCAAATTAACATTTAAGAGAACAAAATAGATGTTTACTTATACACTTATTCAGGTCAAATCAGATCGTTTATGGGATTTATAAGATGCAACTGATGTATTACTTAATTTTTTGCTCTAATTAAAAGTTCATTCGTTTTCAGTACAAGGTCAGTACGGAAAATGTGACCTAGTTTTGAAAGGCGTGTGTGCTGCAAGTGTTGAAAATACAATGCACGATCATAATGAACTGGGAAATGTCCATTGAGGTTTTTTTTTAAATACACATTATTTGATTAAAAGAAACGACACCCACCATCTATAGATTAACATTTTAGATCTATTACTTTAGTTTTTGTGCTTATTAAAAGTTCACCAGTTCTCTAAAACAAGGTTTATATGAATATGTGACCTACTTTTGAACCCATTCAACTTTCAGGTTTTTTGTGCTATAAGTGTTGAAGGTAAAATGTACAATGCATATATCAATATATGGGAAAAACTACACCCACCCACCTACAGATTGCATTTGAGAAGAAATTCAGATTTCTTAAAATCAAATAAAATTGTTTTACGAGATTTCTAAGAGGAAAACGATCTATTATTTTTTTGCACTCAGTAAACGTTCATCAGCTTTAAATGCAAAGTATGGTATGATGTGGCCTGGTTGTGAAGCCATATCCACTCGCCCATAGATTACCATTTCAGAGGGGGAAATTAAAATATATAATTATACACTCACATTCGGGACACAACAAATTGTTCTACGAGATTTGTAAGAGGAAATTGATCAATTACTTAATTTTTGCGCACATTGAAAGTTTGTCAATTATGATGCCCGCGAAAGGCTATATTTGAAACTTTATGGCAAACGCGATGACTTCAATTTTTCTACTGTCAACTTTCCTTTTCGATGCAACAATATACCTGCTTCTCCTGCTTATGGTGTATTTGTTTCCCAATTAATATGCTGTGGTAGAGCTTGTTCCAACTGTGGGGACTTTGTACAACGAAGTAGGCTGCTTGAAAATAAATTGTTGACTCAGTGATATTGCAAGCCAAGCTCATCAAGACCTTAAAAAGTTTTATGGGCGTCATCAGAGTATTGTTGATAAGTTTGATGTGTCTATGTCCAGGATTGCCCTGGATATATTTGACGTCTTATAGTTCCATGTTTCTTTCACACAATTTCGATTACACACGTGTCGGATGTAGCTAGTTAAACAGGAGGTGCTTACCCTTCCGGACCACCCGGCCTCACTTCCCTGGTGGTAATTTACGTGTATAATCTGACTTGTCAGTTCCAAAGTTTTTATTTGCTTCTGGATTGTGATTTAGTCATGGATTATCATTAGTATGTTTGTTTTTGGTTCTCAATACGTCAATACATAATATGTGACCTGGTTGCTTTAAGACGTGTGTGCTGTAAGTGTTGAAAGTACAATGCACAATCCATTATGCAGAAATGTTTATTACGTTTTGTTAAAATATACAGTATACGATTAAAAGAAACGACACTCACCTATAGATTAATATTTTAGACATATTACTTCAGTTTTTGTGCTCATTAAAAGTTCACCAGTTCTCAAAACAAGGTGAATGCGGAATATGTGACCTGGATTTAATTTGAAGCCATGCAACTCTATGACTTGTGTGCTATATGTGTTGAATGTAAAATACACAATGCATTAACCTTGAAAATGTTCATTAAGTTTTTATATTGAATCTAATAACGACACCCACTCAACTTCAAATTAACATTTCAGAGAAAACAATAGATGTTTATTTATACACTCATTCGGGTCAAATCAGATTCTTTGTGAGATTTGTAAAAAGAAACTGATCTATACGCCGTTTCTTGGACGTATGTATTCATTGCCAATTCGGAATTTAGCATTTACCTAAATCACGTGACTAGTCTGTAATTTAGATCAATACACAAATGTCAACATTGATCGACTGGAGGGTGCTAGCGATGGGCAGTATTTAAACATTTATTACACCTTTTTTTCGAACGTATACCTGCATCAAAAAATTAAAATACTTTAAACAAATAGATTTAATGACATTTTAACATCTAAATATAGTTCATAAAGATTTATCGGATATTTTTGTCTGTGGCAGTAGGAAACCCCTATTCAGGCAAGGAGAAATTAGATGGAGATACGCTGCTTTACTTAAGTTTAGACTGCTAGATTTTCCACTTGATTTAAATTGAATTATTTATTATTTGACAAAATAAACTAAAATATATCTGGTGCAAAATAGGAATTTCGGTCGCTCGAAATCTCGTATGCAACGATCACCTGATCACAACATGCAGCGCCGTGTCCACCGAAATTCAATCAATAAAATAATCTTTTTTAAATTGCCTATATCATTTTTTACAACACTTTAAAGATTTTCAAATGATATTTTTAGACGAGAAATTGTCATTTTTAATTTATCACTGAAAATAATGTCATGTAGCGATTCACTTCATTGTTTAAAATCGAAGCGGCAAAAAAGTGCCCTTAATAAAGTCACGTGGTGATGATAGTCACGTGATACTTCGTCCGGAACTTTGTATCTCAGAAACGGCGTATTACTTAATTTTTTTGCGCTCAGTTAAAGTTCATCAGTTCTCAAAACAAGGTTAATACGGAATATGTGACCTTGGTTTTGAAGCCAAGTAACTTTAAGGTGTATGTGTATAAATGTTTAAAGTACAATGCACAATGCATTAAACCAAACAAATCTAACCACTATAGACAGGTCGTCACTAATACTGAACAAAGATGACTTCAATTTTCAGATACGTAATTTAATTATATATTAAAACAAACGTGACCACTATAGACATGTAGTTACTAAGATAGGTTTGACTCTAGAAGCAAACACTTTGTAGTGGAAAGGCATTTACATAGCACTCACAAATGCAATCAAAACACATTTTATAAATCCGCATCGTAAAATGTGTCCTTGCCTTCTAAACACGCTTTTATATCAAAGTCACACATTTTACAAAAACATTTGAGGTACTCTTTCTATCATTTTAGTCCAATTAAAAACTAAAAAAATGTTAAATCTTTCTGGATAAATTTTCGTCCATCACTGTTTCATCAGGACAAAGGTCAAATTACTAAACCATAAATCTCTTTAATTCAATTTCTTCACAATTAATTCTATTTCCTCCGTTGCCATGGTGATGATTTATTTATTTGTTAAGTTTTTTATTACCGACACATTGAAAATGATTTGTTTGATGTAAAACTTATCAAATTACTGATTTTGCTTTTTCGATTAATCTATAATTGGGTTATAGTTTTCAAAGACGATATTAATTTATATTTGTTGACAAGTGATAGAACTTCAATTTCCCTTCGAAACCTTAAAATAATCTATTTCGATAATTTCTAACCGTTTTTCATACGGATTATTTTGAACAGCTTTTGATTCATGGAACATTTACTACAATATCTAAAACAGTAATGAGATTATGATATAGTGTATTGTAGAAACATGTTGAAAGTTTAACATTGGGCAAACAAAAAGAGTTGAAACTCGACCGACTAGTAACCGAGATATTTATGTCAAAAAAGAAAGATATAGCACATGCCCAAAACTGTCAAGATGTAGGTAGCAAGTGGCCAACATGAGCTGCCAATTCGGTACCAATCCGTTAGCTTAGTGTTAAACTTTCGACATGCCTGGACTGTATATAAAATACAATATACGCGTATAACGACTCCATTATCTGACGCGTGTGCGAAATTATATTAATTCTTTCCAGTGTCATGGAAATCATACAAGATTTTTTGGTCTGTTTAGCATTTCTATATGATAATATTTTTTATTTCGTTATGAATAAAGTCGTTGGGGCGCACTTACTTCAAACGCAGATAAAAAGGCTAATGTGATTAGTTATTTTTACACATTTTGTTTTGTGTTATTTATCCTCTTCGGTTGAGTTACAAATATGACGTACATATATATCTATAAATTGTAATTCCTTATCTAACAACATGTATTTTTGTTATAAATCTATTTTGATAAAAAAGCAAGTAATTTAAATGAACAATGCATGCAGGCTCAAATTTCACAATTATTTCCTAACTAAGGATTTCTTTACCTTAAATCGGGAAAAAATTGAAAGTTGAATAAATTTGTTAGTTTTCAAGATATTCATGATTTAAAGTGTCATTGCGAAGACTATTTTAAGCTTATTATATTTATATTATAATTTTGTTAAATTTTTTATGTTGTACAAGTTGAAATATTTAAAATAAGGAAAATCTTAGTTAAGGATTAATTGTGAAACTGGGGCCTGGTTTCCTGTTTTCTTTTTGAATGACGTAATTGCATCAGCCACAAACTGCCTCCATGTCAAAAAAAGAATCCCAATATATAAAAACAATTTCGAATATAACAACCATCATCTGACGCGTGTACGAAATTATATTAATTTTTCCAATGTCATGAAAATCATACAAGATTTTTTCTGGTCCGTTTAACAATTCTATATAGTATTTTTTATATTTTCAATGTAGTAAATTCATTAGGGCGCATTGATGACTTCAAAAGCAGATAAAAAGGCTAATTCGATTAATTATTTTTACATGTTTTTAACCCGTTTGTTGTTTTTTTATTCTCTCTTTTTGTGTTACAAAACTATTACTGACGTACATAAAACAATAACATATCATTCTTAATTACAAAAATATATATATTGTACATGATGTATTATTTTTGTTGAATTATTTAAGTGTGTTAATGAACAATGTATTTTTTCTTTTCACATTTCGTAATTGTATCAAGAGATCGGTATATTGTTGATGCAATTGCTCTTTACCGAATAAACAAAACTGTCCCACATTCAAATCAGAATTACCAAAAGCAAAGTTTTTAAGTAATTAAAAACGCGTGAAAGTTCACCAGAAGATGAAGACGGTTGCTTCAGAAGAGTAAGAACATTCTCTCTATGTTACAACATCCGTGTTGAAAATAAAAATTGAGAATGAAATATGAAACCATGAGACGTAAAATATATCGATACTTTGAATATACAAATATCAAAATATTGTGACCGTTAAAAACTTTATGAGGGTCTTAATAAGCCTAGGCACGCAATATCTGAATCAACAATTAAATTTTAAGCAGCTTGCTTCGTTGTATCTTTCTTAAAAATATGAATAATTGTTTGCACAATTTCTAAAATACGTGATGCTAGTACTACATAGATGCTTAAAATAGCTTTCAATGCATTTATTATATTTTACTTTATGATCGATGTACTTATGAGCGTGAATGAATAGGAGACTTATCAAGTAGTCCTGGGTCGTGTGGAGTTTAGTTAAGTAATATATATATATATATATATATATATATATATATATATTATATATATATATATATATAAGCCCGGGGGTGCAAGCAAATGGACAAACTTTTGCACACTAGGATCTTCGCGTGTTAGATTCGAACCTAGGTGATGTGAGGCGATGTGATCCCTAAGTTCGTACTCAGACCATGAGCATGGTGGGCGATCGCTTGGTATGGAGTTCATGTAGGTGTGATAACGATTCCATAGTGATACACAAGTTGAATATCGTCGATCAAACAAGGTTATTTGGTTTATTATTTCAGCTATGGTTTTCGCTGTTCAGATCAGAGTACATTTCTCAAATAAATCTAACCACAGACAATTTATATACCGAAATGAGTTAATAATTCATGCTTAAGGTTTACTGGTAATTTAGATGAACTTGGTAGGGGTTTATCTAGTTTCTATGAATTTAAATGTTTTTGCAAAATAAATAAATTGAAAATAACAACGTTAAGTTGAAAAAGGAAAAAAAGTATGATAAAATACAATGTGCGTCGTAATAAAATGTGTTTTTCTTATTTTTGTTTTTTTCTAAAGATTTAGAGAAATCGCAGACGATTTAAATAGTATTTTAACTTAAAGTCATGCTCAATCGTATAATTTAGATCAATAATTTGAATGCAATTTTATTCTTACAGTTTAAAATATCTGGTGTGTATTTACACTAAATATAAAATAGCATATAACATAAACGGTGGACAATCAAGATATCCGTAACGTGCACTTCTTATATTGTTTTATAAAGATTAAAAATAAGCAGGAGACAATTTATCCTAAGTCCAACCTCGTATTTTAGAAGATGCTAGTTATTATTTTATTTGTAGTGTCCACGATAAAGTAATGTCTTTCCTTGTCTTGATGTTGAATATAACTTTAAAAAGCTTCAGTAAAATGAAGAAGACGTGGAAATTTTAAATCAAATGCATTGGTTGTTTACACGCAAGATAGTTTGGGACCCACAGTTTAAGGTACATGTATATGAACCACTCTTAATGACGTCTTTAAAATAGGTAAAATGGTTGTTATACCTTTTATATTTCTGTAAAAAAAACAATATAACAGTTACGAGATCTAGACATAATGGCATATACACATTTTGTAATACTTAAAGTTAAATGTTTAATTCCTTTGAGGACCATTATTCTCTTATACATGTTTAAAATCGCAACCATAGTCAAACGGTCGTTGCCATTGTCCAAATTGCTAGAAATTGGTTAACAAAATGCTAAACATATGTCATAGGATAGTGCAAGTGATTAATAAATCCGACTTAGGGGACAATATAACACCGTCTTACTGATACTTCTTTTGAAATCAGATTAGCGACCCTCGATTCACTTGTTTTAATATTTCATATTAATATTTTGGTGAAGAATTGTTTAACCAAGGAGTGGGGAATAGGGATATTTTGATGGAAGCTTTTGTGCTTAGGCTGAAAGATATTTTCCTACAAACATGGTATAGTGATATGTCTAGTAAACCCAAACTTTCACATATAACAAGTTTAAACATATATATGAAAAGGAGTTATACCTCGACCAAATTAAAATTAAAAAATATACATGCAATGTCAAAATTTAGATGTAGTAGACACGGTTTTATGATAGAAGTGGGTAGACACGGAGGTCTTGATAGGAATGACGGAGTTTGCATTATATGTAATTCCAGTTGTGTGGAAGATGAATATCATTTTTACTTATTTGTAAAGCATACCGTGATCTCAGGAAGAAGTTTCTTTTACCAAAATATTTTTTAAAACCAACATATAACGAGTATTAATGTAAAAATGGATGCATCATTACAGATAAGGCGCCCAAACAAATAAAAGTCAAACCCTGTTTTCAGAAGTCATATTATTAGAAATTAACAGTTTTTTTTACTTCAAGGTTTAAATGAAATAAAGATTCAAGAAATGTAACCTTTTTTGGTCATTTAGAATATATACTTGGAGCAAGCGTGTTTGTGTATGGTCTCTCTCTCTCTCTGAAATTTTATTCTAAAAAGTTATTGTCTTGGTGTCAAATTAAAGTAGAAGTAGTACATGAATCCACTTGGTTAAATTCAAACAATAGACAAAGTTGACTGACATCACCTATACCCAATATCACAAGCTGTTGTTTTGATGAGCTAATGATGTGTTGATTTTAAATTAATCCAAGCATTTACCAATGTAATGTCATATTGATAACTAAATACAGCTACTCTATCGAATGGAATAATAAATCATGCCCCAGGGATAAATGACTATTGGTGTTGCTTATAAAAAAGATTTAGCTTGAGAGCTTTTGGACATGGATCAGTGATTACTTAAGTATCCTTTACAATGAAAATTCAAGCTTATGGTTTTAATTCTTAAACAAAATGATAGCAGCCATCCCATGAAGAAAACTATAGTTTGAGGGTGGGGATCTCAAAGTTAGTACCTAGACCTACTTGTCCCCACCCTCCTATTGAATGACCATATGGGTTTACTTTAGTATCAATCTATTCAACTTTTCATAAAGAATAAGGAAATATATATGTTAGGGGTGGGGATCTCAACTGATCAAAAGTTAGTACCCAGCCCCGCCTGTCCCCACCCTCCTCTGGAATAACGTCATTTGTATTTCTGCAGTATTATTCTATTCAACTTTAAAAGCCAAACTGGAAAATATATAGTTTCAGGATGGGGATATCAACCATTTAAAAGTTAGTACCAAGCCCCGCCCATCCCCACCCTCCATCAAGAATGACCCCATGGGACTTTCTTTAGTATCACTCTATTTAACTTTTCATGTAGAACCAGAAAATATATAGTTTATGGGAGGGGATATTAACCGTTTAAAATTTAGCATACTGCCCCACCCATCCCCTCCCTCCCTAATACCCCCGGGAAAATTTTGTGATACAGACTTGTACATCTGGAGACACTGGTCATGAATATATATGGTTTTATAGTACAAAATATAGTATAAATAGCAAAATTGAGCATTATTGTTTTTAAGACCCCGCCCCCTGTCCCTCCCCTTATGGCCCCTTGGGCATTTTACCTCGACCTCCGGGAAAGGAGATGGGGATCAACCTTCGTGTGAAGTTTGGTTAAGATTGGACCAACGGTCTTTGAGAAATTGGTTGGACAAGTTCATGGCCGGAAGAAGAAGAAGAGGAAGAATAATAAAAATAATAATAATAATAAGAAGAAACGGTGCAAAAACAATAAGTCGCCAAACTTTGTTTGGGCGCCTTAATAAGTTTGTTATAATTATGTCGTCACAAAATGTCAAACTACTACAACAAGTCAGCATGTTTATTTTCTATGCATTTAAAAGGACAAAAGAAGTTATTGAAACTTGTAATATTTAGCAAGATGTTTACAGCATGTGTTAAGTATTATAATACATTTGGAACATTATTGAACACGTCATTGATGTTTGATGTATATCTTATAATGCCAAGGGCTGGAGGCTTTAAAGCCTTAAAGCAATAAAGTTATATACATTCTATTTGGAATCAGAAAACACAAGACAAAATGTCAAACCAATATAAACATTCTAATCTGAATAATAAAATCCCATTTTTCTCTTATCTGATTGGCCTCAGTATAAATGCAGTGCAGTAAGGACAGTGCAGACTTGTCGAAAATTTAACACTAGCTTCTTCACAAACTAGTGTTGAATCGCTAGCTCATTTTGTCTTTGGTTACATATATGTCTACAGAACCTGTAATCTATCTCCCGACAGCTTTTCTTTTACCAGCTGTCCATATCTCGGTTACTCGGCAGCATAGCTTCGACTCCTTTTCGTTGGTTCAATGTTTAACTTCCGACAGGTCTGTTATGAATATAAACTCATTGATGGGTTTTTTTTATCTTTTAATGTTATTTCCAATATCCAATTATTAATTTTGTAGATGATAGTAGATTTTGTTATTATTTGAAGCTGTATTGTACGTATCATAGAACAAGTAGGAACTTGGAATACAACACGGGAGTGTACAAGTGAAGCCTTATGCGGGAGAATGAAGTCTTATGTGGTTCTGTCGAGGTTTCATAAGTATGTCTTAATAGTATGGTTGAAATCGATCGTCATAAACGTGGTATTAACGTATCAAAAATAAAAAATGACATGATTTAGTTATAAAACGATACAGCCAAGTGTCGCGTATGTAAAAGTTTGAAGTTTGCCTGTTTGATTTTACGTTTTTCTCAAGGCATACCGCTTTCCTCCATTTGTTCGTTTTTCAACAGTTGCACAAATGTAAACTAACACAAAACGGCGTCTCTTATAGCATATTTATACAACCTATTAAAACATTTCGCTTTGCAAAAGTAATCAATCGAATAAAATTACAAAATCTGCGCAAATGTTTATCAGTGGAACGTTTTATACATTGGTTGCAAAACATCCAATTTCCTTCGAGGTTTACTATACAAGTACCTAAAATCAGAATTGTATTGAGATTATGGCTTCCTGAGATATAAAGCATTGTATGTGAAGTGTATGGAACATTACTTGTGTCAACCAGTACAGTACAGGTGGCAGCGTAAATTCGAAAAAAAGGTCTCAATGGGCCTGATACGCTCATATGTTCAGAGTTGAAATAATACATTTCAAAAATAAAATTCCCTTTATTGTGTTTTAGATTGCAAACCAAATTCACAAAAATGGCAAATTTTCCTTTATTAAAATGGTTATCTATAATATGTTAAATTCCTTATTAAAATATTTTCAAATTAGCTGAGACAAGAAAAAACTAGTCAATTCTTTGACATTGACCTCGCTTTAAAGGTCATTGCATAAAAATAATGAAACTGAAAATCCCAAGGGCTAACATAACATATGGCTTACAATGTCGGTAGTGTTAGAGGAGGCGTCAAAAACGTGTCATAAACTCACAGGTCTGTTGATTAGGGCAGCAGCTATAAATGGAATGGAGTACATGTAGGTGTGGTGAATATGTTACAAGGTCTGTATAAAAATAATTGCAATGCAGAGATTATTCTTCCTATTTCTAGAATTTTATAATTAATGGTCCCAGTAACTAAATGCCTTTATATTAACGGTGTCAACTTTCGCAGTTTGTTGATGCCCAGTGCATTCTTGATGTCAAATATTCGCGGTCTTATTTGATTAAAAGGAGGGATGCGGGTGAGAACCCAAAACGTTAACGAATGTCTCAAATTATACATTCGCGAAGGTTTTATTTTTGCGGGAATAAAAGGGACCGTAAAAATAAAATTAAAACTACAACGAAATATAATCATTATACAGTATTTGTTTCTATCTTCTTGCTATATTTTTTGTATTTTTGTCAATATTTTTTGTATTTTTCTGTGCTTTCGACTACATTTTAACAGCACCCATTATATCCTGCCATCTACTAATTCGTACACGGTCGTGTCATTATAGACTGAAAATCTTAATAAAATGAAATTGTTTAAAAAAATCAAAACTTTCAATTAATTATAAGAAAAAAACAAGTTTGTTGCATAAATATGCATTCAATCATTAATTAAAAATAGTAGCTCAATAAAACGCAACGATTTGAATTTTTTCAATTCTATGAAAGGCATTGGGCATGGTGAATATAATATAATCCTTTTGCAAAATTAAAATAAACTTGAATAGCTATTTATGAATAGTAGCGTAGTAGTTGTAGTTTTTTAAGATAAAAACCTTAGATTTCCCTCTTTTGATCATTATCCGCTTTATAGAATGGGTTCGATGGTAAAATTACGTAATTATGACCGTTCTATGTTCCTAAGTGTGTACAATACATGCTTTAAAATATTTTTATTCTTAAATACAAGGGTTAATAGATTAAAGTTGATATACAACTGCTCCTCTGTTTCCGATGAAATTCCCGCTTTAACCATTAAACTGATGACTAGGATTAATCTATCTGAATCTCCCAATGGGATTTAGCACAGTGAGATACGCAAACAATTTTTACAGCACTGAGAACATTTTAAGCATTTAACTACTCCAGTGTACATATCAATAAATCATTGCAATCAGATAAAGTCGACAATAATTTAATCTAATTAGTTTTCTAGGCGGCTAACAGTCCAGTTCAACATCGGTAATATTCAAATTAAATTGTAATGTAATATTAGTAAATTTAGTGATATTGCGTTTATGGTATGAATTAAGTGATCAACATTATATCTGTCCTGGGATTTGATGGTAAAGGATAAACTTTTGACATGGAGTCACAGAAAATCAGATATTTCCTACACATGTATATATCATCTATAGGGTCAAGTTGTCTTCTCTCAGATAATTGTGTTTCTTGTCCATAGGTGATGTCTGTCTTTGTCGACGCCGGTAAACAATTGTTATGGTATAATCCCAGTAAATATAGTGGGATTATTTGTAATGGTATTTAAATAAAGTTGATGTAATTGCCGGTGACTGTTTTAAATGGAATCCACTCAAACATGTACTTCTTTACAGGGAGGTATTGGATATCTAAGAGAATAACGGATAAGTAAAAACAGAAAAACTATTTTTGACGCGTAAATTCTAATCAAAAAGGAATTTTTGGTTACAAAGATTTTGAAGGTATAAAAGTTGTTTATTAGAACAATTAGCATATTGCTGGCCACGCCTTTTATTTTCCGACACTGGCCGCCATCACGGTACCAAAGCAGCGTCACGGCAACTAATGGTGTACTAATGTCAGTGACGTAATGAAATGGAACAATTCAGGTCGAGTTTTCATTCTTTTTGTGTGTAATTCAAACATACGTGGCCTTGTTGGAACATTGTGGGCGTGACCGGCGATTTGTCAATTATCTCTTAACACGAACATACACAATTTTAACAATGTCAAATACTCGGAGTACCAAGGACCCTAGAGATGCAGTGTGTAGGCCTAACGGTTTGTGGATATGCCCTAGCACTCATCAACCTTGGCCCAAATATGAGTGAATTGGCTCTACTGCCTTGTAGATGACTTGGGGGAGTCAAAGGCTATTGGAGTAAACCCAGAAAGACAATCCGGGCAGATGGAGCTCGTTAGCAGTTGGTTCTGCAATCGTCTATGGGAAGGTCATACCCAGAGGACAAACCCGGTCCAACAGAGTGGAGGTTTGGCGTAGTGTTAACTGCTCTACTCAGTAAAAAGACACTTAGTTACAGAAACTGAGACAATAGAAAATACTTCAAATGGATTACGGAATCGACCCAGGGGAGAGCGAATGAAGTGGAGAAATTCACCGATGCATCTTCTCTCGCCTAAGACCGTGTAACGGATTGGACGTTGGAATGTGAGAACACTTCATGAAACAGGGAGGTCAGCCCAGGTGGCAAAAGAGATGGACTGATATGAGTTAGACATATTTGGACTAAGTGAAGTTCGCTGGACAACATCTGGAAATGTGACTCTTACCTCAGGCCATACTTTACTATTCTCAGAACTACTAAATTAAAACGACCATCACAACAATGAAGTTGGCATTCTTCTCAGTAAAGGCAAAAACATCACTCATGGAATGGGAACCAGTAAGCGAAAAGATCATTGTTGCTCGCTTTATGTCAAAGATTGTATATCGTATCAACGGTGTCCGAATTGTCGGATTGCTTATAACATACTGAGATTATACCATGTATACGACTTCAAAACTAACTGTTCTACATGAATAAATCTCGATCGAATGAAAAAAAAAAAAAAAAAAAAACGTTATTAAATGAAGCAATATACCTATGATGAACATTGTTAACAAAAGTACTGGACTATTGAATATCGACCGGATTATCCGTTTTTGTTGTAGATGATTTTTACGTGTATCTAGAGTAATATTGTGTCATATACACATTTAATATTGCTGTTGTCAGCTTGAATTAAAACTTCATGAACATGAAGAAGCTTTGATGTTTGTACAACTTTGTAAAACGATGCAAGCTGCATATTAATAAATTGTTAACTCAGGAATATTGCAAGTAGGTTTATCAAGGCCTACAAAACATCCTATGGTTGTAATCACACTTGTTGCTAAGAATTATGTCTCTGTATTTAAAATTATCCTGGATGTATTTGACGTTTCAAATCCTCATGTTCCTTTCATTATTACGTATTATACCAGTTTCAATTATACAAAAACAACAAAGACTTTACATGTACCAGGTGGTTAACCTTCCGGAGCATCCGACCTCATTTACCTGGTGGCAGTTCACGTGTCTAACCGTGACATCCAAAAGTTTTTAATTTGCTTCTTGATTGAGACTCGGACATGGGTCAGTATGTTTGTTTTTGATTAGATTTTACATGTGGTAAGTGGTTAACCTTCCGGAGCACTAAACCTCATATCCCTGATGGAAGTTCAACTGCTTTGGCTTAATGTACAAGTTTTCGAAGTATGTACGCCGATTTGGAATTGCGATTTGAAGATGGTTCGGTATATTGGTGTTTAATATTTACTTCAGAAGCCAGACGTGATATGAAACCCACTATTTAACATTAAATGATACTGTCGTGTTTCAATTCTTAGGTTATATGTAAAAACTAAAATGCTGGATAGAAATAGATATAGCATATTATCTTTGGACATTTTATAATTTTCTTCGACGAAAATATAGATTAATGAAATTCGGTGTCTGGTTTACAACTGATTTTAAAAATCGGTAGCTAGACATAGTATGGCATAAAGTACATGTTGTTTTATAAAGCAGCCTGACTGGCTCTTGAAGGTACGTTTTGAACTTCCAATTCCAATTGCAATGCGATATATTACTGATACTAACAGCTTAAAAGCCCATCTCTCTCTCTCTCTCTCTCTCTCTCTCTCTCTCTCTCTCTCTCTCTCTCATGCATAAATATATAAACCAAAAACATGAAAGCACTTAGATCTTTTGAAGAAGAGTTAAATTAAGCGATAGTATTTTACTTTTATCGAGGCGGTCAGTTTTGGGATATTGGATTACACCATAGTTCACGGAAAGACCTCCGACCTTTGGCAAGTGAACTGACAGACTTTCTCACATAGAATATTATATTGAGCTGTTTTTGAAAATACAGTAGGCTCTGATAGACGAACTCTGTTCTGTAAACATTAGACCAGTTTGCTGTCAAATCCAAAACATTTTTAAAGTTGTTAATAACGTCAATCCTTTCACAATATTTATCAAGCGTTGTTTGATAAGCATGGATAAGTTCTGAGCGTAAACCTACTGTAGGAACCACTATGACTGTGACAGTGAAATACTCTTTATATCCATAGAAAATCAAATAAATTTGAATAAAATTTGATATTTTTTACTTACTTGCACCTAGTCGTAATAGGAAATCTGTATGCGCATCCGCGATTGTCATAAAGTATGTCTGTAGAAAGGAAAATGTTGGCGGTATGGGGATTTTACACATGCAAAAATGACGATGTTTACACCGGAAGTGATGTCCTTGGTGACGTTTTACGTCATATGCGCAACAGAATCCGCCATTTGCCTGGTTTTTCACCATGTAAAATCCCCATAGCACCAACGTTTTACCCCATGCAGATATATTTTAGGCTAATCGCGGATGCGCATACAGATTTCCTGTTACGACTAGGTACAAGTAAGTGAAAAATATCAATCTTTATTTAAATTTATTTGATTTTCTATGGATATAATGAGTATTTCACTGTCACAGTCACAGCGGTTCCTACAGTAATTTGTTTAAATCGTGAACAAGTTATCATGTTTTCAAGAATGTCATTAAATTGAATTCCTAACAAGTGCAATGCTAACACTAATATAGACAACAAGCATTACAGCCGTTAAAATGTCTCAACACGGATTATTTTTTATATTTTCGTTTTTATTCATTTTTATCAACTTATAAATTCTTTTAATGGAAATGAAGTACAGCCCTGTTAAAAGTAAAAACGCTAATAGGCAAATCAACTAACGGTTTGACCTCAAACTAATTGCTACAGAAATTATTTTTGATACTAATATACGTGAAATGGTTATAGTAAAAAAGTCTACTAAAATCTGATAAAGATAAAACAATTTCTGAGGATTTTTAATTTCTTATGGGGATTTTTATAGACAAGGTAGATAACTTTTGTAAAACAGGTGGAGTTTTAGTCCTATTATCATATTATTTTTTTGCTATTTCAGCAAAATATAAAGCAAAGACCCCGCATTTAACCAATTGTAATTGTTTTCATATATGCATTTAACATTTCTCAGTTTATTTAAAGTTAAATCATCATCCCATTTTAAGTCAGTTGCATTTTATTTTTGGTCTGTCATAATCTAATATTTTGAGTAATGAAGAATTAATGGCAGAATACGCAAAGAAATGCTGTGCATAATAAAATATATCTGAGGTTACTGAATCTTTTTTTTATCCCTTCAACATGTCCTTATTCAGCGTTTGGCATAAAGTCTTCCAACAAAATAATTTATTTTCAAGAGTACTTCTAAATTGTCTTGAATGATTTGCTTTAAGTCTATGTATAAATTTTTATCTGATTTCTATGCTGTTCTTCATATAGTAGCAGAAAATACTTGAAGTTTTTGAAAATTTCTGTGTAAAATTTAGGATCACAATACAGAGTTATCTCCCTTTTCTATAGAAATTGCAATTGGTAACTTTAATTGGCAAAAAACCCTAATTTCACTGGATTAAAATTGGTAGATTTTTTATGGTGAATAAAAACACCATTTCTGAAAAAAATCACACAAAAATATTTTCTGTTGCAATTACTTTGAGGTTTGATTCTATTTTTTCATAGATTGACTAGACTATAACGACTCGGTGCTAAATCAAAACCACACGTTGGTCCCTCCTTGACTATATAATATTAGTTTGTGGACTGCAGTTATCTCTCGACAGCTTGTTTAGATTTGAACTATTGTTATATGTATGGGTTATGTAGGATCAGTAATTTTGTTATTATGTACATGTATATTCCGGTTTATCTATTCGCATCCATTTCCTATTTGTATTTTGTTGGTTATTTTTGTCATTACTCATAATTCCGGATATATGTACCTATCCGTTTCCTTTTTTGTAGTTGTGAGTTGTTTGTTGACTTCCGATACAAAAACAAAAAACGAAGACCACGTTGTTTGTTTTTGTTTTTTTTTTTATGTACCGCGCTCTACCGAGCTTCTTCAAATCATCTGCATATGAACTATGTTATCCGCATGCCCCTAACACTATCGGTCGTTCGAAGTCTTAGCTTCGACTTATTTTCGTTAGTTCAGTGTTAAACTTTCGACAGGTCTGTACTGTACTCTTATTATGAAAATACATCCGAGTCCTAGTGAACTACAGTGCAATCTTTATATTTGTTTAGATAATAACGCAGAGATTAGAAAAAACAGCATGTTGAATATATTCATATAATATTGAGATCAAATATTTATAAAATGAAATTAGTTTTCGTGGTAAATCCTTTTGAAATGTTTGTCCAAGGTTTATTTTAGAAAACAGGGTTAAGACGGATTCAAAGATCACTCGGCTTCTATTATATTCAAACAGTACTTGTGTGTAATTTCAATCTGTTTCCATCTCCTTAAGGAATACCGAATCTTAGCCATGTTGATTGCATTTTGATTGCTGTGTATATCATATTTATTTCTATTGATAGCTTTATTAATCCATATTATCTATGTGTTTACTTTCAATTTTCATACTAATAATAGTTATTGCATGGAATATTGACGTTTTTTCTTTGTAGGCTATGCCATATAGAAAAGGTGTGAAAGTTGTAATAAAGTGAAGTAATGTGGTTTTATGCTTCATATAATGTGTTTACTTTCATTTTTTTAATTGTTTCAGTTATTAAGGATATTTGTGTTGTTTTTATTTGATTTGAATATAAGCTCGTAAATAGAGTGGAGTAATGTAGCTTTATGTGCCACAGAAAATACAGTTGAGCAGTTCTAAAACGGCTGAGGTCAGTGGAGTAATGGCGTTTAACGTTCCAGTCAAGAATATTTCACCTATATCGAGACGTTGCAAGCTATAGGCGTCGAATGTGCAGAAATGTTGCCTGTGTGTTGCGCTTAATGCATTATACAGCAGGGTTCCTTATCGTGTCAAGCATACCGTGACACGGGGATCGTTTATTTTAAGTTCTCGTCCGAAAGAACCGTGACTGTTATTTGTACTGCAGAGTGCGAAACCACAGTCACTAACTACTTTCAAGACTCACGCCACGACCTCCCACTTTTTGAGCGGACATTCTACCAACTGAGCTACCGAAACGGTGGAGGAAACTGGATTTCTTTTTAAAAGCTATGCCGTCCGATAAGCCAAATAATTGAGATCTATCTGAATGGGATTCGAGCCTAGATGTTAAGTCGCTCTGTCATCGTTGTTTTCCTGGTGTACTCTTGCATGCATGGTCGCATGGTGAAGGTTCACAGGTGTTAGGCAGTACTTTACTTTGTCATAAATTTGTGATGTCTTCCACATTAGCTGTTATCAATATTGCCTTATAAAGATCAAAAGGTGGAGATGATGTACATAGATAATTTTCATTTTGTAGTGAAAGGGTAACTTTTATAGAGTATGTAGACGTTATGAAGTAAGGTTTTAAAACGCGAATGACATACATGTTTAAACACTATGATGGCACTAGAAAAATTGTCTTCAGTTTTGTAAAATGTGGCTTAACCTCTAAAATTGGGTTTTGGTAAAGTGAATATTGTTACGCTTACTGAGGCTAGAGGTCTTTTTGTCTAAAGCACCAGGTTTCGGACCACAGTTCTTTCGGTGTCTATTTAGATCCTAGCCAGTAACTTTTCAGTCGGTTTGCGAAAATTTGTGGTCATGTTTTTTATCATTTTCAACCTGGCTTGATCATATTTTATTAATTTTAAATGAAGCATTTGTAAAATTCCGTCCACACTCTCATTCATCTGCCTTATTCTTCAATACAATTGTTGACTCTTTCCGAGAACAACTGATATTGTTGTTCTCACATCTCTTCTAAATCTCATTTTACGCACTTGTAAATATTTTTAATCACCACCAGTTTTTTCACTTATTTTCTGCAAATTTATTCTTTACATACGTCTACGCATGTCAACATCTTGTATTCAAATTTTGATTGGTTGCTGTAATTGAAAAAAAAAGAAGTAGAAGAATCATGAAATTTAAAATATGAATAGCAAGATAATTGAACTAAACTAAAATGATCAGAAACATATATTTGTGTTTTTTGGGTGTTTTCTTTTACTTCAGGGAGTGTACTAATACAATTTTCATTGGCAGATACAAGTATGTTTTCTCCAATTCATTACTTGTAATTCCCTACTAACAACGAAATAAAAATTACGTTCCCTGTTCTAAATAAACGTAAAAAAGATGACCTTCATGATGTAAATTAATTAAACAATAATCAGAGTGATTCAGAACACGCCAGTCAAATCAATGAATTAGATGCCTCTGTAAACAGTGAGATTTGATTAAACAATATAGGTTTATAATTAGACACGAAAAATCACCAAGAAGGACAGACAACACAGTGTGATTACGGTCCAGAATCAATAAGCCCCATTCTCACATATTATCACGGGCCTATCATGTGGATTAATGTTGTGCTAAAAGACAATTAACCAATAATTCACACCTAACAATAAATTGTCTTACATCTCCCTGGTTATTTCTACTATATATATGGTCTATTACCGCTTTACAATGTCACCCTTCTAAGTTAATAACTCTTTTCACCCGTTTTTGTAATAGCTTCATTGCAAGAGTAAACCTTGATTGACAGACAATCTTGTGAAACATACATCAGATTTCATTCTTTCAGCAAGCCAATAAATACGGCTTAACTGATATTTATAAGATGATTTTAAGCATTGGGTTACTAATTCTCTGACGCAGGGCACTCGCTCACTCACAAGCTAGAAGACAGAACTACAGATTAAGGTAAGTTGGATATAACAAATATAATCCGAAAATTACAAACAGCTTAAGAATTATTAAAAATTTAAATTGTGCTAAAAAAAGAAAAATTACGTAAATTAAGCAACTGACGGATAAAGCGCAGATGTCTAGGCGATTGTCAGCAAAATTAGCATTCAAAGTATATTCAATAATTAACTAGGGGTTTCAATGGCCAGGTGGTGTAAAGCATGCAATAACGAGCCAAATCGCCCATTATCGCACAGGTTCGAATGTCACTCTGTTACATCCTAGTGTGAGAAAATTGTCAGATCGCTTGCCAAAAGTCGGTGGTTTTCTTCGAGAATACAGGTTTCCTCCACCATCAAATATCTGAACAAAATGAAATCAATGACAAGGGCCTTAGATACTCTGAATGTAAACCAATCCAATCGAAATTTCTCTAGAACGATATTTGTACAAGATGGGCAACCTATTGAGAAAAAAGTATAATTCTAGTTGAAAACGGCAAAACTGAACTTCTTCAGCGCCGAAGGCAATGATTAAAATCGAGATGACCCGTAACATTTACCGCTTCATAACAATTACAAATCCGATGGTTGTAAAATCTTCTTATGGACTAAAATTATACATGATTGACATGACTGATCATATACAATAAATCCCTTCGTAAGCCAATAAAACATCTAGACTATTACTTTAATTTGGCAGTTGAAAGCTGCTTCATCTCTGACGCAAGTCACTTGCTCGCCAAGTCTTAGCTTGATAAAATATTATTTTATGAACTTTAAGAATGACGTGCGTTTTTAAAAACTATTTCGATTCGTTGTAGTATAAGTGAATTGTTTTAGGATTTTAATTGCATAGATACACTTTTTGCCTTATCTCAACTTCCCGAGACACCGAGACATAGAAGTTATTTGGTCGTTTGTGTCGTCAATCTTCTTGATGTTAGTCACGACTTTTGGCACTGAAGACTGTAAATGATACGAAATTAAAGAGAAACTTGAAACATACATTCACATTACAACTATCAACACGTTTAAAACTTAAAACTTAAATCTAGGTAATATAACCTATGTTACAAATATGAAACATCTTGGGTATAAATAAAGGTAAATACATGAGGATTTTTATGTTTAAATTTAATGACACATGCACAAAGCCGTTGCTTTTGTGGCGAGTGGTCTTATTCGTGTACTCATGTCGTAGAAACCCGCTGTGACAGATCTAAGTGTAACAAAGTAAGTTTATCTGGGTTTTTTTTATTGTGCACTCCGATTTTACTCCACCTAAACCATGTAAACAGAGCTAAGTAAAAGAATCTTGACTGGTGTTGTTAAGCATCATTTCTCCTCTTCACTCCTTTTGAAGCCGAGTCCCGTCCCTAGCAGGGATAAAGTACGTCACTGATTTTAACTCGTAAGGCAATTAGTATGTTGAAAAGTTATACAAGAATTCATCGTTCAGTAGTTTTTATCTTATAACACTTAAAGTGTAAGTACAATGAAAAACGATATTAACATATTTTAATAAACTCCTTTCCGTGAGACGAACGCCGTATTTCTTTCAAAAATCGAATCACTAATTACGGAGAAATTTTGAAATAACCCCTTTTGCACACCTGAATGGAAACTTGAATTTCTCTCTGATGACTCGTGACGTCACAAGTGTGACAGCCAATGTTTGCAGACATGCGCATAAGCACCCACTTGTTTACAACATAAACAAGTATGGCGCCCGCCGAAACTTAAAAATGTTCAGTCAAACCGCATTAAAGGATCTCCACTGAGGACAACTTTACATAGGTTTAGTAAGAAGAAGACGAATAAATCGCAAGTGATCTGTTAATGCATTATGATGAGGTTTGGTGGTTAAATTAGCCTGTAAACAGCCGCAACCGTTCCATAACACATGCACATGACCCCTCCTCCCTGTTGTTGATGTTGAGTTCATAGCAGAATTTAATCACGACTGACCTAATAATCCTTAAATCCTTTGCTAACAAAACAATCGTTGCCGTATAACGTGTATGTTGCGATATAGCTATCTGTTTGTCGGTCACTTCCAAGACCAGGGTTGGGCGAGCCTCAAAATGCAATAGGGAAAGAAAAATACAGCGACCAAACCGAGACTCGAACCCAAGACCTTCCCAACAATACTTGCGGGATATACTACGTCGTAACTACTGGGTTCGGTCAACCACACTTGCTTTTCAGTATGGAGAGGGGGTAGGGTCACAAATGTAAGTACTGGTTACAAAATGGCTTACATCATAACTAGAAGGTGCAAGGGGATGGTTGAATGCAAGCTACATCACACCAGAAACTTTTTCTTGTTGATGGAAGCACAAGTTCATGTTGTGTGAAATTCATGTGTTTCTGGTTTGCTTTGAATCAGCACACATGTCAATGCACCAGCAATATGGAAATGGTCAGATGTTATACTGTCTGCCTCTCATGATGTAAAATATAAGAACATCTTATTTATTTAGTCAACATTGAATTATCCACAGAAAAAGGAAACTGCAACTTTCCTGTGTGCCTGCTCCTGCAGCTTTGAGAAATTCAGTTGACTGCATCTGGAAGTCATAGACTCCTACTGGTTGTGTTAGTTTAGGTATAATGGACTGAGTGGTAACTGGCTTCAGTGCAAAGATAATGTGGTAATATGGCAGCAACCTATACAAATGTTGTTAGCTATCAATTAAAGCCACTCTTATATATGCTTGCACTAAGTACCTACATGCACAGAGCCAAGCTTCTATGGAATCATTTTGTACATATCAAAGTCAGGCCATAGATACCTCTTTCTAAATATAAGTGTTGGAGTAAAGTTTACATCCAACCAAAATTATTTTACTTATATCAAGGTGGACATCTCTGGAATGTTGGAGGAATCTGGACTGTCTGGAGAAAACCACTGACATTAACAAACAGATTGACAATTTTTCACACTAGGATAAGTTCCAAGTGGCATCTTCCTAAATATATGTGTTGGAGTACACCCAATCAAAATCATTTTACTTATATCATGGTGATGATTTCAAAATGTAGAGGAATCTGGAGTGTCTAGAGATAACCACTGACATAAACAGACAGATTGACAAAATTTTTTACACTAGGATCAGTCCCAAGTGGGATTCAAGCCTTGAAATTAAAAGGTGTAATAGAGACCAATCTGCCACCAACCCCCTTGAAATAGGTCTACATATACACTGCTATCCATAAATTTATACACATTTCAAACTGGTCATTTCATTATAGGCAGAAAATCTCCACAAAATTACATTATCAAAATATGTTTGTAAATCTGGGTGTTGTTTTAGGTAAAATATTGTTTTTAACTTGGAAAATATATTTTTCACAGATTTTTATATTTTTTCTCAAATTAAAAATAAATTCCATGAAAACTGGTTTTAAAAAAATGACATGAAAATTTAGATCATTATTACCATTTCAAAATACTGCAAAACCTCTGATATATTGGTAATATGGATGGAATTTGACTATAAAAATCTATATTTATTTATGGATAGCTGTGTAGATGAAGTTAGCCAGTACCAATATTGTGGGTACCTGTTACATGTACTTGTGGCAGTGAACCCGTGCCATAAAATCTGATTAACCCCCCCCCCCCCCCCCCCCATTCCAAATTAATTTCTATCAGATAGTTTTTGAGTAAGATCTATAAAAAACTCTTGAGTACTGGTAGTAAAAACAAACTATTTCTCAAAAATAATTTTAATACATGTATGATACATAAACAAATTCATGTAATGAAAATATCTTGCTACTCTTCAATTAGACAAATTTGTGCTAACATATAATTTATCTTTTTTGCATTTTGGTAAAGTTATTGAACAATCTGGTCAAGTGGTTGCAAAACTGTAGTTGAGAATCTAGACCTAGCACTTGATGTTCAGCTGTCTCATGTCCAGTATGTCATCTTTAAATGCTAAGCTGTGTATATTGACGTAATTAAACCACTACAAAAAATTTAAATAATTAAATGCATATTGACTAGTACAAAATGAAATATTATACATAGTTTCTTTTCCTTTAAACTTGTCTCGGATATTTCCCTTCCTCTCTGAATTTTGAATTCTCTATCAATATCAGGTTGAATCTGTATTGCAATGAATGTGTACCTATCAAAATATAAATGAATACACTGTATTTTCTATTGAATTTGATCATACAAATCACACAATAGCCAAAATAAACAAGAATTTGTCATGAATGTAAGATAATAATCGCACTTACTTCACATAACTAGAGCAGCTCTTTAGACAGCCCCACCCCCCCCCCCATCTTGCTAGTTGTCATTTGTAAGATTTATTCCTTGTTATATTCACCTTAATTTGGTATGCAACACATTGTCTCATGTTGTTTTCATTTGTTGCAAGTTTCATTAAAATTGATCCATAGACATAGAAGATATGGAGTGTACATTATATTTGGACAGATGGACAGGGTGATTCCCATATACCCTAGTGGGCCCCAACTTTGTTTGCACTGAGTATAAATATACAACTCTGAATTATTGAATATAATGAAAAATAGAACTTGGCCATATTTGGCCTGTGAGACCTATGAATATACAGAGGTTCAAAATTGTCTTGGTCTGGGATATATTGGGTGTTGGGACCCTTGAAAAGTTAAAAGTTAAAACTGAAAAGTCTGATGGACCCAAAATTTTTCTCTTAACAAGAAAATACTACTTTTTTCAAATGATTACATATTTTCAAATGTTAATTCAATTGCACATGGAACTTTCAGTGATATTTGTCTTTCAAAAAATTATGTTGAACCCATGAAAAAAGGCAAAAGGTCCTGGACCTTTAATTAAAAAAATATGTTTGAAATCTTGAACCCCTTATTTATATGTCACATATGCCTTAATTAACACTCACCTGAGGATATGTCCCAAATCTACTGAAGTAGTTAAATAAACAATAACATTAATTACAAGGACTGTCAAAATCTTGTCAATTTTGAACCCCACTGTTATCATGACAGATCAATGTAAATTCCATCATGTGACTGCTATACTGTATTTGTTAAGCCTTCATTATCTTTTTATATGCAATTTGTTTTATCTGAAAAGAGAAATATTTTAAGTATTAAAAGAGGCTTCATTGAAAACAATGAAATAATTAACCATTAATTTCTGCTATATCATAATTATGTATACCAAGTTATTTAAAGTGCAATGAATTTTGATTGTTTGAAAACATTTTTTTACATTTAAATCTAACCCAACATAATTAGACACATAATTGGTACCTGGGGTAGGACATGCTATCAAGAGTGTATGGTAGGGTAAAACAGATAGACACAACAGCAGATTAACCATATACATGTGTAATAAGTTTTTCTGGAAAGAAAGTTGGACAATGTCATATTTACCAGAGAACAAGATGGTCATTAGACTGTCTTGACCACAAATTGGATAACAGCTATTATCCAGTCAGGATTAAAACAAGTGATTTGCATACACACATGAGGTTGGGTATTCACAGATTATGGATATTTCAATTCATCTGCCTGATACAAAATTGTACATCCTCCCCACTGTATACCTATTAAACAGCACAAACTGATTAATGATGGATATGTTGAATGTCTTCCTTAGATACCCATGTAACAGAAAAGAATAATCAAATACATTTTTTTCAATTTACAATAAATATAATCCTGAGTGGTGATGTTTTAAAACTAGACTTTAACAGATTTATAATTATTATTATTTTTATTATTATTAAGAAATGATGTTTTGACATGTTGAAACTGACACTAGCTGATCAGCTCAAGTTGTGAAAGTAAGGATTATGGGGTTCAAACCTAAGGCAAGTAGCCAACCAGTAACTTCATATCACACTATATTATATTTTAACAAGCAGTGCCAAGATAGTGGTTATAACAACCTATGCAAATGTAAACCTAAAACCCCAGAATGCATTGGAATTTGTACCCGTATAAGGCAAAATAATAGGATTGTCAGCTGGTCATTGTCATGATTGTGGTATGTGGAACCGGTAGCCTGTACTAAAACGTGCATGTGGTGTGGTTGTGACACATAGACACCTACTTTCATTAAACATTGACCTCAAACGCAAGGAAATAAAAAAAATGACAATACACTGTAGATCTGCTGTAAAAAATGAGAAAATAGTTCGTAAAAATTACAATATACACTACCATGTACAGCATTAACCCTGTCAGACAGTTTCTTCTGATGAATCTGATACATTTTCCACCTCACAGTTTCGTATGGCTCGTAAAATTTACTGAATGTTCTGTCATGTTTACACCTTGAAGTCTGTCAGTATTTTGTATTCCCGTAAATTCCGCCGTTGATGGAGAGCTGAAGCGCACCTTTCAGTCGTTGCAACCCAGACAGTTGTTAGTGCATCACGCGCACTTTCGCGCTACATGTACTTATTGATGACGTCACAAGTGTGATCGTCGAAAACCGGAAGTTGCCTGTACAGGCTTGATTACAAATTTTTCCAGGTGCAAAATGGAGGTTTCACCACATATCTCGAAAAGGAGACCATGTACGATCATGGGGTTTTCGACATTGTTTTAATTACGGCATTTATTATTTATACTCAAATTATCGAAAATCGTTTAACTTACACTTTAAGCATTTAAATGTTTTAAAAGATCACCGAGCTTCAATGATATTCAACTAGTACTTGTGTGTAAAGTTGTTTTTTTTAAACTAGCCAAATACGTTTAAAAGTTAACAAGTGCGTGTGTTTAGAACTAAACCCATGGTAAGCCGAACGCCGTTTCATATACAATGTACTTTAGAATACTAAAAATACAAGAAGCTTTAGACATAAAACTATGGGAGGTACTAAAGGGTCCTGTGTCAACTCTTATCCGATAAACAACAATAAAGCATAAACGGTGGTCAGATATGTCCAGAATTTACAAAAAGCGATTTACCATCCATCAAGTCATACACTAACTGTGTAATACGTATTATTATGCTTAATTAAAGTCCTTTTAACGGTCGTATCTTAAATGACCGTTGGGGAAATTGAGGTATCTGATCTACTAATTGTTTATAGTTGTATCAGGACATGCGTTATAAGCATTTTACACGCTAATGGAAGCCACACACAATGTTTACGTATACGGTATATGAGAACATTATAGGTTTTGTCATATGTAGCAAATTGAATAGACCTGCACAGAATTAAGTTTTGTAATCCAATAAAAGTTCCCCCGTTCTGTCGTCCTAAGCAAACAAAGGATAGTGTTTTAGTCGGATGATAATAACATCGTCCAGAGAAAAGCAATTATTTAAAACAAGTTTCATGTCACGATTTTCTCGGATTGTAAATCCTAACAAGATTTCCTCAGATATTGATGAAATAAATATAAGTCTTTAAGTTTCTTTTATGTAGTAATAAAGATATGTTATATCAATAGTCTGGAAAGCAAAACACAATCGGTTCTGTAAAAAAAATCAGAATGTCTGCAAAAGAGAAATTGCTTTTCTCTTATTTGTCCATTTTTTAATAATTGTCTTTGTTTCTAGCAGTGAGTTGTTTTTCTATTTATTGCCACAGTATCTTACACACATGTATAAACCAATTCCTTTGTAGTTTTTGATAAATGACAACGGGAATATATTTTAGAGGGGAGTCAAAGTGTTTACGCCAAAGACAAGATTCTTTTACATATATCGAGACTGTCGGTTAGGGATGGTAGCGAAAACCGGAGTACATGTACTTTTGAGTTTGCTTCAACGCAAAAACTTATGCAGTTATCTGTATGAATAATTCAGTTCAAACACAATAGATACACGTTAAGGTATTTATCATGTGTTGTCTCTGTATTCAAAATTAACCCGGATATATATTTAACGTCCCTTAGAGTTCCACGGTTCTTTCATTTTCAATTTTGATTACACCTAGCAGATGTACAATGTAGCTAGCTTAGAATGTACTTACCATTTCGGAGCACTCTGTCTCACTTTCCACGTTCGTGTTATACATATAAGACCACAAAAAAACACATATTTTATTTTACATTATTTATTCTGAATAATTTCAAACATTTCATCTATTGTTTATTATTTCCTTTTTGTTGGAGTAGCTATCCTGTAAAATACATTCTGCGTAAAACAACCCAGTGATTATTTTGGTTTGTATGATATATATGTTTCTTAACAATCCTAAATTTGGAGACTATGTAAATGTTATCTTATCCTAGTGAGCTTGAAATAAAAGACACGACTGATTCCTCAAGTTCTGCTTCATATTTAGACTTATACCTGAATTATGACGCACACGAAAGGCTACATTTGAAACTTTATGACAAACGTGATGAATTGAATTTTTCTATTGTCAACTTTCCTTTTTTATGCAGCAATATACCTGCTTCTCCTGCTTATGGTGTATTTGTTTCCCAATTAATACGCTATGGTAGAGCTTGTTCCCACTACGGGGACTTTGTACAACGAAGTAGGCTGCTTGCAAATAAATTGTTGACTCAGGGATATTAAAAGCCTAGGCTTATCAAGGCTTTCAAAAAGTTTTATGGCCGTCATCACAGTATTGTTGATAAGTTTGATGTCTCTGTGTCCAGGATTGCCCTGGATATATTTGACGTCTCATAGTTCCATGTTCCTTTCACACACTTTTGATTCCCACGTGGCGGGTGCAGCCAGCTAAACAGGAGCACCCGGCCTCACTTCCCTGATGGAAGTTCACGTGTCTAGCCTAACTTGTCAGTTCCAAAGTTTTTACTTTGCTTCTGGATTGTGATTCGGACATGGATTAGTATGTTTGTTTTTGATATATGCATTGAGAGAACTACATACATTCACATACGTTTTTATGTACATATATAGTTTGTTAACGATATGAACCTGTAGAAATTAAGCCGAGTTACTTAAAATTAACCGTTGTAAAATAAACACTATAATACTAATAATAATAATAAAAAAAAAAATTATTATTAAATATTTTTATTAGCATTTATACAGCAAAATACAGCTTATAGCCCAAACACATTTACAATATGAGGATAATGTAGAATATATAACTTGACGAAGGATTGTTAAATATAAACAGTGATGGTAAAATACAATCCGAGAAAATGAAAAACATTGAAATATACAAAAATAATATTTTATTAATAATGTTATAAATACAAAATCACTTCAATCGGTCAGGGGACTTGAAAAAAAAAAGACTTCAAATTTACGAATTGTCAATCAAAGCGAGTTCAATATAAAGAGGGAAATCAAAATGTCATTTATATTCAATAATAGTATCAATGAATTAAAATATCACAGGGAGAAGCAGAAACGTTATTTGTATAAGAGTAAAATAAACAGCTATATTACTGTTCAAACAGGTTATTTTGAACATTAACGTTTTCATACAAAATTATATAATTATGTAATTATCTTTAAAAATAAAAAAAAATATTTTGTATAATTCCCACAGATTCACAAAGACACCAGATACAATAACATCAATATATGTGGGGTTATAATCTCGTTTTTACTTTATTCCAATAAATACTATTATTAATAATAACGCTGCATCAAAATTACCACCACAGTAGGAATCTTGTAAGTATTGGCGATTAGCAGACAGAGTGTATTAGAACAGCAAGGTTATAATGTTTTAATATCAATCATCACCAACAAGTTGTTAAACAGTTCATAACAATAAAATGGTTTTATTATTCCACGCCATTTAACTGATTAATTTTCTTGATAATGTTAGCTATTATCTAAGGGTTTTAACCCCTATGTATAGCGAGTAATCTGTTAGGTGCTTTCAAAGACATTATTTTTATTTTTAAAAACGCGCAAGCAGTATATAGTTCAGATGCACTGCTTTTCAGTTAAACAGTCCTAGTTGATTACGCAGATGTTGGGGGGCAATAACCCTAACAATAACCCTAACAAAACAACAATAACGATTAAGGATGGACTCAAACTATTTATGTCATTAAGCAGTAAATTAGACATTGTATACGAATTTAAAACTTTTGTAATTTGCATTTGATAATTAATTTTAATTTAATGTTGCTCATTATTCATAACTGAGATGCATCGTTTGGCTTTCTAATGAATGCACTTAGATGTATAAATTTCAATACAGAACAAGACTTAACACCTCCTATCAATCAAAAGATTGTATGTACTTACTATTGGTATACATTTCCACTGTGGTTCTTGTCAATTTACCAACATTCAGAAACCCCCTTGTTACATATTTAGTTACAAATAATTACATTATTATGCCAAAAACGTTTTGCTAGGCGAGTGTGATGACTTTGATGGGCGCATACATAGTTTCATTATGCATGCAGTTTCTTTTTCCTTTAAGTAGCTTCTGTCCCCACACAATAGCAAGTATTTGTTATTGTCCTTCCCAGACCAAAGTCAAAATTTCTCAATAATATATATCTTGTGTATTCTAATTTCTTAGATCCTGTGTTCATTTCCTATTGAATACTATATTGAATTTTAATTTTATTACTAGCCCTTTTTGTTGCAACTGATGCTTTATTGTCAAAGATATACTTTTTTTAATCTACTGTATTGAATCTTTCACAACAGAGATATTGTTCCAATGTTAACCACTAAACGGTACAATACACTATTTTGTGTAATAGAAAAGGAAGATCATGATACGACGTAAGTCAATAAGTAGACATACAAGACACAACTAGAACAGACTAACACTGATACGTATTAGGGACACCATTTTAAAATCTTGACTTAGACGGCTACTGATCATGAAGCAAATATCAAGTAGACTATCTATAATATCATTTATTATTATAATAAAAACTTTCAAAAAGATTCCACTTATTGTACACCCAATGGTCTATTATTATATATTTAAACTTTATTACAACCCACTTTGTTCAATTTCAAATATATTTACTGAATTGAATATTTCAACAATGGCATTGTTTATAATATAACAATTGTTTTGTAAAATAGCCTGATTTCAATGTCTGGTGTGCAATACACAGTTCCTTTATAGAAATTTATTACATTACCCATGCTTTTAAACATTAGCCACATATTTATTACAAACTTCTGTCTTTGATTTTACAGATTCTGTCTGTAAAATCTCCGGAACCAGTTCTATATTTAAGATACATTTACGTGAGTTAAGAAAGAATATTCAATTTGAAAACATAAAACAGAAGTTCTAAACACCAAACAGTACAATTAGTTGTAATGTAATATAACAATAGTCTGTTTAAAATTATTTGTTGACAAAGAGGTATAAATCAGCTCAATTATGTTGCTAAAACACTACCAGGGATTGTATCGCAAAAGGTATGTTCAAAGACAGATACGATGATTTGAAGAAGAAAGGCTGAATAAAATGTACTTGTGAAGTGTTAAACGTAACTAAGATCATGATACGACATAGATATTAAACCCAATAAGAGGACAAACAAGACACAACCAGAAAGTACAAACAATGATACGTATTAGGGACACCGGTAAAAAATCTTGACTTTAGACGAAATATCATATGGTTTATTAGAAATACCATTTATTGTATTATTAATATAAAATTTTTCATGGCCACGAAAACATCCCACTTATTATTCAGCCAATGGTCTATAAATATCCATATTTAAATATATATATATATATACAACCCACTTTTTTTAATTTTAAATATTTTTACTGAATTGTATCATTGAACAGAGTAATTGTTTGTAATATAAGCTACCGTTGTTTGATGAAAATGTCTGATTTCAATGTTTGATGTGCACTAATCATTTCCTATATAGAGATGTATTACATCACCAAGACTTTTAAACATAAACATTAAACACATTTATTACAGACTTTATCTGTACCAATCTCCGGAACCAGTCCTCTATTTAAGATCCATTTACGTAAATTAAGAAACAAAATTCATTTTAAAACATAAAACATAAGTTTTTAACATGAAGCAATACAGTTAGTTGTAATGAAATATAAAAAAATGTCTGTTATAAAATTATCTGTTGACAACAAGATATAAAACAGATCATTTAAGCTACAAGTACACTATAAGGGATTATATCGTACAAAGGTTGCTGAAACATATATAATAAATTTTAAAAAAGGAAAAAAAATTATAGCTAAAACACATGTTTTTGCCAATAGTAAAACTTAACATGATACAATACAAAACTAGAAAGCACAAACGCCTCTTAAGTTTTACGAATTATACAATCCTTGATTTTAGACGACCATGCACCAATTATTCAATGTTATGATTATTATAACTTTTGATGCGTCCTGAGCAACCCAACGTATTGTACAACCAGTGGTTTAATAACGTCCACGTTTAAAATTGAATGTAATTCCAATTTCACAAAAGAGAGCAAAATTTTTTAACGTTGGCATATTTAGTTTTATAGTTTTACACTTTTCACCAGGGAAGTGTTTGATATATATAGAAGAAAGAAGTAACTATGCCAATATTGGAACATTGTTTGAATATGTTAGAGAAGTACAAATCCTTGATTCATATTTACCATTACTTTCAATTGGCTTGTATAGGTAAACAACATTGACCAGTCCGCTTGACCTTTGATTTAAATATTCATTATGGAAGAGTGAATTCAAGTAATAGGGATCATGAGTGTATATTTCGTATACCTGTTGTGGACACTAATCATGGGCCATGTGTATATGTATTAACTGCGAACCCTAACACTACCTATGTATTGGGTGGATCCTTCTATATGAATATTCCTAATGAAAGGTCAAACGGACAGGTCAAAGTTGTTTGCCTATACTAGGTATTACACAAAAACAACAAACATAAATGGCACATGTTATTCAAAGCTTAAAATTTCATCAAAATGTATTCATATATGTTTCTTTGGCAAAGTTAGGGTTATATTAACTTTGACGTTCAGAACAAATTGCGAATGAGTTGGTAGTTCCAGTTCCAAATGTACATTATCATCACAAATATATACAATTATTTTCGTTATGTTGCTTTCTGAACTTTTAGTTTGACAATATTGACGACCCTTAATAGTTATACGTTGCAGTTATTTTGTTTGAACAGTATAATTTTTCTCATAATCATATTCTTAAAAATCTAACTGTTAATAAAACTGAAGTTAACATATCATGTTAGCTACAATACAGGTATACAGCTTAAATTCTGATGTATCCTATATCAAGACATGTTCCGAAAGGTTTTATCGCCTTGCACAAATTTTGTTAGGTTTATTTATATGACTGGCACAATATTATATACATGTATACAAATAATAATTCTCTCTAACGGAATTCCATCATGAAATGTCACACATGGAATTGTCTTTAAATGTATATCTCACCAAATTAGTCAGATGTGAAATATTTTAATTTGCTTTTGTCGTTATGGTTTTGGTTTGACCATAGGGTTGTTGTTGATACATCGATCAAAATTGCAACGTGTTTATGACATCATTAAATAAAAAACTGCTTGCTCATTGGGTTTAGAAGAATTAATGATCTTAGATTATTAGATTATTATTAGATTGAAAATAATACACAAACATCGGAAACAGAGCAATATCTTCAAATCAAAAGGATGCTCTTATAGTAAGTGATATCAGCATGGATTACGTGTTGACATGATTTAAAACAAAAAGCCAATAACTCCAACTCAATAATCCCTATACTTGTAAGTTGAAAAATCCTTGTCATATTTAAGTGGAATTTTTTGCAAAACTACGCAATTTTGAAACATAAACGAAAGTGTTATCAATGAAACCTCGCAAGATTTCGATTGATTTCAAAACGAGTCGTTTTGAAAGAATTCGGATTTTTTCAACAAATAAGCAAAATAGATTAAAGCTCTGGTATTTATTTTGCATTATATCTTGCTGTTAAAATTAGAATAAATCCTTTGACATAGTGGTCTTAAAGTCCAATCGTTATTCATTTTTATTATCATTAATCAGTTGTTGGTTAATCTTTAAGGCTATAGTTTGTAGCCTTTTTTTAAATGCATAATGCTATAGAACTATTAAACGGTCATCTGTGTTCAAGTTTGAGATTTGTTTTTAAGAAAATAAATGTTTGATCAAAAAGCATACCAGAAGCATAACACTAAAATATCTAGCCAAAATTATTTTGATAGATCACCTAATTACGGTCTATCAGCATGTATAGACATTGTTTTATGATGGCGCGAGTTTTTGTAATAAACGCACAATAAACAGCAACAGACCGAAGTGTTTAAGTATCATCCTGAATTTGACTGCTATATTATTGACGATTAAAAGACAACGAGAGTGTATGAAACGTCAATGATATAATGCATGGGTATCAATCACCATTAACTTGTCACATATAGACTAACCGAAGCTGTTAAACGGTTTATATCAATAATGGTTTCATGACTCCAGATTTCTATAATTTAAAGTTAAGATAGAGTAGAGTAGAAGATATTATACATTTTATTATGCAGATTTGGTCAAGTTAATACGACGAATTCTTAAACTTCAAACCTTATAAAGATATTTTAATACTGTTCAAATCTTATTGCTGTTTGAATTGCATTTATTCAACATTAAAAATGTTGAACAGGATACATTTGTGTTCGATTAGATAGTTCAACAAAAGAGAATAAAAATGCTTACCAAACACACAAATATTGGTTCATGTTCAAATACCAATCCTAAAAACATGGTGAAATGTAGAGAGCTGAGAAATTAGGTTGAACAAGTGGACTTCCACGGAGGCCAGCAGAATGGCACCTTAAATACAGCCACCAGCAATACCCACTTCTTGTGAAATCGAAATTGGTAATTAAAGGAACATGAGACCATTGGACGACGAATGTTTATACGATAATTTCGGTTGTATAAAATCTTATGTATGTTTAAGATAGATGATGCTAAAAATCAAAATTAAATTTGCCAATAATAATTTCATTAAAATTGAAACTTTAATTTCACACCCGTATAAATAAGGAGTCATTTACTCGAACACCTTGGGTAAATTTTAACCTTTATATTTTTTCAACCCATTTCATTGCATCTGTTTTTGTTGTTTGTTGTTACAATATAATTTTAGCATTTTAATCGTTTTGTATTTGTAAGGCAACTTTATTAACAGATACAGAAATAACGTTTATGCATGTTTATGGTTCCCTAATGAACTAGAACTGTCTCTTGAGAGCCAAACATTAAATGTTTTCCCGCGACCTTGAATTTTATAACCAATGTCAGGACACACTATGGATTATCCATGTTAAGTTTAATGAAAGTCGCCCAAAGCAGCTATGAGATATGATTCGGACATGATTTTACACGGACAGACACAGACATGATGATTCCTATATACGCCACCCTCAAACTAGTTTGCGAGGGTGTAAAAATGTACTGCGTTATTGTAATCCAAATTACATCTAAGGAAAAGAAAACGAATAGATATGATTTTATATCGTCAAAGGAATTATACAATAATTGATTACAAAGGAGATTAATTGTACACCAAAGAATGACGCATTTAGGGAACCGAGTGTCGGATTAATAAATCTATCTTTACTGTATTTATATCAGCAAGGCTTAAAAGCTTAAAAACTTTGCTAATCCATTCCTAATATAGAACAGCACTTATGAAAGAAAATTAGAAAACGTGATGCATTACTAATGACCATGAATTAGGCAATAAATTGAAATAAAGATATCAAGTTATAGCTTAAAAAATACAGTATATTACTATTCTTATATCCAAATCAAAAACATTTTATTCAATTATAAGTCCGAATCACAATCCAAAAAGAAAAAATACTTTATTGAAGACTTGAAAATTAAGATAACACCGCGAACGTGCACGAAGTGTTTTCAAATATGCTGTTGATTTCTAAATTTAAATGATAATAATTATAAAAGCAACATTCATAAATATGAGATTTCTCTTTTTTATTATTTTAAGCTCTTGTTTGTGTGAAACTGTCAGGCGTTGCAATGTATAGTGTTTCAAGTTTCCAAGAAACTAACATTATCATATTTTAAACATAAAAATTTGCATTTAATAGGCTTAGAAATTTATGCAAGGGTTTCTGATTTATTGTTTGGTAAAATAAGGTCTGTTTTAATCAAATATGCGTAATTATAAAACCACTTATACAGTCAAGGAAAATGTTTTTATGGCCATCATCACAGTATTGTTGATAAGTTTGATGTCTTTGTGTCCAGGATTGTTTTTGATATATTTGACGTCCCATAGTTCCAGGTTCCTTTCACACATTTTTGATTACACACGTGGCGGGTGTTGCTAGCTAAACAGGAGGTTATTACCCCTTCGGAGCACCAGGTCTCGCTTCCCTGGTGGAAGTTCACTTGTCTAACTTGTCGGTTTCCTCCTGGATTGCGATTTGGACATGGATTAGTATGTTTGTTTTTGATTAGTAGAAATTCTACGTTTACTCCACACCTATACCATGTATACTGCATTACTTTACCAAACTCAGAACTTGTGTTTGTCGATTTTTTTGTCCGTTTTTAGCATTCCTTTCTGAAGTCGTGTTCTTATTTGTATAGACTGTTGCGAAATACTGTATTTGAAGTTATATATTGCTTTGTTCTGTATGTAGGTATGTTTTATTCTTGATTTTCAATGTCTGAATGTTATATATTCTGTACGAGAGTCAAACTAAAAAACACAATGTCAGATGATAGATGATGCATTAAGAAACGACGTATTTTTGTTTTAATTGTTTTTAAAAAAGTTTTGTACAGTTTTAAAGAGGCATGTTGTGTATGAATTCGCCATTATCTTCAGTAAGATGGATGGATTAGTCAGAAATATGATCCTAAATTGGAACGTTTTATATCCTGAACAGGAAGCCACTACTTTACTAATGCGACATGTTCATATATGTTTAACAATGATATAGCTTTTTGTCACGGGTAAGAGGGAGATAATTAAAACAATGTATAGTGTTAAGTTACAGACTTATAAAATGATGTCATGTAAAAGCTATAACTAATGAATAGTGATAAATAAGAAATAAAATGGTTGTCATGGATTCCAATCAAGCGACGTTATATAAATTTGTTATTTGATGAAATTTCGGAATAACTGTCTACCTAAATCCAAATGCAGTTTTAAAGACAATTCATTGTTTCAAAGATGCCAAGTGAACTTTATCATTTTGAATTTTTCGTCTTTTAATTATAACAATGTCAAAGTTTATTTTTTCAGATTTGTTTTCTTGCTTGTACTTTTGAATATGAAAAATTATTAAATACATAAGACATTGTAATTTTAATTTTTGTATTTGAGAAATGAATTATTTATTATATCAAGGACACCATGTGAATGTTTTTCATTACGACTTTGTTTTTTTATTTTTAAGCTGACAGAAAAAGACCAAGGTATATAAGGGTGATCTATATTTTATTGTATAAATTGTATTGGCGGGAAACTCCTATAGGAATTCAAGTAAAAAGAACATGTTATTGAATCTGTAGATTTGATTTTATGTCTATTGTTGTAATTTTTAGAGGGTGTCAATTGATGAAACGAACGACACGAGAATTTAAATTTCAAGCAAAATGTTAATCAAATCAAGGTTAGATCTAAATCATCTGCAATAATCTCAAAATTATAATCCTACTTCGTCAAAAAATTAAAAAATAAGTAATATTCTGCTGCAAAAATTAAAAACACACCAATTCCTGTCTAAATCACAATCCCAATGCAAAATGAAAACTTAAACAAGATTTAAGTTAAAGGAGTGTACTATCATAAAGAGATACTGCATTGATTTTTTTAAGATATAATCATGACAAGGATTGTCTATCCGAGGTATGCACATGCGTATGCGATAATTCAAAATGACTTTTCTATTTTTCGAGAGGTAATTTTTCTAATCAGTATGTATGTGGGAGGTGACGGTATAGGTATACTTCAACATTTTATTCTGTCATTTTCTTTTACCATAAATAGAATAAAGTTAATACCGATAGGAAATCAAACAATTAACTTTATCTAAAACGGTCATACACATAATTTATAATTCATGATGCCACGTGGAGTTATTTACAAAAGAAAGATATATCATTCATAATACGAACGATATTTATAACCAGACAATCCTGCTGGACTCGTTTATTCAACATGATTTATCCACTTTTAGACATTTCAGCAAGTACAGCACAGTTCAGTTGGGATGCCTTTGAACTTCTGCTAGAGATGTGTTTTAATTCAGACAGGGGGCGTTTAAAATACGATCATTTTAATGTAATAGTTAATTTGTTTTTACATTGTTTGTTCGTGCTTGCTTTATAACTATTCTCAATACTGTTCCCAGTTGAAATACTATTAAAATTTGGATGTAAACTTGTTTCAAGATATTACTTTTCAAGTTAAATGTTTAAATGTAATCTATTTTCAGATACCATTACCTAAGTCAAACACAAAGATTTTTACAAATATGAAATAATTTGTCATCTACCGAAATCTGCTTCAATGAAACTGCAGTAATAAACTGTTTACGGTGTATTTGTTTCACAGTTCATACGCTATGGCTTTAGCAGTACTTGTAATAATTGCGGTTACTCCATACAACGAAGACGCAAGGATATTGCAACGCTAAGACTATCGAAAATATGTATAGCCGTCGTCACATATTTGTTATGTCTCTGTATCTAAAATTATCTTAAATTATTTAATGTGTCATAATATATGGTCTGTTCATTCTCAAATTTTTCATTACAAACATTGCGTATGTAGGCAGGTGGAGAGGATGGGTTTACCCTTTCTGAGAAACAAGGCTCAATTCCCTTGTAGGAATTGACGAGTTTAATTTCAGTTTTAAAGACTTTTACTTTTGATTTGTGATTGTAATTTGAACACGGGTAGTTATTTTGTGATTTATTTTGGCACTATCACCGATCCTAAACTTTATATCTTGACTTCTATTTAGTTCAAAAAGATTGCGTCCATAATTTTTTCCGTTCGTCCACTACCTTTGCGTTTAATTTTGTTTTCTTATTGTTTGGTAAAATAAGGTTGTTAGCTTCATAATTTTTAGGAACTTATAATTGTAAGGTGTGATTAAATCCTTGAAGACTTGTATTATTGTACTTGATTTTGTGGTTTTATGATGTTAAAAAGAACCAGTTATTATAATCCTGCATAGGGTTTTAAGTTTTTAATGGTTTCTCTGTATCTTATATTATCCTGGACGTCCCATAGTTCCATTTTTCTTTCATTTTAAATTTTGTTTACACATGCCAGATTTAGATAACTGAAGTATTTCTGCTTACTCTTTCAAACCAAACACAAAGAACCCGACCCATGTCCGAATTAAAACTCTTGAAGCAAAAGTAAAAACATTGGAAACTGACAAACTGAGTGATTTTCCACAAGAGAAGTGATGCTGTGTGATCTCGAAGAATAGATACCATCTATCTAGCTACCTACACCAGTCACGCCGTTAATCAAAATTGATGATGAAGAAACACGGAATATATACCCATAATAATTTGAATACAGGAACAGTGTTCTTAACAATATTGTAATCTCAACCATTAATATTTTGAGGGTCTTGACAAGACTAAACATCGATATATATCTGACTCAACTTTTTGTTTGTTAGCCTCGTCTTTCATTATTTCTGTATTGGCAATGCGGTATACCGTAGCTATAAACAAATTCAATAAACAGGAAACATAATAACCAGAATGAGAAATCATGAATCTTGCAATGTATTTTAATATATGACTCTCGACGAGAAGCCAAGATACCATTTCGGGAAATTATACAACGTTTCTAGAGTTTTAGTTAAGTTGACGTGCCTTATTAAAGGTGAGACCTATAAGCAACGGAAGCCTGTATAATCAACATGCAAAAGTGAAGCATTGTATTAAATCAAACACATTTAAAGGAATTATGATGTTCTAGTATAAGTATTTCACTGATAGGAATAAATAACGACCTCGAGTTGTCAATAGTATTCTAGTGACGTTCTGGTTATCGAAGTTCTACTGTACGTTTACATTGAGCGACCGCAATCCGTAATCGCGCGCGTCATATACCACTCGTTCGCTGAGACCCCCAAACGAGAACATGTCATATTGATTATTGATTTTTGAATAAATAACTATTTCATTACCTATATTGCAAGCCAAAGCTTATCAATGCCCTCAAAAAGTTTTATGACCGACATCACAGTATTTTTGATAAGTTTGATGTCTCTGTGTTTAGGATTGCCTTGATATATTTCACACCCAATAGTTCCATGTTCCTTTCGCACAACTTTTATTGCCCGCGTAGCAGGTGTAGCTAGCTGAACAGGATAACCTTACCCCCCCCCCGATCACCCGGCCTCATTTCCCTAGTGAAAAGTCAAGTGTCAACCTAACTTGTCAGTTTCAAAGCTTTTACATTGCTTCTGGATTGTGATTCTTACATGAATAACTATGTTTGTTTTTGATATGATACAATGTTCTCAGTGACTTTAACATCTGACAAGTACATTTTACTCGTCTATAATAACATTTTATTTTCAAGACATACTATGTGGGAGTGAATTATTATATGGGTATGATTACCCTCCTGGGTCGTACCCTCGTGTGAAAAATAATTTAAATAGAAAATAATCGCACTAATTCAACTGTTTTTCTACGATCTCACAGTGGGTTGTATGACGTTTATGAACATAACTTTAAATCGATGAAAATTACTATATGAATCAATTGAAATATACATACAGTTGACACGAATTCTTAATTCCTCTCATAGCTTGATCATAATTATATTTTTTATTTATGTTTCTGGGATTGTGACTTGACCGTGGATGGGTAAGTTTGTGGTTGATTATGATTTATGAAAATGTGAGGTCAAGTAGCAAAAAGACCAATAGCTATTTCCCATCTGAATAGACGAAAACCTGAAAACCTCAAGCGGATCTGTCATTTTAAAATGCAGAACAGAAATGTGCAATTTGTATTCACATACTTTATAGTAGAGTTTTATCAAATTATAGCTGAAAATTTGAAATTAAAAAATGATAAATATATGTCTTAAGAATATCTTATCTACATGCAGTTTGTCAACAAGCCAGTACAAACAAGAACGAGAAATAAGAGGTTAATATTACATCTGCAAAACAGACAATACAAACATATCGAAGCAAAGGGTTATAAATAAAACGTAAGCAAAAACTATTTTACTAAACAATTCCTCATGGTTAATATTATTATTACATTAATATATTGTTTGTTGTACATGAGAAATGCATAAGCAGATATACAATTTATGTTTATTTTATAAAACCTTATTAGTTCTATTTTATGAAGAATTGTATTAGCTTTCTTCAAAAAGCAATGCTAGTTCCTGGTAAAAATTAATATGGAATGGACATTTATGAAATTGTACATTTCTTAGAGACACGAGCGGAACGGACTCCAGATTCATATTCATTTTTAACCAATGTTTTTCATAAAATATTCTGGCAGCACTAACTAATGCTTACAAATTTAACCTAATTTGTTAGTTTCCAAGATTTGGCTTAGCTTCTAGATTTTGATTTGGGCATGGATAAGTATGTTTGTTTTTATTTTAACTTCAGCATCATTTGGGAATACTTTTCGACTAAGAATAAACATTAAAAACAAGCATACCAACCCAATATCGAAATCACAATCCCAAGGCCAAGTTAAGACTCTGAAACTAGCAAATAAGGTTAAACATGTGAGGGTGTTAAAATGACAACATTAATTTCTGAGTAACATAATAACAAAGCTATATTAAATTCGACAGATTTAAATTAATAAATTCTTAGTTAAGGTATGTTGCAGAATATTTGGTTTCCAATATGACACAGTATTTTCATGATATCATTTCAATATTTAAAAAGTCATGTGTTTATTTGATATGATCTTCGACACATATACACTTTTTATTAACCCTCATATTTAATATCCACTCCACTGATACTATATCTGGAATAACATATAACATAACGGACATACCTTGCATCATTTCTTAAATTTGGAATGTTTTTATCGAATTTAAAAAAAAAATGATTTTGAAGAATGAATGATGGATGTAAACCACACATAATAATTGTTATTATTAATTACTATCAGTTGAATCAAACGTAGGCATTTCTAATGTGAAGAAGCTCGTTGATAATCAATGTTTCTTTAGGCATTCCGATTTTCTGAGAGCGTCGATATACCAAATTTTCAAACGGGGTGCAGGGATTTTGATTACACACGTGGTGGGTGTAGCTAGCTTAACAGGAAGTGCTTACCCTTCCGGAGCACCCGGCCTCACTTCCCTGGTGGAATTTCACTTGTCTAACCTAACTTGTCAGTTCGAAAATTATACTTAGCTTCTGGATTGTGATTTGGATATGGATTAGTATGTTTATGTTTTATGATTATATATACAATTAGAACATCGGATGCAAATGTAAACTATTACATGCTTTCTGAGAATAGGATCGCGTAATATGTCTTAGAATTCATATCATCAACATTGGCATGCGCCGATTGAATAAAAAATATGTTTATGCTAAATATTCCTAAATTGTAACAAACAAGTTTAAAGGCATCAAATAGGAAAAAACATTGTAAGAGAAAAAGTACATATTTGGAAACAACAAAAATGGACAAGACTATTCATAGACTTGCATAGAAATTTGATTAGATTAGTGAAAGTATGTAAAATATATGCAAACCACCATCAAATATATTAATTTATATTCAAAATCATAATTTCAAAAATATAAGTAAAAATTGACAAACTAAGTAAAACACGTGGAATGCAACCAGACATGTAGAACCGGGTGCCTCAAAGGGTTGAGCTTTCTTTATCCGCTAAGGATCTAAGACATGGTGCTCCGGAAGGATCAGTGCCTTTTCAAATAACTTCGTGAAGTAAATTACAGAGGACATCAAGCATCTATAATTTTAGCAAATAATACAATAGTGGAATTTCTAAAACAATTTATATATATCACAGTTTAAAGATAATAAAATCTTAAGTATCAGACTTAAAAAAGACAAACTGCTATTTGCAAATTCAACATGTTACTTCTCACAATGAATGATATTGCTTATTTATTGAACTGAAACTAATAAGATTTTAAAATTAATTTATCAGTGTCTACAATTACGTGTTTATACCAAATTCAATTATTTTTCTTGAGTTTCCTTTTTCATCATTTTAATTCAAAGGATGTCATCAATCAGCAATTTATTAGAGTAAATCGTGAAATCCTGAATATATTTTAATAGGTGGGGATACGAAACAAAGATATATATTAAATAGTTTGTCTGCAGTTGATTTATACAACAGGGGTTTTATTATTTAGTAATTTGAAAACATAATTATGTGTCGTTCTTAGAGTGTCAGTAGCCAATTATTGAAATAAATGAACGTGGGTTATATAATTAAATTCTTGGTCCGTATTTCAAATACATGTAATATTTCAACACCTTCAATAAGTGCAATTAATTCAGATAAAAACAATTTAACGTGTTTAATAAATTTATGTACCAAAAATTGTCAGATTGACACTAATTACAGAGTCATTAGGTCATTAAGTATACTAATCCGTGGTAAGGTATATTGGCACGATAAATGGAACTAAACAAGTGTCATTGTTCAATTACAATAAAAATATTGAAAAGGGCAAATTAAATTAAACACAGTGGTCCGACCACTGCTGAAGATGGATTTTATTCCCAAAATGGTTGTCTAGACCTGCACAATTTAAACAAATGTAGTAATTACTTCAACAATGAAAGTTATGCCGAATGATCCGGAAAGACAATATAAATTAATGGCAATATTATACTTTAACTCTGAATTGTAAACGTGATCGAATAATTAAAGCTGTTGGTTCCAAAAAATGTACAATGCCACTGGTATTGAAGTTTTTGATTGTTGTTAGAATATTAATAAAATAAATGTAAATTGTCTTGACAGGAACTGTTTAACCATTTGTGGTAGTTCAACATGCAATACTAAAATTTGAATACATTTAATTTGTAAGGACATAATAGGTACGTAGAAACAGACAAAATAATGAATACGACACAATTAAATCAATTGATACAAGACTGGACAAAGAACTACAAATACATATTGGATCACTTCTCGTAAAAATATTTCAAAATAGGAGTACATTTCAGGTGGTGTAGTTATAGTAAAATATTGAGTCTGCCTTCAATTTATCTACAATTACCTTTATGCCATTGTACATATTGAAACATATTTAAAATTTAAAAAAAATCATAGTTTGCCAACATTAATCCAAATACCTTTCGTATTTATGACTTATATAATTTCGAGAAAACTTTTTTTTTCATATTTTCAATTATTATATTTTAGGGAATATACTAATCCATATATAAATCACAATTCCAAAGTTAAAACTTTAAAAGTTTAAACATGAATATTTAAATTTCAACAAAGTTCTATCATTTCAATTGTTCGTTCACTTTTCAGAATCAATTTTATTACAACGCATTCAATAAGTGCAGGTAAAATATATCAACACGCTTATTTTTCAAAGCTGCAGTAGCTTAGTGTATTGTATCATGAATTTTAAGATCACCGGGTTATTGAGTATATTTATCTGCAGTAAATGCAAAAGTACAGTGTAACATTAGCACAACAACAAACTTAATTATAAAATAAAAATACTGTAAATCAGGAATTTAATGCGTCATGAAATAAATGCGAATTGTCGATTTTGCTGTAAAATGCGTATTTAAATTAATGCGATTTTTTTTAAATTCCAAAAATTACTTTTGCCATTTTTTATCTTGAAAAAATAACAAAAAATGTTGAATTATTTTCTTATGACTTGTTTATTATTCCATAAACATGTAATAATCATACACTTCGGCACCACAAAGAAATTCGTTTGGTGCATAAAAAGAATGTCCCGTTTCACTGTAAATCATTGTGTTTCAAACATGGCAATGTGGAAGTTTGTGATGAAAAAAGTCTTACTTATACCGCTAAATTTCTCTACAATTTATGAAGAGATTAATAATACTTTATACCAGAACTAGAGACTATTATCGTCATGAGTTCTAATAAATGACCCATGATTACAACTTCCGGTTCAAGGGAGATAAATAATTTTACATTGAACTTTTGGAAATCGGAAAATTAATGCGACAAGAAATTAATGCGATAAAACAGGCCTCGCATTTTTCGCATTAATTTCTTGCTCGCATTAATTTCTTGATTTACAGTACTTAATGTAGCTAGCTAAACAGAACAGGTTTGGTTTACCTGATGGCAATTCACGGATTTATTTTTTTTTACTTTGGTATTTTCGTGTGCATATGGATTGGTATGTTTGTTTTTGTTTGTTTTGTTTTCATTGAGACTAGTGGTTTGGTTGCATAACTATATGTTGACTTTCTCTCAATTCAAAAAGAAAAGGGTAAAACAATAATGTATAAAAGATTAACAGTTTAGTTGATATAATGTATATTCTTGTAACTAAGATATGTAATTGTTTCCGAGAAGCTAGATAAAAGAAATTGAAAGTATTTATAATATAGATGGAACAATGACAGTGTTGCAAATACAAAGAAACTCACTGTCACAAATATTCTCAACAAAATGAACTTACTAAAATTTAAACACAAAATTAGATTATTTAGGTCCAAATATTGTATAATTGTTTTTATTTCACTTATTAAACTAATTGATTTGGTAGCATAGAGACATTTAGTCGCTAAATATAAAATTAACTTAGTTGACAAGGTTTGTTTTGTTTTCAAAACAACGATAAATAATCTTGATAGGTTAGTATTTCAAACACAAACTGTCAACCACTGACCTTCATTGGTATAAAAAGAAAAATAATATTCATTTTTTCAGATGAAATTTAGCGAGAAACCTTACGATTTTCTCACGTTTTAATTGCAATAACAGCAGAAAGCACTGTTACATTATTTTAAATATGTATGAAAATTAATTACCATTTGTTTTTTCACAAAACAATATTAAGTTTTAATATGCATTGTGTTGAGTTTGTTTACAAGCACTATCGCTTCCGAATTAATTATACATCCAAGTTTTTGCTAACCTTCACATTTAGCGGGCGGGCAAAATTCACGTTCAAAATCTCAAATTACTTATTAATTGTTACCTTAATTTAGATCTTTGAGCTAAGAGAAATTTGAGACTCGGTTTCGATTTTATTTGTAAGTTACAATATTACACACTATGTACTAGTTTTAAACACTTAAAAATTAAGGTTTCACAATGTTTTACAACCACTTCTAATTTGGAATTGTATTTCAAAACGGCCACCTAGTGTTGTAAATTAAAACTGGTATGATTTGTAATTTAAAACCACTAGACAAGTATTTCCGTTGGTGGATTAAGAATCCCAGAGAGTATGATAAACTCAGTAGGTTATACTTTTGTATAGTCAGAAAATATATTTTGGTTTCACAGTTTTGGCCCAAACACTACAGATGAGAAATTATTTCGTAACAGTTTTCTACTGCTGAAAACTTTACACTGGTATTATATGTATTTACACACATAGACGCTCACACGTTCACACGCTCGATGACCAACGCAAGACAATTTTACCCACTATCTCAAAAATAATTGGAAATTGGTAATATTCATCTAGTCATTTCACTAATAATATATTACAAACATAAAGATCCGTGTTTAAATTATAGCAATTTAACAATCTTCATTAACATAAATACTTCCTAGATATATAACAGGTAATATTTATGTTTTTAAAAAGGATGATTGCAAAATTATATCATTTTAATATCACAGTATTGTTGATAGTACGATGTCTCTGTGTCCAAATTTACCCTGGACATATTTGACGCTACATGGATCTATGTTCATTTCATTCAAAGTTTTGGTTACGCATGTGACAGTTGTAGCTAAGTAACAGAATGTGCTTAACCTTCCAGAGCACCCGTTCTCTCTTCTCTGACGTAAATGTACGTTGTTTAACCTTATTTTCCACCTTCAATTATTTTATTTGCTTTGGGGATTTGGATTGGACATGGATTTGTATTTTTGTTGATATTGATGCAAAACTGAAGACGTTATCAAGAATAGATGGAAATATGAACATCACCAATTAAACTAGAGATTATACGTGGTTTTTAAATGTGACACGTTCTATCAAAGCTCAGAAACATTTATTTCTACTTTATTTTATTCTTTATAATTCTTGTCCACATAAGCATCCAGGAAAATATAATTTAAAATTTTATCAATTAGAAAGACAGTCCTAGTATCATTGATAATTGATATTGATATGAGCACGATTCTATAATTTACAATCGGAAATATCTTATTTTGAGTTTGTTGACGGCATACCCATAAGCCAATTTGTTATATGTAGTTTACGGATACTTGAACGCTTTTGATGCACATGATATGTTTATAAAATATCTTCAAACAAAAATAACTTTGATCACTAATATATTAAATTGATGAGAGGTATAGACAAATTAATAAAAGACAGAACGTGTGAATACAAAATATCCATCTTTTGAAGCTTGGAACATACATTTCTAAATTTAATATTACATACCAATAAACAATATCTAAAACAAACCCAATTGATATAAGTCAAAAATAGTTTCAGTAGCTATTCTAAATCTGGGTGCAAATTTACTCGGAGCAACACGCAACTATCAAACAAATAATATTATCAGCATCTAGTTAACAATCGTGCATTGTCCGTTGTTCTTTGACAATGTTTTATACATTATTCTCTAACACGGAACTTTTTTTAAAAAAAAAAGACATTTTTACTACAGAAATTTAATAATAAATAGTCAATAAATCATAAACAAAATAAAAAAACTATAACTAAATCACAATCCCATAGCAAAACAACAACTCTGAACTCTACCAGAGAAGTGAGACAGAGGCTCAGAAAGGTTAAGCGTCTCCTGTTTAGGTAGTTATATCTGCAATATGTGAACTCACATTTATTTGAAAATGACATTGAAGTTAGGGACGTCAAATAGTTAAAACTGGAAAATTAAGTTCAACACGTAAACTTTACCGGAAAAGGGAGCCCGGGTACTCTGGAAGAAAAAGGGCATACTGTTTAACAAACTACATCCGCCACGTTTGTTTTATACGTGTCTGATTAATTTATCCGTGAAATAGATATTGTCTTACTAACACCGTAACAGAATTTATTAATCAAAACAAAAAATACCAATTCATCATAATACAATATACAATTGGTTATTAAAACGGTTTTATCTATTTGATGCATCTGAGTTAAAATAGCTCTAAATCATATAAAATTTACTGAAGAAAACTAATTTAAATTCCCACTTCAATTCATTTATGTTATCAAAATATATGAATTGTTCAATCGAAATAATAAAAAATAGATAATAAATTATTGAATAATCGGTTAATAAATACCTGTTGCATTTCTAGTGTTTAAGAAGTATATGACATTTCATAATATTACCTTCAAGCACTTAATTAGCAAATTTGACTATTTGTTCTTTAATATCTGTTCTTTAATATCAAATGATATTAAAATTTAAGAATATCTAATAAAAATCTAGTTAACAAATATTACAAACATTAATTGTCTTCCTTCCCAAAATTGATAAATTATATAAAACATTTTATAGAGGCAAAATAAAAATTATGACATCCGATTACCTAATGTATCTCTAATTTCATCTAATATTTCGTATGATTTTACATTATGTTAACCAAATTTTTAATAAACCGAATTCAAAATATTAGAGGAGTGTCTTTAACTGAAAAACGTAAAACCGAAATTACCAAATTTCCATTTAAAGTTTCGGTTTTAAAAATCAATGTGAGGGATAAGTGCCCTTCAACAGTATTTTTAAAATTGGAAACTTACTCTAGTGCCAAACCAAAATCGAGAATGCAACATTCAGTTGTCCCAATGTGCTTTTGTGACTTCGATTATTGTTTTTATTTGAACATGGACTGGTTTCTTTGTTTGTGTATGATGCCTTAACCTATATATCGGTAAATGTTTTACTGTGGAGGTTGTAATCAATTGATGTACTAAATGATATATTTTTCATTATATTCGTATGCATTTTACAAAAGTCGGATAAGACAACATCATTCTCACAAAAACAACAGATACAATCATTTTTAGACGGTTATATATCATTGAAGCACAATAATATATTTAAGAATTTTTTATTTGGTTCTAACATTAAGAGTTTCATTTTAGCACACAAACACAAACACACACACACGTTGCGAATTATGTCAGCATTACATGACCCATCAAGTTGAGTTCATTGGCATAGACTACAATTATGTTTTTTGAGGATTTAGCTTTGAACAATAAAATAATACCTAAAAACAAACATTGGTCAATGTTCAAATCAATTTAATTTTTTGCATTTAGTATATAGAAAAATAACAAGACGAGGTATCTAATTGCTTGCTAGGGATTGAGTGTATGAAGATATCCTTTCATTCCCATTTAATTTGTTATTACACAAATGGCAGGTGTAGGTAACTAAACAGGAGGTGCATACCCTTCTGGGACACTAAGCATCACTTCCCTGGGGGACGCTTAAATGTTTAACCTAATTTTCAATCTTCAAAGTTTTTACTTTGCTTTAAGATTGTCATCTGGACATTGTTTGGTATATTATTTTGCATGTGAATTTTAACTTAATTTTTTCGCTTTGCTTACAATATTGTCGAAATTACAAGACAGAGGTATCTAGTAGCATATTGTGCAGAAAACACTGACAAGTGGTTTATTTTTATTTACTCACAACAAAATGTACATAAATAAAACTACAGGCAGTATACTAATTATGTTAACATAGATGGGTGTGGTTTTTTGTACATGGCACATTTTACTTAACCTCCTTGCTTAATCTCTCGATTAAAAACATCACTGTTAAAAATAAACCTATAAAACGCTGAACAATATGAAATATAATATAACGTTTTATATTTATTCGGGTATAAGCAAATTACATTAACCTATCTGCTTGACCCTCCATAACAAAATTCATATACGAGTGACAATCAACTCAATACATAGATAGTATTAGGATTTACAGGTAATACGTGAACAATACGAAATTGATATAAACCAAATCAGCAAGGTATTCCCTATACATCAATGCACTGGTCAGTAATATATATTTAATTAAAAGGTCAAGCGAACAGGTCATTGTTGTTTGCCTATATATATACCGATGAAATACAAAACCACTAAAACACTCCTATGTAATTATAATGGAATCATAAAACATCAGAATGTACATGTATTCGTATAACGTCTAGCCACTTCGCCCTCGTACTATTAAATGAAACATTTACCAGTAGTCTAATCTGTGGCTGTATAGAATATAGACATAAGGAAGTTATTTTTAAAACAAAAAAGATAAGACAAAATCCAGAAAGACCTATATATTCTTCTCTGATATTTAAACCAGACTGACAATTAACATTTTCCTATTGAATTGAAAATTGACATGTATTAATGCATGTTGCAAGCCACAATTTTGTTGTTAAAAGGCAGCGTGTCACTTGACAATTAACTGTAAAAAAATGTATTTGGTAAAACCATAGTTTTGTCAGATGACATTGTGTTGTAAGAAGGCATTATTTTGGTTGACTACAATTCGTAAAACGCATGCCGTCAACCAACGATCTGTCTATTCGATCTTTAAAACAGGGGATAACGATCCTTATAAAGCTTAACGATGTCTCAAAAACAAGGACAGTGCATTGAGCATTTTTTATTTTTTTATTTTATTTGTTACAATGGTATTCTTGTTGAGTGCTTTATTTGTAACCAAATACAGAAATGAGAGAAAAAAGACTTCACAATCATATTCCATCTAAATCTTACCGACAGAAAAATAAAATAAAATTGAACTTTAAAATAGACGTTAATGGTTCTCTGACAGTTGTGAAACAGTTTGATATTGCATACCCGTTTGAAATACTTGAGTAATTGTCAAGGTGTAGCGTATCTTGATGTTCTAATGAGGCTTCCGTGCCAACACTCTTTGATCCCTTTATCATAAATTCCAATATAAGTTTTATAAATGGAAAAACGTTTTAACTCTGAATAATTTATTTATGGCAAGGGTGTTAAGAACTATTACCAAAACTGCTTTAATTTTGCAGCACAAGCCATTTTGGAAAAACTTATCATGAATAGGCCTGGTGCTCGGCCAAAATTATGGACATCCAAACATTTAGCTTAACATTAATGGGGAAAAAAGAGCATTTATGTCTCGAATTTAAAATTTAAATGGCTCTTTCGATGGGCTTGATACCTTTTTGATAAAGTATGCATGATTGTTTTGAATACACATTTAATCAATTTTTGTTTGCAAACAATGCTAATACATCAATAGATAAAACTATGCCCATACCGTTATATTGTCCTTCGCACCAATGTCGAACCAATTTTGCTGTTGAATTAAAAAAGTTGCAAGCCAAACTTTTGTTGTAAAAACAGCGTGTCAGTCGACAGTTAGCTGTGTGTTGCAAAATATATCCTATTGATGAATAATTTCATGTGAGTATCAATTTGTCAGATGACATTGTTGCAGTTGACAACAATGCACAAAAACATGCCAACAACCAACAATTCCATCAAGAACAATTAGTCAGTTGGAGTTTTGTTGTAAGAAGACATTGTTTCAACTAACACGAATGTGCTCAAAAGTTGTTGTCAACCAGATGTATTGGTGTTTAAAGCAGGAAAAACTACCTTGATGAATCTTAACAATGCCTCAATGATTAAAGCAATGGTATTTAGTATGTCCCACTGCTATATTGTAGCTCGCACAAATGTCGAGCATCTTCATGACAATATTTCAAAATATCAGTTCATTAAGCCTATAGCATACGTTATTCTGCACCTTTACGGTTATTTCAACGATTATGTTACAATATGTAGAGCCAATACAAAAATGAGAGTATAAAACAAAAGTATACAATCCCAGACTTCATCTATCTAAACCTTACTGACAAGAAATTGAAATAAAACTTAACTTCAAATTTTGTAATAATTTTAAGACAACAATTCTTTCCACGCCAATTATTCTTCTGTCATAAATCTCAATATACGTTTAACCAATGACGAAAAAGCTGGACATTCCAAAATGGCATTGCGTATAAGAGATTGATCTTTAGCGGAGGTGTTTTATGTTTTTAATCTGTTATGATATTAATATTCGGACATCAAATGTAAAATGTCTTTCTTTCTATAAAATACACCTGTTAGTTATATTAAAAGAAAGGCGATAAGAATAGTCTTTGAACTGTGTTTTAAATATTTTATTAAATGAAAATGATCATGTCGACATTGCGAACGATTCGATCCTTTAATACAATAACTTTTTTCTAATTTAAATGATTGCATATGGGGGTGTGCGTAGATATCTTCAACGACAGTGTGTTTACATATCTTCAAACAAAGATCGATTGATTGATTGATTAAATTGGATTTTATGTCTTATCAAGAAAATTTCAATTTTATAGGCATAATAGGACCGTCGCCGGCACCAGGAAAAGTGGCAAACCTTTTGCCTATTAATATCGTTGTGCGCTTAGTGTGATGTGCATAGGGGTTTTAAAGCGTGCAAATACATAATTTTGAGTTTCTATCAATTGTATGTTTTGATCAAAATTCTGTACATGACATTGTCTTAACTTTATTTATATATTCTACCATATTACGACCGTTTCGAAATACAATGCCTTATCAGTAGTGCTGTTCCTTAACCTTAGACATATATTAACCACGTTGTAAATCATGTACACGGTTACAACTTAAACAATAAAAAAACAAACATACATATCCATGTCTGAATCACATTCCAGGACCAAAGCAAATTTTAAAATTTATAAATAAGGTTAAATACGTGAACTTCCACCAGGAAAGTGAGGCCAAATATTCCGGAAGGGTAAGCACTTTTTGTTTAGCTAGCTACATCCGCCACGTGTGTAATCAACATTGAATGAAAGGAACATGGAACTAAGGGACATCAAATATATCCAGGACAATTGTTCAATTTATAGAGCATTTTTAAATATCACAAACAAAAATGTTTAATATTTTATGAGAAATCAGGAACATGGACACACGGGCAGAAAAAGAAACTTTTAGTATAGATGGTTGACGCTCAATGTAAAATATGTATTTAAACGAATTGAATAAAACAAGAAAGACGTATATATGGTTATTTACATTTTAGATTGCTATTTAATACCTTTGTTTTTGTGTTAAGTTCTTTTTGTGAAACCCAATACAATAACGAGGAAATAGAAAACATGACAATCCCAGACTTCATCTTAACCTTACTGAAAAAAAAACAAATAAAATTTAATATCAAAATAAACTTTAATGGCTTTCTTAAAGTTCCTAAACAGTAGATAATGGCATACCTTTTAAATACGTGAGTTATTACCAAGGTGAAGTGTATTCAAATGTTCTAATGAAGCAACTGTTTCCGCAAACATTCTGATCCCTCTATAATAAATTCCAATATACGTTTTAGAAATGTAATAAAACAAAAGGTTTCAAATTTGAATAATTTATTATTGGAATACATGTAAAGCATAGTCTTTAGCGTAATCTTCAAGAACAAAAAATAAATGACCCAAAGACTAACATTCAAACCTATGCCCAAACCACAATTCGAAAGCAAGTTAAAACTTTAAAACTGGCAAATTAAATCAATTGCCTGAATTCCCACCAGTAAGGTGACACCGGGTGCTGCAAAAAGGTAAGCACCTCCTGTTTAACTAGCTACACTAACTACGTGTAAAGTTAAAATTAAGAATATCAGGAACATGGAACTATGCCACGACAAATGCCTCGAAGATAATTTTAGATAAAATTTATTATACTTATGGACTATACTGTGATGACAATCTCAACTTTTTTTATAAATAAAGAGCCGATATCTCTGCTGGTGGCTGGTGCCCCGAGGATATCACAAACTCAGTAGGCAATAATTTCGTAGTATTGTCAGAAATATACTATAATTGTCTAAATTTCCTGCGAGTTAACATTTGAAATTTAAAAAAACATAGGTATACTTCTTCATGCAAAGTATTACCTTAGCTGAATTTGGTAAAATATATTTTGGTCCTTTGGGAAGCTTTTCAACTTCTTCAAAATAATTTTCGTTTCATAATTTTGGTCCAAGCACTACTGATGAGGAATTGTATTCCGAAACAGGCGTCTAGTGCTGTAAAATTAAAACTGGTATAATATGAAATTATATCTTTATATGTTATGATATTAATGTTTGGGACATGAAAATATAAATTTTCTTTCTTTTTATATATAGTGATTATATCAGTCATATTGAACATAAGCTAGGTACAATCACGGAGGATTTTTTTATTAAGGATTTCTACCAACTATCTCTTTTAATGAAAATGATCGTATATTGAATTCAAAGGGTCTAGCTACTTTGCAATATTGTTACTTATGTTGTTTTTTTTTAATTATCTATATGGTTGCATATAGGAGTGTCTATATAGTTCTCTATCGACAACGTGTATTCTTTGTTTAAAACAAAAAATATTGATTGAATAAAAGTGGGTTTCATATTCCTTTCAAAACATCACGCTTTTATGGAATTGCTACAAACTAGGCCTATATGCGATCTAAGCATTAACCATTTTAGTGCTTTAATGCCATTTCTACGTCGATACGCGGCATCGACTTTCAAAATTATCATTCTTTAACCTAAAACATTCATTTTAACAATGTCGAGTACCTGGCATAAGACACTTCACTTACGATTTTGAAGTCTAAGTGAAAAACGGATGAACAATTTACCTCCCACATTCGAAATTAACACTTTACCAACTTCAATACCATGGTGAGTTTCAAAACAAAGAAGATTTGCAGATAAAAAGCATGAACTAGTACAAACTGCCTTACGACAAAGATACGACAGGAAGTAAACCTCTGAATTCATACTAAAAAGAATATGGTTTACGAAATGTTAAAATTTACAATTTGAACTAGACCAGACAGAATTAAGACCGATGTGATACAGCGTGTCAGAATATGGTAATTTTGCATTGTAATTATAACATGAGTATGTTATGTACATTTTATATTGCACATTGCACTGTTAACCGTTCTCCGACTCTGCGCTGACGTTGTGACCGGTTAAGTTTTGTTCAAATGATGGTGCATTATCAAATATATAAAAAACAATCAACAAGAGAAAATGCAAAATATATATTATTGAGAAATTTGAAAGTAAGACAGTCCGAACAGAAAATTGAAATAATATCCGATATTAACCTTAGACTGTTATAAGCTCATTTCAGTGATGCAAATGATTGCAAAATTAAAAGAAAATATGTATATGTTTATTAACTTAAACACTTTTAAAAAGATAAATTTGAATGAAAAATAGAAAATTATGATTAACAAGGAGTGGGTGTTAAGTCATATTAAAATTCAAGATCCACAATCATTATCTCTGCTATTAGTACATTATCAGCCTGGTTGTAACGAATGAAACGATTGAGATACCCTACCCACAGAGTTTACCACCTGTCCTCGCCATGAAGTTTGCCACTTTGAGTGTCATGAATGACATTAAATGCGGATATGAGAATTCATAATAAATGAAATATACATCTTCCACTCCTACCATTTCTGAACAATTCCGTAGAGAATAATAAATTTTAGGATATAAACCTTGATAATAAGACACGAGGTCAATGTCCTGGTATATGTGAAGCAATAAGATCACTTGATGCATTTGTAATGTTTTGATTTTGTTAAGGAAATAGAATAATATTTTCAGTCTGAATATACATCTGAATAGCAAATAAGTCATACAATCTTTTTAATTCATAAAAGTAGAAAGAACTTTTATTAAAAGAGTTTTATTTGATACTATTGATTTTATAATAATACATAGATATTTTATCAAAAAACAAACATACCAATCCATGTCAAAAAAGCATTCACAAAGTACGACTTTGAATCTAGCAAACTGAGGTAAACACGTGCACTTACACCAGACAAGTCCGGCCGTCTGTCCAGAAGACTAAGATCGTCTTTTTAGCTAGCTACACCGGCCGTGTGTGAGAAAAGAAAGTTAACGTGCACCAACCGTCCTTTCATACCGTAGATGTAACCAACGCTTCAATATATATTACTAACAATTTCAGGGTTTTAAACAATTGTTATGAGAAACGAGTTTAAAATCGAAGTTTATATTCTTTTACTTTTTTTAGGACGGTGTAAAATTGTTTGAAAAACCCGAGTGATCAGATAAAATCACCTACCTACGGTTCCAAATCCCTAATAATTTTACCAGACCTTAATTTTATATTAATTTTGTTATTACATTTATTAATATTATTATAATTATTATTATTATTACTATAAGATTGTTGCGCGGATTGCTGGTCTTTATTATTTACTTTTAGGGATTTGTATCCAAAAACGTCCATTTAGTGCTGCAAAATTAAAACTTAAGCAATAACTATAACCACTGGACAGGTGTTTCTGTTGTATGACTAAGAATATCTTTAATATTGATATTAAGAGACAATATATTGTATTATCAGTTAATCATTGTTATTTATTCGTAATTTTTAAATTCCTCGAAAAACGAAGCTATGCTTTATAGTTCAAAGTATTGCCTTAGGTGGATTTGGTAAAATAATTTTTACACCTTCTATTTTTCTCAACATCCTAATATTTGGATTTCCAAAATTTTGGTCCGAACACTACTGATAAGGAATTTTATTTCAAAACGACCGTCTAGTGCTGTAAAATTAAAACAGGTTTAATAATAATTATTTAATTTTATCGTTGTTAAACTCGAAATACTCAGAATAGTCGTTCTTAGAATATGTCACTTGATACCATGAAAGTTAAAACAAGCTGCTTCCTTTCTAAATCTAATATTTTATGATATACTATCTTGTAGGTCTACCTGGTGGAATTAATTCGAAATTGCCCTTAAAGTTTTATATTTTACAGATATATGAAGCTATATATTTAATTCTGAAATGTCTATCTCACACGCCACTACATCGGATACCTTACCATGTATAGATACATATATAAATCAAAATAGAATTTCTATACCTAAGAAGTGTAACCAGCGCTATATAGAACTAACTGTATGTCATATATACATGGAATATTTTTCTTCTTTTAACAAGTGCAATCGGCATGTTCTTCTACCACTGCTGTATAATACGGATATATCTTTACTAAATCTTTGTTAAGTATTATCGAGTGATATATTTCTTTTGCTCTATGATTAACATAAAGCCGTTAATGTAAATCAAGATTGGTTATAGCCCATTTGTGGGAGTTAAGCTGTATTTATGCCAACATCGGAGCCGTCAATCAGCGTATTCTATTAAGTGTAGGAGAGAAACCGTGTATCTATTCTTTTATATATTTCTCCTTTTTTGGTACTATTTCAGAAAACATGGAAACCAAAACAATGGTGATCTGCAGTATAGCTGTATTTTTTGCTTTTATGGACCTTGTCTTAACAGATGATACCAGTTTAGGTAAGTCAAAATTTTCTGTATTTTTGGGTAAAAATGACCAAAAACTGATTTTTAGTGTTGTTTAATTTTATTTTAAGCAAATGATTAATTCCATTTTAAACATGTTTATTCAATTTTTAAACAAAATGCTTAATTCTATTTTACCATGGATTACTACCATTTTAAATATTGATAAATTCCGTTTTAAACATGTTTAGTTGTATTTTTAAACATTGTATAATTCTATTTTAAAAATTCCCTATCAAATAAGGTTTAAAATCCTAGTTGTAAGGTGTCCAGTGATTTTAAGGCTACAAATTATTATACTACATATACGTATAACTAATTAAATATTTCAAGCAAAAGATGTGCTCTTATTTACGACTTTAAATGTTCTTGCAATTTTAATCAAACGATTTTCACTTTTTTACATATTTTCTTGATTCTACCATTAATACGTAAATACGTAATATATATGGTAGTTTAAAGCTGATGTATTTTGTTTTTGCGATTTTACTGCGGGGGTTAAATTTCACGCGAATAAGGCTAAATGTATTTTGTGTTTGCAATTTTACTGCGGGAGTTAAATTTCACTCGAATAAGGTTAAATGTATTTTGTTTTTGCGATTTTACTGCGGGGATTAAATTTCACGCGAATAAGGCTAAATGTATTTTTGTGTTTGCGATTATACTGCGAGGGTTAAATTTCACGCCTTCATTAATTAAAATTCGGTCAGTTTGTATTTAAAAAGGAATAAAAATTCCGAAAATGGTTTTTAAAAATGTTTGAGTATTTTGATAATCGGAAAGTGAAGTTTTTACATGATGTATTTATATTAAATTTATTCGAATTACAAACATACTGACAAATTCATGAATATTATCTGTCTACAAAACGTATATGAGGATTGCATGTGTGTGTGTGTGTGTGTGTGTGTGTGTGTGTGTGTTGCAATGGTTTAACTCTTTTTTTTTTATAAAATAACCAAAAGCAATCTAGCATCAAATCAAAGAGATAAGTTATCTGCAATTTCATCAGAAACGATAATCTAATATATTACGTTAGCATTTACAATCACATATATGCATTTCTTACAATCCATCTATATTTCATCATATAGTTACATGTAAAGAATCAAATAAGTCGGTTTTGAAGACAGCAGTCAAGAGAGAAATAATCGACATTATGTAGGACGTTAGCACTGATTGTATGATACTATATTAAAACGCGAATCGAAGTGTATGTCGACTACAGTAGAACCTTGATAACTTAAGTATCGTTACCTCGATAACTCTAGTATCGTTTTTTAGATTAATACTCGAAAGCCATTTTGCGGCCGATTGGTCTAAAACACCGGCTTCCAGATCACATCGCTTTTCTACGCCAAGGTGCGAATCGTACTCGGGGCAAGTTCTAACGTGAGAAATTGTCATCTCTTGCCGAAGATTTATGGTTTTCTTCTGGTCTTCTTAACATTTCTGGACTTACTGCCTCCATATAAATGAAATAAAAAAGCGCTTGCGCGTTTAACATTTTTCATGTGTGAAAAATTGTTATTTCGCTTGTCAAAGTTAGACACTTTTTCAACAGGTAAATTTCTTCCTCTAAAAACATAACCGATTGCTTCCAGAACATTTAGTTTTTTAGATATAAAACCTGATTACTCTGCTCTATTTTGAATCTTTCGATTACTCAAATTTGACCCCTTGCATTTCGATTCTTTAAGTCCCCGGTAACGAATTTCGGAAGCAACTTATTGTTATTGTATGTTTTTATTATTTCCTTTCGTAAATTGTCAGAGTTTGTCCCAAAGAGCGAAAGAGTTACAAGTTTGAAACGTTTTACAAATGTACAGTGTCACATGGAACAGACCTGTTGATTTTTATGACTTTCTGCGTTGACATGGTAACAATACCATATATATATATTCTTCAACGTTGTGACATAGCCAGTTCAACTTTTTTCTTAGTCACCATGTTATAAAAAGCTAATAAACATATAAAAGGGGACCCCAGACCCATATTGGACCGATCGAAATGATGAGGAAAACGGAAAAAACACGCACAAAAAAACAATAATGATCTTTGCTACACCAAAATCTGCCTTAGTCGAATTTGGACCTACATGTAGGAGGTGTTAAAGGCTATGAAAAAGTTTCTACTGAAGATAGAATTCACTGTTAATGCTTTATTTGAATAACCTGTAAGCTACAAGGTGTATGAACGACCTTGTATCTCAGGGACTGAAACAATTAAGTAATACCATAACAACGGCTCGCTCTTAGGAGAAACCACTGTAGAAATACAACGGACATTATCACGCTTTGATAAAGACTATAGCCATTATAATGGATTGACAATATCTCTTAAACACGTCTAAACAATAGAATTGACGTAGCCATTTTATAGTTATATAGTCTTAACAATTAATTAAAGATTGCACACTCCTTAACGAAGACAAGAAAATAAAGTAAAAACACAATCGTGTTTCATAACTAGCATCTCTGGGGAATAGTATTTTTTGTAGTATAGTTAACAAAATAATAATATAATACAATTATTTTAAGGGTATTTGTTTGCAACGTCTGTAGGAATATTATTTTCTAAACATAAACTATAATAATATTGATGTTGGTTATTTAAATGGCACTGGCCACGGCGCTGGTCATTTATTTATCTACCCGTGTATGTCGGGTGCCTTAACATGTGATTTTCTTTTTAATATTCTACTGTCTGTCAAGTCTGTCATTTGCTTTAGCTGTTCACTTCTTGATATAAGTGAAATATTCTAAACTCAATGACCTCTATATAAATAAAATATTTTATACTTGGACGTAAAACATCTCATTCGATTTATCAACCTTTTGCATAATAATGTACAGGAGGAACAATAACTTGTTTTTTATAGCCATTGTCTATTATCAAGTCTATGTTTTCAACAGACTGCTTTCATCTAATCAAAAACAAATATACTAATCAATCCGAATCACAATCCAAAAGCAAAGTAAAAACTTTGGAACTGACAAATTTGGGTAGACACGTGAACTTCCACCAGGGAAGTGAGGTCGGGTGATCCGGAAGGGTAAGCACCTCCTGTTAAGGTAGCTACACCAACCACGTGTGTAATCGAAATGAAATTTTGTGAAAGGAATGTGAAACTATGGAACATCAAATATATCTAGGGCGGCAATCCTCGATACAGAGATGTTAAACTTATACTAGTATACAATACTGTGATGGCGACCATAAAATTTTTAAGGACCTTGATAAGCCTAGGCTTGTAATTACCCTGTGTCAACAATTTATTTGCAAACAGCCTGCTTCGTTGTAAAAAGTTCCCGTACTATCAATTCCCTTCACCTTTGTATTAAGAATTTTGATGTTTGGCATCCCCTTTTTGTAATTGAAAATTAGCTAACAGTAATGTCATGTTCTTACAGTCAACACATAGATAGTTGTATTTCTATTACATTTATTGAGGCTACATTTTTTTTCACTTGTTACCGGGTAATTTTCTTATGATAACAAAACAGAAAACATGTCTTTTCTATAATGTTAGAAATTGAATGTTTTATGTTCGTTTGAATCTGTAAATCAGTTGAAAAACAAGAAAAAAATGAATCTCTGTTCTTCAAGTAAATTAAAGCAACTAGAATTTAATTTCACTCATCTAAAGTTCAGAATTGATCTTCTTTTTAATTCGCTTTGAATGCCTATCAAATGCTATCAATAATATAAATAATTTAATGGGACATAAAACACAAAATTAATGAAAAGTCATGGAATTATGAAATTTGTAGCCTTGGCAACGACTAATGCAAAGCATTAAAAGCCACAACATTACGCATGGAATAAACCGAGATTTCATAATGACGGCTGTAGCTAGGATAAACAGGAGACACTTACCCCCTTTCCTGGTCAACCCACACGTGTTTGACTTTTTGGCCAGTTTTAATGTACATCTTTGCTTTGATAATGAGATTAGTACATTGGTTGGTATGCTTGTTTTTGAACTGTCGGTTTGGTAAAAGTAATTCTGTCAAAAATAAGCCAAAGTAATATGAACCTGTCTGACAAAGAAAAAGCCCTTCCAACTGTAGGACGGGTATGAACGAGCAAGATGTCCGTATAAAATAATTCCACTACACATGGAACATATTTACAGTGTGTCACGTCATTTCTTATCTTTAACTATGAATGTTACTTTAGGGACTACAACATAAAATAAAAAGGTTTCCAACTCGTAGGTGTAAAAACTAATAGAAAGTACGGAAAACGTTATTGCACATCGAACTTCTGTTCAAAGTATGACGTCAATCTGAAAAATTAGCATAACAATATATTTTTCCAAATTTTATAGGCATATAAAGAAATAGGACTCCCAGAAAGGACAACGTCACTACATATGAAACATGTTCACGAAATTTAAAACCATTCCCTCAAACAATATCATTTCTGTGTTGAAAAGATAAGAGTAAGCTTATTGGCGTTTTAAGTAGGGTTATAAAGTTATAAAGGAACACGGGGAAACACACAGAAACAACCCCCTCCCCCGAGAAAAAGACCCTGAAAGCACGCATGTCTACACATGCTTGGTGTTTACAAAGTGTAAATGTATTGCACCGGATATTTTTAACCGAGTGTTATAGATTTTAAGTACGCATCATTTTATTCAATATATTCTGGACTATGGAGTAAAGTAAAATAGTTCTACTGCATCTAATTTAAAACGATATTCATTCTAAGGCATTTTAAATTAGGTTAGCAATGCATCTAGTGAGTATTGTTGGTTAAAACAATCTATACAATATACAGAGATAAATGAGTTTTGTGTTTATTTACCTGTATTTTAAGGAAGTTAAATGTAGTTCTATTTCAATCCATTCAGATGCATTCGGATGCAGAAGTAATGATATGTTGTAGCTATAAAAAAGGAAATAATAAGTGTCCAGGATTGTCATGTCATATAATGTCATTGACGTCAAAATACATTTGATGACGTCTTTCAATTATCCGGTTTTTTGGTATCCTATTGCCCGTCTGGTTGCATTTAAATTCAACTATTTTCTTTTGAAAACAGCATGTAGTGTTATTGTTACATTTCAAAAGAAAATACGACTGTATACACAACGTGACATATGTTGATATGATGACTTTCATCTACATGTATGTTCATATGTTGTTGTTCGATGAATGGCTGTTGAAATTTTGTATCTTTTGATTTTTGTTGACTTAATGGCTTTAATCGTATTCGGTTGTCATATCTATAATTTATGTATTTTCTCATTTCTGACTTTTTGATTGTGGTATGTTGTGTTGCGGCAATATACCTGCTTATGCTGTATTTGTTTCACAAATAAAACACTTTGGTAGAACTTGATATCACTACAAAAACTTTGTAAAAATGAAATAAGGTGCTTACATATGAATTGCTGATTTGGGAACATCGCTTAGGCTTATCAAGTCCCTCAAAAAATTTTATAACCGTGACTACAAAATTGTTGAAAGTACGATCCATGTATATAGAAAGTTACACTGCATGTATTTGGCGTCTCGTAGTTCTCTGTTCCTTTCATTCGATTTCATTAGATTGTATGTGTGTCGGGTGAATCTAGCTAAACAGAAGCACCTAACTTCACTTTCCTGGTAAAGGTGAATCTGTATAACTCAATTTAACACTTTTCAAAGTTTTAACTTTGGTTTGGGATTGTGATTTGGACATGGATTAGGATTTTCTATTTGATTATAAAGGTAGTGCTATCCCTTATTTATTTTGTATGTTTTAATGTGATGTATTATTGTTTACAAAGTTAAGGTAAAGTGCAGATCATTCAGTGTTACACATAATTTAAACTCTTGTAATTTTTACTCGTTTTAAAATGGATTAAAATTTTAATCTTATATCAAATTTTTGGATGATGATTTTTTTCTGTTGATAACAAGATATCAATTTGAATAGCAACAAGTATAACTGACAAAATGTCAGTTTCAAAATAAAATTGAAGGTGTTATGTTACACTTACAACGTGAGACAATTAAGTACCGTGTGGACTCTTATCACAGAGAAACATATTCTATTACAGAAAAACTGTTAAAAACATTTGAAACTGATGTAAAATGATACACATTTACTACGTTAATATTCGAACAGTGAAATAATTAAATGCGTTTCCTAATGACATGATAGCACAGGGAAACATGTCATCGATTCCATCAATTTTTTTCAGATATCTACTTTAAATAAAAACAAAACATTCAAGAAATAACCAAGTAGAAATGAAAATGATACATTATATTAGACCGTTAGTTGTACATACTATTAGACACAAGATACAACCATCGTACCAGGTACCATTCAAAGTATTGACACCAGATAACATATAAGGCACCACATATCTTGTTAGATATTGAACACTTGTATTTTTTAGATAAAAAATACTAATATAGTTTAAGATACATATCTATCTAGCACTATGTTCTCGTGGGGACATTATTGCATTCATTGCGATCAATTTCTTTTGTGATAACAAATCTAGCAACATTTGAATATACCATTATTGGTCTCTAAATAATTCAAAGACGTAACGAATTCATTATTATTATATTTACTTTGAATCTCGCATTTACATTTTATCGAAAACATTTATTCTAACACTTATTTAAAAGATTATGTTATTGAATTGAATTTAAATATTGATACCAGTATACAATAAAGTTGTAATCTTGTAAGGAATGTAGTTAGTTCATCTAGTTAAAGAACTCCAATTGACAAATGTTGCAAGAATGTCTACACCCATATAATTATCCCACCTCGGTTAAAAATCCATATCCGCTATCGCGTCGTCCAATATCAATTTAAATGACTCCATATTAGGTCACTAAATCACTTTGTAATCAAAAACAAACACACTAATCCATATCCGAATCACAATCCAGAAGCAAAGTAAAAACTTTGGAACTGACAAGTTAGGTTATACACGCGAACTTCCACCAAGGAAGTGAGACCGGGTGCTCCGAAAGGGTAAGCACCTCGTGTTTAGCTAGCTACACCCGCCACGTGTGTAATCAAAATTGTGTGAAAAAACATGGAACTATGAGACGTCAAAAATATCCAGGGCAATCCTGGACACAGAGATATTCCAGTAAATTTTGAAAAATATTCCGATACAAATGGACAATTCTTTGGGTTTTTTTAAACTTATAAATAAAAGTGTCATGAACAAAGGCCTTTATTGAGCACAAACTGACATTCCATGCTAAAATGTATCAATTTTTATTAGTTACTATCTTATTGAGCAGAATATGTTGAATCAATTTCTCAAATTCCAAATTTAATCTCGAATGAACTTTAGAATTCTTTTTTTAAGAATTTGATTTCTATTTTTTTCTCTTGAAACAGATCCAAGAAAATGTTCTGTGAATAAGGAGCGATAAAGTTGAAATCTTCAACCTTTGTTTTGTTAAAAGATTGAAAGTTTCCTTGTAGAATGTAGGTATAATTTTGACAAGTCTTGCTTGTGGCATCCTAAAATGTGACGCGAAACTTATATAACTTAATGAAAAAAAAATACACCTTAAAACCAAATGCTTCATGGCACGTTGAGAAACCCTCCCTATATAGTGCCCTGCATTACTGTCATTTCGCTTAAAGCTAGTATTGGTTAGTATTAGTATCCTAATATTGGTGAAATAGTCTGGACTTGGACGTAAAACTCCATTCAATCAATCAAAGTTTATTTCAAGAATCTTTTGAGAGTTGGACTATAGAGTTATCATATCTAGTATCGGTATGTTATGTAGTATTTAATTCGCTTTAATCCTAACTTTAGGTATCAAAGAGGTATCACTTGTTAATATTCAACAATCTTCTGTGGTCAGCTTACAATATCTCAACCATGAATATCATTACACGTAGTAGGAAAAGAGGCATTCAGTCTGTACAAGGTGTGTCTGTGAGACCCATGAATATGATAAATTTAAAATGGGTCCTTTAATTTGTGAAATATTGCAGGATATTGTCAAAAAGGATCTTGAATCATCGTTCAAATAATAATTCTTCCTGTCTGTTAAAGTGATACGGAAAACGTAATTCATGTTTCATTTGAAACAAAATTTCTAAATGAATATGACCTTAGAGTGTTTTAGTTTTGCAAATTATGTTTTACAAGTGCAGATAGAGATAAATTTAATTTTAAAGGACTATTCCATGCATTTTTGAAAAAAAAATAATTTTGATTAAATACTGTTTTAGACATTTATTTCCCCAGATGTCATTCCTACAGCTGCTTTTATAAAATTATGAAAATAATGAATTGATTTTATAATATAAAGTGGATCTAATGCGTCTTTAAATTGTCTATACCCTAATATTAAAAGGAAAATGTATACTTTTTCCCAGGGAAATTAAGTTGATATTTCAATTTTAAAAATACACATTCTGTTTATGAATAGCAATCATCATTCTATTTATTTATATTCTCCTTTAATGTTGTCGTATCACATGTGCAATCTATTCATTGGCGTTAGAGGTTTGTGTATTATTTGGTGATAATGTAAAATCGTTTTTTCTTATATTTTTATTTGAACATTAAGAGAATGAAATATGAGATATAAAACTCAATCCGATTCTGTTTGATCAATTCTATTCCTTTTCATAAACATCAAGTTTGTTGAGGCAATCTACACTGTGGTAGCTCAGTTAGAAGAATGCTCGATCCGTAAGTGGGAGATCGCGGATTCGATTCCCGGCTGGGTCTGACCCAAGACTTTAAAGTGGGTACTGATTGTTCTTTCTCCAACCACTCGGCATTACGAAATTAAAGTCACGGTTCTTTCGGATGGAGACTTTAACACAAGGTCCAATGTCGCGGTGGGGTTGGCACGCTAAAGGACCCTGCTGTATAATGCCATCAGCGCAACGCACAGGCAAATTTCTGCACCTTTGCTTTTAGCTGGCGATGTCTCGATATAAGTGAAATATTCTTAGCTGGAACGTTAAACACCATTACTCAATATGCTGTTAAAGTAATCTAAAACAAATGCTATTTGCAATTCAGCTAAAACAAATTATATTAGTTGTATATTGGCCGTCTTCACAACTTCGTTGATAAGAATCCACGATGTATCAAAATTACAAATGATATACATTGTATTTGACGTTCCATAGTTCCATTTTCCTTTCATTACCAATTTTGTTTTCAAATCTGGCGTGTGTAGCTAGCTAAATAAGAGATATTTACCCTTCAGGAACACCAAGCTTCACTGCCCTGGTGGAAGTTCACGTGTTTAACCTTATTTTTTAGTTTTAAAGTATTTACGTTGCTTTTTAACTTTTGGACATGAATTGCTAATTGTTTTTCGAGATCGTACGTTGTCAAAGGTATTGCAAAATTAATTGCAAATGACCGGCAAATGCGTTAGGGACAGCAATGAGATTAAATTCATCTTATTCTATGTGGCTTCGCATGTGTTCAAAGATCTGTAAGTTAAATTTAATATTTTTATTATTCTTATGTTCATCTGTTAATCTAAAGGAAACTTAGAAACGAAATTTTGCATTATGACACAATTTGGAAAACTAAACTGACATTAGAAAGAAAAAGTTCTGCATCAAAGATATTCTTTGTTGGTAATTAAAAATTGAAAGTCCGTACTGAAATATACAGTTGATAAAACACCAATCAACCAATGTAATAAAGTGTATTTACGACTGAATCGGTTTAATATCTTCTGAAATGGGCTTCAAACAAACCTCCCAGTATGACAAATATTTTTTGTTCAGAACTCATCCTCATGGTTATTCTTCATTGTTGCGAGTTTGCGTGGATTCTATATATATTCGTTTGATGGTGATGAAAATTATCTGGATGTATTTGTATCTAATTTCAAATGTTTTATTACGTGTTTGACACAACCATCGTCTATTGTAAGCCCGTTTGTATTAATTTCATTTCAACCATTACCTTTTCCACGTGTATAAGAATGGTTATAACTACCAAAGGGCAAGCGTTTAATCTTCAAAACACTTTTGATTATAATTTGAACATGATACGATGATTGATGCAAGAGGACTTTTTATTTTAATATGATATGACGTCAATGTCTACTGACAAATGATGTATGGTGAAAGGAAACGTAGGAAGTTAACAGCTATTTTCTGTTTCAATTAACATTTGTTTTTCAGGCTAATTTCTCATCTTAACGGACGCAAAATGTCGAAACGAAGAAATTAAAGCGAAGTGGCATGCATTCAAACTTAACTTTTATACAAAAAAATGTATACACTAAAAGATTGAAGTGTTTGGCATAGCAGACCAAATACATCCGCGAATGCGTCTGTTAATAGTGTTTGAAAATACAGAGCCAAATGGCACGAAGGGTAGTGAGGACAATTATTGGTAGATTAAACATATCCATGAGAAATTAGATTATGGGTCGATTTAGTTTATAAATTTAAATGATATGTAAAGAATAAGAAAACCTACATCCATATAACATTTACCACATTTAACAAAATTTTTAGATTTTACGATTAATTCAATCGAGGTGTTACTTAAAACAGAAAGCCAGATCCTCTTAAATCAAAAACAAGCATATCAATCCATGTCCAAATCATAATTCAAAAGCAAAGAAAAAGAATTACTTTGCCAAACTGAACAAGATTAGGCAAGAAAATCATTGGCTGCTTTAAGTAAAAAATCCATTTTGAGTGTCGGAAGGCCGTTTTCAGACCCTATTCTTTAAACCTATAACACGTTCTTGTAAGTTTCAAACGCTCATTACGTTGTCATTGGTTCTAAAGGGTTTTAGTTTCTCTCGACCGTCTTGGGTGAGACCCTGTCTGGGTTCTAACCCACGATCTCCCACTAATGGAGCGAACACAACCAACTGAGCTACCGCAAATGGAATAATTATAAAGTGTCAGTTGAGTGCTCCTATCTGTCTTTTTCATGTCTGTTGCCAACATCTAACTAACCTGTTCAAAAATATGTTTTCTTTAGGGTATAGGTTTTAATAATAGACGGCATAAATGTGTGGGAGATGTAGATCTTACTGATTGTATGTCGCCATTTATCCTATGTCAAGGTCAAGTTTGTATAAACAGATTATGGTCATATTAATGTAAATAAAGCCGTGGGCATTCTATGGATTTCCGTTTATTTGAATAATAAAAGACAATTTATCAAATAAAAAGGAGATTCACGCCATGCTCTTGGCCCTTCTTTTCTAAACATTGTTTGTTCCGTAGTAATTTTTTTTCTATTATTGCATTTGCAGAAACACTTTATCAAATCCATGTGTCTAACATGCACGGATTTGTAAGTTATACTTTTCTTTTATTTAGTAATTTATCTCAATTTGAAGATAAACGAAGAGACTAAATCCTAAACTGGAATTGTGATTGGCCGTCGAGTTATTATTATTGCAAGTATAAGCAACGTTAGTATTTTATCAAAAGGTGATTCTTCTTATATATCGGATCATTGCGACAACAATGAATGATATTTAAGTCTGCCCCTTGACATAAATGTGTTTGTTGTTATTTATGTCCCCAAAAACTATTGGGACTAGTTTACCAAGATTCCGTTAACGTATTTTATCAATGAATTAGCAGATGTGATTTATCTATTTACATTTCGATATTTATAAACTACTTCCTCATGTCTATATTGTCTAAATTACGTGTACATACATAGTAAAATAACTAAAACCTGCTATGGACACAAACGGTTTGAACTGCAAATTAAAAATATTTTCAAATAACGACTCCAAAATAAATGTTTAAGCACAGGGAGTAGGTCAGATATGCGACCACTTTTGAAATAAAACATATGCTTTGTAATAAATTTAAATTTAACATTTGCTGAAATACATTTCCCTAAACAAATATTTTATTCTTTCGCTGTGTGCATTTTGTTTTGTTTTTAAACGTAAACTACTTATATAAACGCAATGTGTTAAGACTATAGGTACCTACAGGTTAAACATGTCTGGTTTTACAGCAATGGATTTCATGTATACTGAAACAATAACCTCTGTTTATAGTCTTATCTGATAAATCTGTGATACAGATTTAAAAGCTCCGATGTACTAGTAATATAGTCCCAACTGAGGTTTAAACTGACAGCACTTACTATTTAAGCCATTGGAAATAACGATTGACAATGCTTGGCCATGTAAATCAATGTTTATTTACTTGTCTTGAAGATTTATATATCCCTTCAATTAGATTAACAGTATAAGTATTGCCAAAACAAGATAATTAAGAAGAATAAAGCATTTGAACATTTCACCTCATTCTTTTATAGATTTGGTTTGCCCTCGAACCCATAAAGTAGATGTTAATTATATTTAATAGCACATGTATATTAGACACAGTGCATAGTGTTTGAATCTTTGATTATATGTATGGATTCGTTCTAATAATCTCCTATTAGATGATACCAATTACAAGTACATAGTAAAAGAACCCACAATTACATGATGTGGATTTGTCCTATCAATTATAATTACAAGTACATGGTAAAAGAACCCACAATAACATAGTATGAATCCGTCCTAACAATTATTCCAATTATTATAAAAACTTAATTGGTAATTGTTTGACACAGTATTTTAATCCAAAATTACATGTATGGCCCAAACTTATCATCAACCATACGCAGGAAGCAGTTATAATGAAATAGTATCTTCTATTTTAGCCAGCAAAGACAATTGTTCTGCCCTTATGTTTACCTATAATAGAACACCGATTACAATCTATAATGAATGGCTGCATATTGACACAGTAAACAGTATCTGAACTGACAAGCATCTAAATAAAAACTATTTTGACATTATACTGAAACCAAACACATAAATCTATGTCCAAATCACAATCCCTCACAATCCCAAAGCAAAGTAAAAACTTTAATAACTTCCAAATTAAGTTAAACACGTAACGTCCAGGTGCTCCGGAAAGGTAAGCACCATCTGTTCAGCTAATAAGGCGAGGAAAGAAACATGAAATTATGGGAGGTCAAATATACCGAGAATAGTTTTGGATAAAGAAATATCATATCTATCAACGATATTGTGAAGCTTTATGTATTATTATTAGGTCTCAGGATAAAACATTGTCTTAAAAGTCGGTTTAGGTAGAAAATCTTGAACCCCAATCAATTTACATTAGTTTGAAAACTAAGTTGAAGAACCAAACAACTGAATTTTAATTAATATCGCAAAACATGATGGAAGAATTAATATGAATGCATTTCGTATTAAATAGAAGAAATTTTGCAACTGATATAGATTACACAACCAAAAACACAGTAATAAAGAAATTACTGCAAACATAGAATAATCACTGATTATAAAACTCCCTTATTTCGAGGGGCGCTGGGATAAATGCAAGTTGAGAAACACTGTGTATAGTACTATTGGGGGCTATAAATCATCACACTCCCATTTTAAAACCCGAGACCTGTAAATCATATACATTTTACAATAAACCCTTTTCTTACTAAACTAAGAACTTAAAGATAACATAAATAAACAGATTCATAAATGTACTAATTCGATCTTTATGTATTTGAAACTATTTTCGTGTGTGTCAAATGTACTTTCAACGTGTTTGTTATTGAGAAACTTTCTTGAAAACGGGTCAAGCTAAATTAGATTAAGAATGTCATTGTCTTCATAAAACTCGTGCTATTTTCATTTTATTGCGACTGATTTTGGTTTTGTAGTTTGATCCAGTTTGTCTGAAAGGCACATGACAGATTCATTGAAAAACGTTACTGTTTGCTATCTAGTTTTTTTTTCATTTTCATCCAAAACTTGTTATATAATTTTATTAAAATTGTTAAAATTACAAATGCAGATAAAAAACATGTAACGGACCAATTAATCATGCCTAATATGAAAAAGGAAAATTACAAATCATAAAACTAAAGATATACCAAATCATAGCATTTATTATATTGAAAAATACTATAATAGTATTTTACAACAAGCATTTTAGAATTACACTTAGTAACGATTATAATTAACTTCAATTATGTTTTCTAGTTCACGCTGGTCCCAAGAAAAAAACTAATCCCTTATGATTTTTACTCAAAATCTATATTTATCTAAAATATGGAAACAATTTTTGAACTGATAATGAATTTTAAAGTATACTCCTGTATGACATGAAACGCCAATTTAGAACACACCCTCGTCTGTCCGTCTGCCCCAACACCATATCCATTGAACGAGTTTTATAACGATAAAAGCGTTCGATTTAGATATTTAAAACGATGTATTTCTTCTTATTAATCTCAAATATACATTTTAGTCTCTGGCCAAGATATTCAAGTGCGCACGTATGAGTATGGATGCTTTGAGAGTGCTATAATTTAAAAAATCCAAAGTTACTTAGTCAATTATAAATACTTGGACCGAACCAGTCAGTAGAAGCAAAAACAACAAACGATAACAGTTGCAAAGGGTATACAGGGTAATATAAGAGCAAATTACGCGAAGTTTTTTGAAAAACAACTCAAAATAATTAAATGAATCATAAAAAACTAAAATTTTGTTTAGCACTTAAAATACATATATCATTGATATGTTTACTGGACAACAGGAATCTGTAATTTAATGCACAAATCAACACTGTAAAATTAAAAGATTAGAAAAGGTAAACCAGACCATTTGTGTTTTATGACAATTGAACTTTTAAGATTCTGTGGACGTATATGAATACTTTGGTAACTCATAAACCAAATAAGAAACAAACATATCAAGCCTTGTCAAACAACAATAGCAAAAACAAAGTTAGAACTTTGAAACACGAGAACATCAAACCAAGACGATAAGATAATTTATAGTAAACATAAGTACAATATATTGTTAACACAAAACGTTTACAAACGGTGTTATTATTGCAGAGTAAAAACGAAAAATAATAAATGACTAGAGATTCTTTGAAACTCTTATGAACTCCTCCGCATGTAAAAATGAAACTACCAAGGCATAAAATGGTACGTCAAGCAACAGAGAATGAAATAAATGCACATGCCAATAATGTGCCAAATGAATTGAGTGAGAGTCAATCCTTTTAAACCCATTTTAAAAATTTATTTTGTGATCAATTGTAACATTTCAGCATCATATCATTCAAATAAGCAAGCATTTATAAAAACAGGCCAAAATTGAAAACTTTATATCCGAAGCTGAAATCTATCATGGAAATTAGATTAGACATATAAACTGAAGTTATTTCGGGTTGTCAATCACAAGAAGCAGATATAATGTCAATGAAGCGGAATTATTTGTACAATAGAGTAATTGATTTTGAGGTATGCAGCAACATGAACACTGTAACTTTATCTCATAAACTTTCATACGGAGATTAAATCTAAAACTTGCTACAACGATACAACTAAAAGTTAAGTCACTCATGCAACATTCACACATTTCCTTAGATTATTGTTGTAAGCTATTATATTAAAACCTACAATGTTATTCAATATCTTTCTATTTTCAAGCGTGCTTCTGAAAAATAAAATAGTAATACAATCGGTTTTTCTTATGATGTAGACTATATAAATGATTTTCAACACTTTCATGTTTAATTTGCTTGTATGACCTTTTATCAAATTTTACAAGGGAGCTGCTTCTAAATTTCGGGACAAATTCTGCAGTAGGGTGCTACATGAGTAGTTTAGCCATCCAACATTCCCCGTGCACGTGTCCATCGAAAGAGGATCAATATTTTGTATGAGGAGTTCAGTCATAAAAAATAAGAACCCGGTGTACTGAAAACAATATGTCCATACCAAGTTTATCAACCGGAATGGGATTTGAACGAAGGCGATGAGACGCTGTGATCATATAGTCGGGGTTTTATCTCATTGTCCTTATTGTAGAACGTTCATTCCGTAAGTGGGAGGTCTGTTGTAAACCCGGGTCTGAACAAAACTTGTAAATCGGTTGTGACTGTTCTTTTAAAAAACACGGGTTCTTAAGAAGAGACCTTAAAACCTCATTCCCCCATGTCAGGGACTACGTTGTCGGCTTATGAATATGTGCAGGCGCTTTAAAATGGTCCTATTATGTGCCCTGTGACAATTCAATGTGAGCGAAATATTCTTGGCTCGGACGTAAAACACCATTTAAATCGTATTTTGTTCTAAAGTATTCAGGTACGCGTTATTTACCTGCAAATTTCCTTGTTTGATTTGATTCATATACATTGTAGTTCATAATTATACTTGTTACATGTTTATTGTACTTTAACTTTGCCAGAAATTCTAATATTTTTATTGATTGAAACATTAACACGGAATGCATGCCGCCTTTACTATTGTGCGAGTTAATTAATTTTTTTTATAATTTTATCTTATTAATAAAACTTATTAATAAAACTAAGTTTGTTACACATGATTTTAATGTACATGCACTTTTAAGGTACAGGCATAGAGTTAAATCGAGGGCGAGGAGTGTGGCGGAATAATTGTGGTTTACATCCGAATAAACGAGGTTTTTCGCATATATATTGGGCCGGTCATTTTAAGAATTGTGGAGGAAATCGCAGTCCATGTAGAAAACGAACTACCTTCAATAAACAAACTGAAAAGTTTTCATACACTAGCATCTGACCTATACAGTTTAATGTGTTTACTTTGGTTTTTTTATTATGATTTGGCTATAGATTTGTATGTAAATAGCACTTTTGTCATACTTTTTCAAAGTTTTTTTCTTTACTTGGATTGTAATTTGAGCATAGAACAGTTTGGTTGATTTTGATCTGTCTTATAGCATTTTCGGCACACTTCCTATACTAAATATTTGATAATTATACTACAGAAAGCAAAATTATTTTACAAAGTTTGAGGACATGATCATCTAGATAACTAAACACGGGGGACTTGTTATAGAGCTTCATTATCCAATTAAGAAATTTTTGTCGCCATCAAATAAATTAACAAGGATACGAGTCTGCTTCAGGCGACATATTTTCGCGTTAAAGTCATACAGCAAAGGGTGAGTTATCAGAAAAACATTTAAGATTCTGAAGATGTCACCGTGCAATTAAAAAATGAAGACCTCTCCTTTAAAAATATTGGTAGAAATTTAAACGAGTTTAGATGACCCCGGGGATTTATATTTTTAAGTTGTAATTTAACTAGGCGAAATAAATGTCCCTTTTTCAATTTCATCTTTGATATTAAGATTTATACATTTCAATTAAAAGAATAAAAAACAGATTTTAAAATTTTAAATGTGCGTGCTTTGGAACCTATGTTTGTATCATATGACTAATCATGCCATTTCGTGATATTTTAACAACCTAATTAAAAAAAAATATGAACTCTTCATTTATGAATTTTAGTTCCATGCATTGTGTTTGTTTATTTCCTTGCCAGGCTTGTTCTTGGATGTTTTTACTGTTAAGTACATTTTCCAGATATGAATTTTCAAGTCATAATAAATTGAGTTTTATAACCTCTGACTGATGATTTCGTCCTATATTTTTTCTAAAATATATCCCAGATTCATCTAGTTCAAAACATTTGCATGTTCATTGGCATTCTGATTTTAATCCATCATCACAGATATGACAACCAATAATTTATACACCGAGAATGAAACGCCATGACCCCACTAGCTATCAAGGCTGTTAACACAATGTCTTGTCGATTTTCTCTAAAGCGTTAAAACATGTATACTTTAGAATTTTCAAATAAAGGTTGTTTAAAGTTATCAACTTATTTATCCTTGTCATACTTCTATGAAGTCAGTCTAGGGCTCATACTGTTTTAGATATCTCGAAAAAAGTTAGGATAATACTAGTCTAAATTATTCAGCAGACATTTGAAAGAAAAACGATTATCATTAGGCTAAATGTATATCAACGCTTTGTAATTGTCGATTTGGTTCAGTTTAAACCAGCGGGTACCATGTTGTATAACTACAAATGTATGTTTTGTGTAATATAGATATTATTTTCTAGATTAGACCTCCCGTAGTTGGAGTTACATATAAATAACTGTTTGTATATTCAATTCCCCCCCAACAAAACAACAGAAACAAAGTGATAATTGATGATAAACGTGCTTGTTAAAAGTAAAGTTGCAAAATCACAATGTTAATTTTATATTGTTTCTGTTTTAGTTGTCGGTAATGCCTATAACAGAATATTGTTCTGTTCTCTAAATAATTTTGGGTCTTGTGTCCCGTTTGTTGATTTCGGCATTTAAGAGCATACAAGGGCAATGATTTTTATCACAAGGAATTTTTCGAAACGTGCATGCTGTCTTCAAGATTTGAACTAATTTGATCAATTGTACTGCTATCTATAAGACTTAATGGAATGTAGCATTTATTTTTTAGGTCAGATTACAGGTCCTCAACCAGAAGTATATCCAAATATTGCCGTATATTTCAGTTGGTCTTCGTTGTTTTTTCGTATCCATTTTAGAGTGTCATTTGTAGTTGAACCACTTTCATACCACTGTATAACTTCACGCTTTACCGGATGATGCCATTATGTGTAACGTAATGGCTTTTGCTGTTTGCCAAAACAACTGATGTGTATATTCTTGGGGAATCCATGTCTGGCGTTTTAGTATTTAGAATTTTTTGTTACTTTGTATTGCTCATGTGATTCTATTGTTCTCATTATCTGTTCATATTCATGTCATTTTTGTTTCTGTTATATTAGCCAAGTACATGTGTTTTCAGGTAGAGTTTTTTTTTTCTTTTGTTACAACATACACGAAATGGACTTTGTAATCGATACACAAAGAGCTAAACAATTCTAACAGACACACAAAGCTAAACAATTGTAATGGAGATGCTAAACCAATGCGCTTTATTATACGCGAGAGTTAGTTACACCCATATCGAATTTCTATCAGAAATCATGTTTATCAAAATGAACGTGTAGACATTATCAGGATTAATTGTCTTTTTTACAAAATATATTAGTCTTTTGAGGAAATAAATATTAAACTTTGTCTGTACATGTTATTTGATACAGCGATGATAAAAAGAAAAGACCCATTACGAACAAATGTTTGTAGAATACAAATTAAATTGCTGTAAATTGGGTCAAGAAGCTCTTGCGTAAACAACATAGATGAAGACATAACATTAAATGAAACATTCTCTGATCGAAGAAAGCATTTTATCAGTGTCTTTAACATTCACCAAGTGTTGCTTGACAAAGTGACATAGCAGTGATGTGGTCATCTTTCTAGCCACCGATGACGTTGCTTAATATCATTTTAACACTTATCAACAATGCTTGTGAGTTTGTAATGTTCCTACATATCTACGTTATCTATGTCAGTTGCCTTAAAAGCGATGGTAAATATCCTGGCGACCAAGTTTCATATTCACCGCGTAACTTAGATTTTCCTTATCTTACATCTCGCAAGTTAGATATTTTGTTCACTGTTCAGACATTCAGTAATTAAATGGTGTCATTTTAAATTTCATTTCAAGCTATTGGAAATCTTCTATAGTTTTATCAATAGTGTTTGTTCTCTGTTTAAAAAAGCTCTGTTTAATCAAAGTCAAAATTTGTTAAGGTCGCAGAATGATTTAATAGACGTAGTTTCGAGCCTTAGTGACTTTACCTCCTTATTTGTTATTACAATAAACGGAATGTCAATTTCAATCCAGAGATAATAGCTAATTTTCATAATATTTAGTGTAATTTAATTTAGGCCTTGTTTGAAATAGTTTTGAATTTTGTGTATGACAAACGTGATGACTTCATTTTTTTCTATTGTCAACTTCTTTTCTAAACGACAATATACCTGCTTTCCCCTCTTATGGTGTATTTTTTCATGATTAATACGCTATGGTACAGCATGATCCCGTTAAAAAAACTTTATACAGGAAAAACAAGCTGTTTATGAATAAATTGTTGACGAAGGGATATTGCAGGTCTAGGCTTATTAAGGTTCTCAAATATTTTATAATCGCCATCACAATATTGTTGATAATTATGGTGGTTCTGTATTCATATTTACCCTATATACCTTTAGTTCAGGTGTCACTAGTTCAACAGGAGGTGTTTACTCTTAGAAGCACCTGGCCTCACTTTTCTGGTGGATGTTCACGTATTTATTTTTTTTAAGTTTTTAATTTTCGTTAAAATTATAATTTGGACTTGGTTCGTATGTTTCTTTTAGATGTATTCAATCAAAACAGTTGTTCGAAATTTGAAAATATGTTATAAAAAATCACGTTAAAATTGTTGCAGCTTATTAAAAAGCAAACGAAATAAAAACGATACCTAAAAAGACGTAAAACAAGACAAAGCAGGAGGAATCAAATTATTGCGATTGCCGCTGATAGGAATCATGTTTACTAAATGAACGTGTACAGATAATTACAGAAATTGATTTTTTTATACTTAATATAGTGGTCTTTGCGACATTACACTTGTATGTCTGTGAATGTTATATGATGCCTTGGTGATAAAAAGAATCGTTTAAAAAACCAGATATTATCTAGAAAATCGGATATAACTAAATCATTTGCATACCGTGAAAATGGCGAGATCTGCGATATTACAGAAAAGAGGAAATATACCACAAACATACCGATCAATACCCGCGCCAGGAAAGTAAGGCCGATTGCTGACAAATCTAAGACAGAAAATTCCAAACCACCAAACCACAAACCGGTGCTCCGAAAGGGTAAACACCTGGTGTTAAACTAGCTGTATCCGCCAAGGGTGTAATGAAAATTGACAATGAAAGGAACCATGTGGCGCCAAATACATCAGATACAGAGACATCATACTTATCAACAATATTTCGATGATGTCCTTAAAAATATACCAAATTAAAGACAAGAAACCATTGTTCCAAAATATGTATGAATACTGCATTTGTTCTGGGTACATGATTTGATATATTTAAAATATTAAATGTCTGTATGCTCGAACTATTGCTTTTAGAAGCTGTAAGTTTGCTTGGGGCACTATGGCCACATCAGTCCATGCCTTGTTTGCAGTGGGAGTAATTTTATAAGCAAAAAAGGGTAAACTAAAATGCGTTCGTTTAATTGTTTAGTTCTTGTTGTAATTTCCTAGTATTGTGTCGAGATTTTATTATGTTGGTTGTTGTCAAGTACATGTTTTCCTGTTACAAATTTGTAATTTCAGGGAGTAATTAATGTATTACTCCGCACTCTATATTATACAATCACCATAACCGATTTTATAAATATGACATCCATTGTTTATTATGAGATATTTCGGTTGAAAGTTTCCGTAGAAGTGGACTTGGAATACATTGGCTGACCGACAAACTGTAAGCAATAAAGAACAAATATGTTACGAGTAGGATGTGATCTAAATTAAAATATCTTGACTGAATTCTACATTTAATTAGATTTCATCAAAAACCTTTTTTAACGAAACGCAATATTTTACAGTTATTTTAAGTGTTATATTTGTGTTATCTTAACATGATTAAATGTTGACATTTATTAATATTTTACGCCTTAACAAAACGTTTTAAAACAGAATTGTATACTTATAAATCTTTCGAACGTCTTCATCTTTGAGAATATAACAATGGTTCTTTTTCGTAAAACCAGTTATTGGAAAATTCAGTTAAAACTGGTGCAATATGTAATGAAAAGCGCTTGGTCAAAAACTCTGCTGGTACGTATACACTAAGCATCCACGAGGATATCATAAACTCAGTTGGCAATGCTTTTTTATTGTCAAAAATATATTACTGTCTAAATTTGCTGATAATTATAATCTAAAACTTCTCAGAAACTAAGGTATACGTCATCATTTAGAATATTTCCTAAGGTAAATTTGGTTAGATATATTTTGGTCTTTTTGGATTTTTTTTTAGCCTTTGGTAAAAAATGGTTTTACATTGTTTGTCAAAGCACTACGGATGAGGAAACAAGAGTTTAGAGTTATAAAGTTAACACTGGTAAAGCATGTATATGGTATTAAAACATACTTTGTCCGTTTATAATTCATTTAGGTAGCATGTTTTTTAACATAAGTGGTCATGCTTGTACAATGTTAGTAGTAGATAATATTTATTAATTTGGTAACTCATAAGCTGATACAAAATTACCATCTTTATATAATAACGAAACTATAGAATCTTATCTCGCTGACCTATTACCTATTATCCACAGTAACATAACACTCGATCTGTAAAACACAGAACCATTCACAAAAGTTGTTGTAATTAAATGTTGCTTTACGTCGCATCAGCAATTTATCAGGTATTCGCGACGAGAACTACTTTATCAATTCCAATGAATTTATCTATGAACAAGTTCGTGTACTAGTATGTATGTTAAGTGCAGCGAGTTCGTTTTATTGTATGCCTTGTACCAGCGTGCACTCTCACAATAAGCGATAGTTACCTTTGACATATATCTTGTAAAATGAAATAACGAATTGTTGTAGGTTAATTTAGATTTACCATAGAAAGCAACTCATAATAACTTAAGTTACCTTTTTAAGACTCAATCGTGATGTGGATGATTTAAATATGAACTTCCCATACAGTATTTCTTATACACAAAACATGATCGTAATTGTGTTACAATAGAGATCTATCAATACCGTTATACTCTCTGGTTTTATTGGAGATGTTTATCTAGCCACATATGACTGAAACTGCAGTTTCATGAATGTTACTAAGGGTCATTTAAGTCTGAAATGGGCTATTAACTATAACCGCATTATAAACTGCTGGAATACAATCCCTATTTAAGAAATATTTAACATTTCATTGTAATATTCATAAAAATAAGAGAGACATAACCTTATTTAAAAAATCTAAATTTTACGTTTGTAGCTTCGACGTTCAGTCTTCATTACGAAAACATGACATATTGACTTATACTGGTTTTATTTGAATCTATAGAGGAAAATAGAACATGCAAAGAGGTGGATGGTAAAATTTGCCGTATTAACATCGCCTTATGGTGGTCGACGGTTGTATCCAGTTTGATCAAAATCCTTTGAGAAAGGTAGAAACAGTCATGCGGGCACGACATGCAATATGCAATGCAAAAATATTTAAAACTTGCCGAAAGATTCTGAAAATTATGCTACACAATATTCGCATGCAAAATGGTTTTAAGTTGGCATAGCGTATATGATAATGGACAGACAAAAAGCAAATCAAAAACAAGCATACCAACCTATATTCAAAGCACGAGCCCAACCAAAGTAAAAACTTTGAAACTGAGAAATCAAGATAAACACGTGAACTTCCACTAGAAAAATAAAGTCCGGAGCATTCGGATGTTCTGGAAAGGTCAGCATCTCCTATTAAGCTTGCTACAACAGCAACACCTGTATAAAAAAGAACTACAATCAGTATTTCATAACCACGTACTTTTAACATTAAAATAAAAACAAACAAACATAGTCATCCATGTCCGATTCACAATTCATAGGCAAAGTAAAACTTTGAAACTGACAAGTTAGGTTACACGCGTGAACTTTCACAAAAACATAATGTCGGGTGCTACGGAAAGGTCAGTATTATGTTAAGACAATTAATAAAGTTAAGACAGCCACGTCCGCCATGTGTATAAAATACGCTTCTGTAAAAACAGAAAATCTTGGTAAGAAATAGTGTTCTAACATTGGGTGTATAGTAGCAAGTTATTTGTTCTAAAAATCAATTAATAACTGTTTCTTCCACCCAATAAAATTTCCAAATGTACTAGTTTACATGATTTATCAGTCATTTCGATTAATGTTAAATTGTTTCTAATTCCGATTGTTAAATTATAGATGGGTATTTTGAGATTTATGTCGAATGTTAATGAAGATATAACCGTTTGATAACGACACCTTATTTCATTCAGGATATATAACATTTGATCATATTTTATGGAACCTCCAATTTTTTACCATTAAATTAATTTTCCTCTATAAACCTTTAATTTATCAAACTTTAATGCCTGATTAAATCGACTATGTTAGACAACTTTGCTCTAATGATGTCATCGATTTAGCTCATTAGGAAATGTACAATTTAAAGAAATATGGTAATAAATAAGCTATGTTGTTTTAATTAAAAGCTGCGTCATGTAGGTACATACTATACAAATCAAATATTTAGAGGTGAGTATGAATATAAATTGGATGTTAAAATGTTAAGGAACGACTCGTTCGTAGGTACGTGTAGGGCAAATCAATATTGTAAGAGGACAAAAATGAAGTCAAGTGAAGCAATGGGGTTTTATGCCCCTGACAATATTTTCTTTTACCGACATTGGGGGGGTTACTTATGTGCTACTGAAGAAAACCAAGTAGTATCTGTAGAAAAAAACGACATGCAGCAAGCAAGCTGACAAACTCTCTCGAAGTAAAACAGTAACAACTGTTCCGACTGTGATTTGAACCTAGACTTTAAGAGGTGATGTGATCCGGAAACGTGCGGCTTAGACCACTCAGCCACTGAGGAACCTGTGTTTTTTAAATCAATGAAAATAAAGTCCGTTTTTTGTGATTAGTTAAGGACATGTTGAAAAAGGATAATAATAGCGAGCTATAGATAGACTAATATCGGTTAAGATGATTTCGAACTTCAGCCATAACTGATTATGATTGTGATATGGATAACTTTTAACTCTACATATATTTTCAAGTAGTTTTTTTTTTTACTTTAAATCTAGAGTAAAATATACTGTATTGTTAACGACATTAATACAATACATGTGTTACCGATTGTAATCAAGGCATATGTTTTGAATAAAAAAGTTTTATTCCGTTTGTTTGGTTGTTTGTCATTGACATGTATTGTGTCGTGTTCTTGGTTCCTAAGTACGCGAGTTTCAGTACTTCTCTAATTAAAAAAAATTGTTCACAAGCCTTGTGAATATATTCCAGAAGTTAACCATGTCCCATTATGATGTATTCCTTTAAAAAATATCATCCATCCTTGAGTGAGATTTGTTTCATTAAATCAGATCGTTACTAATACATTTTTGTAACACTTTCTGATACAAATCGTCGTTATTTAAGTAAGATGAATGATGCTAAGATATCTTCGGAGAAATTGTTCAAATCACGTTGTAAACATCATCCGCAGGTCAAAATCAAGTAATTAAGAATTATAGCGCGTATCTCACGTACAGAAAAAAACACATGAATCGGATGTTTTTGCTAATTTGTGAGACTTGAGATTTGTTTTCTGTACACGATATTAAAACTTCTACAGGTTTTTTTGCTTGTGTTGCACGTATTGAAGACACGAGACAAATTAAGTTTTTTATATTCATTTGGCATGTTAATATTTTTGTAACCAGAGGCCTTCTAAACAAGACGACATTTGCGCTAAATAAAAATGATGTTATAAAAAGGCATCGCTAAGCACACACTAGATAAATCAGCCTTCTTCGTCATCAAGAGTTTTCTGTCTTTCTTGCATTTAATAGTAGAAATGGGATCAGAAAAAAACTTCAGGATATTTATTCATTTAATATTTATTTTGTTTATTTTACATTCAATATGTCATAAACCATTTTTGAATTTAATCATAAAATACATTATAAAAATGGTAATACTGTTACAGCTGCGAACTCCATTGCAAATTTAGAACCGTATTTAAACCTATGTCAATGTTATTTACTTTCACTCTCCACACTTTAGACTCCTAAAACATAAAAAATAAGTTAAAAACGTACATTTTCACCAGGGGAGTATGGCCGGTTGCTCTGGAAGGGTAGGGAGCTAGCGACACCCGTCATGTGTGTAATCAAAATTGAAAATGTAAGTAACTGGACGTCAAATATAGACGTGATTATTTACAACGAGACTGTTTGAAAGTATTGTATCTAAAAAGGAGAATTGTATGCATAAAATTAAAAAGTGTTCATATTAAAACTCGTGTTACAACATGCTATATACAGTTTAACTGAAAGGTATATATAGAGAATATTATTTAGCAATCGTACACGCACGTGTTCGTGTAAGCACGATTTGTGTTTACATACATTATGTTGCAAAGCCTTCAGGGGTTATGATTTATATATAAGTGCAAATTAAGCATATATAAAACTTTCCACATACGAGTATTTTATATTCAAATAAAATCAATAATGAGAGATTATATTAATGATCTGATGAAAAATTGATAAAACATATACGTTAACTAGCCTTATGTGAAGCTACAGTAAAAACCTGTCAAAAGCCTAAAAATGAGCTAAAAAGGAGTCAAAACTCGGCTATCGACCGATAAAGATATGGATTGCTAACGGCCAAAAATTTACCGAAAGATATAAAGCAACTGCAAAAATGTTGTCTAAATATAAGTAACAAAAGGGTGAGATGAGATGCCTATTAAGTCGTTAACTTTCGACAGGCCTGTACTGTTTGACTTCATAAATCAATTTCATTTTTTTCATTTGGATTTGGCCTAGGCGCAATTAATAATTTATGATCTATTGTATAATTAATATTACCTCTTTCAAAAGGACGAATAAGTACAAAACGTTTTAAAATCATATTGTAAACAACACCTAGGTTCTAATCCAACTCCAGCGTCTTAGTTGGAGAAAGCATGTCAGGTCGTTCTCGGTAGCGTTTCTTCGTCAATCCAGTTTCTTCCACCGTCCCAGAACTTGCCGCCTATGTGAAACGTGAAAAAATTTAACTGATGTCAAGTAATTACAGTACTCAATTTCATGACATAAAATCATTTCTACCTAAAATACTTGGCAACAATGAACACGAAAAATATGATCGACAAAGAATGCCACTTAAATCTCGAATTGGGTCGACAAAGTGGATACCTGTTTTAATTTTGCAGCACTTGCTGTTTCGGAACAAAACTTCTTATCAATAATGCTCGAACTAAAATTGTGAAAATCAAAATATTTTATAGATATTGAAATGCCAAAAAAGAAGGACCAACGTTTATTTTATTAAAAAAATTCACACGTTGAAAGCTTTATCTGAAAGTGAGATTTGATGTCAGTTATGGTATAGGTAGCCAATCGTCAATACTGAATCCAAATTCTTAATGCTTTTATTGTTTAACCTTTTGCATACAGCTGTTAAAATGGACATCTATACCAATCTTTCTTTATATCAATATTTTTACATAAGGCACATCGACTGATTGAATATGTGTTTAAAACATGACAAAAATGCAAATTGTTTCATGGCCGCCATCAACAGTTGATAAATTTGATGTTTCTGTGTCCAGGATTGCCTTGGATATGTTTGACGTTCCATAATTCCATGATTTTGATCACACATGTGTCGGGTGTAGCTAGCTAAACAGAAGTTGCTTTCACTTCCGGAGCACCCAGTCTAACTTCCCTGGTGGAAGTTCAAGTGTTTAACCTAACTTGTCAGTTTCTACTTTGGCTTCTGGATTGTGATTTGGACGTTGATTAGTATGTTTGTTTTTTAGTAACTAATACATTACTATTCTGATTTTCTCTTTGCAGATAATAATATAGGTGATGCTATGGAGAAACGAGCGTTAAGTCCTGATATCGATACATATGGTGCTTCACAAGATGATTTAAATGAACTTCTTAAAAGAGGATCCATACTCAGATTCGGGAAAAGGGGGAGTCTACTCAGGTTCGGAAAACGAGGAAGTTTATTACGATTTGGAAAGCGAGGTTCATTGTTAAGATTCGGAAAACGTTATGATGAAGATATGCCTGCTGCAGGATGGGTACCATATGGATATTTAGAAGATCCAAGTGATGAAGATATCAAAAGAGGCAGTATTTTACGATTTGGAAAGAAAGCGGCGTTGTTTAGGTACGGACGCAGTGCTGATAATGCACCACATACGCCATTTAGATTCGGAAGAGAAGAAGAAGAAGGCTAACTGTTACACTTTAGTGACATAATAAACTAAATATACACGAAACAACATTAATCTCATTCTGTTTCTCTTCCCTCATGTGCTTTCCTGTGTCTCGATACCTCCATACCTTTACATTATATTTACATTGTCAGAAAAGGCTTCAGATTTAATTTAGTTAAACAATATAAAAAAAATGAAAATAATTTACTTTAAATATGCTGACCATGATTAGTTATCAGAATTTTATCGCTTGGAAGAAAAATGTCTTTATTGTATTTATACATTGCATGTTTGATCTATTAATCAAAATCCACGACATACTATAAAAATTATTATCGAGATGAATTATCAGAATCTCTCTTTATAGTTGTAGATTGCAAATGTATAATGGTTGTACATTATAACATAGGTTATTATATATATGGTGTGTCTTAATTATTTAGGACATGGATAAGTATGTTTGATTTTGATTAATGGCACCCCTGTTTACATGAAATTGATATCATCAATTGTTCTTGCATAATCAAGAATGAATATCCTGTCTTTGAAAAGTTGCAAATGAAAGAAAAACATCACATTGGTTTTTTCAATGATATTGTATCAACAGTTTATTGACATTCCTCTTAATTCTGCATATGTTATCCAGACATTTGAATGTTGTTTTCTGAAGCACAGGACGACCCCTATTGTGGGGGAAGTTAGGAGATGCTTAATCTTTAAGATAACATAAAACGTGGTATAATGACCATTATTTATTAAATTAAAGCTTAATCCTGTTATACTAAACATAACAAAAACTAAACGCTTATCATTCATGGAAATTATAGAAGTCTTGCTTTAGGTTTATTTTAATTTTTAAGTCAAAATCAAACAGTTATATAAGACACGAAAACTTCCACCGGGGAAGTGAGGCCGGGTGCTCCGGAAGGGTAAACACCTACAATTTAGCTAGCTACACTCGCTACATGTGTATTCAAAATTATGTAAAAACAACAAAGAACTATGCTACGTCAAATATATCCAAGGTAGTACAGCTGATGTATATCGATAGAAGTTGTAAAGAGGAGCACCAAAATTCGTTTATTGAATAACCAAAGCATACTATAAACTCAAAGATTGATCAGTGTGGAAACGAGTTTTAAAATAACGATCCACGTTTTACCTACGTGTTGTTTCCAGTTCAATTTCAAATTGAAAATGCAATAAGCCTTTAAAGAAGGGAATAAGAAATTTTATTTCGTCTAGTCTACTACGACGAGAGTAATATTAAAAAAATAAATATAATAGATATTAATTTGGAAGAATACGATACATATCTGTTATAGCAGACTAAGGGGTTAATATTTCACAAGAAACCGAGGTTCAATGTTGGCCGTTATATGGTCAATATTTAATATAATAGGTAATGGCATTATAACTAACGGATACAGAGAGTTTTTGGTTTTTTGCTATGAAGCTTACTTTTAAGTTTTGTGTTTTATTTACAGCCTCTCATTGCATCAGCGTTTAAAATGTATTTAGACCCATTTTAGTAATCTAATATTGATTTGTCAGCATGGTAAACTTCCATCTCTGTATGTAAACGCATGTGACATCCGTTTCAGATCCTGTAAAATAATCGGTATGCGTCTGGTTTCAGATGATGATTTTCCATATTGCTTATTCAAATATTCTGTTCTATATTGCTTATCAGACAATCTGCTCAAATCAATTGCAGGTAATAAGATGTAACTATTACGAAATTAAAATAAGTCCACTATTTGCCCAGCATTTTGTTCAAAACAAAAGTCCTAGAAATCTGTTTGGTGGTTTTCTAGTATATTGAAAATCACGTTGAAATTGCTTTAACCTGATAAGACTCAGTTCAAATAATAAACAAAATTTTAGTCCCATACCCTTCTAATAGATTATTTTGAAAATTGTACAAAACAAAAAGAAAACTGGTTTGTATTTAATAAACAGTTATTTCGTTAACATGTTTTGTTTTTGTTTTTTAATTGTTTTTCCTGTTTTCTTTGTCCGAAAAAGCATCTATTCATCATACCTAAGATTTGCATTTTATTATATTGTAATAAGCCATTGTACATTGCCCTGAGCGCACTGATTTCTATTCACCTAATTTCTACCACTTCACCGTCAGCTAGTGACTTCTTGATATAAGTGAAATATTCTTGACTACGACGTAAAACCAATTTAATCAATTCTTCCTGTCTGCTATTTCACAAGTCGGGTTTGTGACAATAATTTATGCCCAGTTTTCAAATATAATTCAATACACTTGAAGACCTTTACTTACTTGGACCAAGATGTAAAAGTAAAATTGCGCTACGAACAATACTCTACAATAAAAACGCGAAAGAAAATTGGCATTATGTCGTTATGTATGTTTAATAAGCAAATCTTAGATCTTAAAATATTAATTCAAACACAAGTTAATGTGGTGTGCAAGTTTTTTATGATCATTATAACATAACTGCGCCTTTTTGTCGACTACAATTTTCGTTGCAGTGGCACCAAGCTGTAAAGATGCAGATAAACCAAAAGCATTAATACAAATCAATATCTAAATCACAAACCCAAAGAAAGGTATACACTTTCAAACTGGCAAGCTAAGTTACACAGGTTCAACATGTTCTACCAGTGAAGTGAAATAGTGTGTAAAAAGGGAAAACATCACCAGTTTGGCTTGATAAACCACACGTATGTAATTAGAAATGATAAATATTTTATAACAAATCATTCAGTCCAGTTTACTACTGCTTGCAAATAAATTTTTGTTGGCCAAGGGAACTTGCAAGCCTAGGCTTATCGAGGCCCTCAAAACGTTTTATGGCCGTCATCACAGAATTGCTGATAAATTTGATATCTCTGTATCCAAGATTGTCCTAGATAAATATTTGACGTTCCATAGGTGCATGTTCCTTTCACGCAATTTTTGATTACACACGTGGTGGGTGTAGCTAGCTAAACTGGAGTTACTTATACTTCCGGGGCACCCAGTCTCACTTTCCTGATGGAAGTTCACGTGTCTAACCAGACTTGTCAGTTCCAAAGTTTTCACTTTGCTTCTTAAATGTGATTCGGAGATGGATTAGTATGTTTGTTTTTATTTAACCCACAACAGTAACATCCCTACGGTAACTACTAGGTCACCCACTTAAGCTTTTAGTTCTATGACTCCTGTCCCTTAAAATATTCAAAACATTCCTAAGTATTAATATTCGCTTTAAACGAATATCGAGGCTAGACTTATCGTCGTGAGTATTTCCACTATTACTATAAATTCCACAGAAAATTATGCTTAATACAAATACTTTTCACAACATTAATCTTTTATAAATATTCTCATCAATATCAACAAATATCGAATGTACAATTCGTATACACAGACAATGACGTTACATGAATTCGAGAACAATTAGATACGACGTCTGTTTTGATCAGACTGTCATGCTTTTATCCGAGTAGTTTTGACATTATGTGCTGGTCACAACAGTACATAGCGGTACCACAACGGATTAATGACACAGGTTTGACATATTTCAGAGGTGGTTGATTGATGTTATACAATATAGAATCCATATGACCTAGATATAATGAATGGATGGTATGAACGCATATGAGGGCAGACTTTAGGGAAGAAGCATACTTATATTTCAGACATAATAAACTAAAAAGTTGACTGCTCTTGTTTTTAAAATAAGAAAAATATAATCAGTAGGTACAGTGTTCGTTATATTCAAGTTCTTTTTATTCCCTGCCTTCCGAAAAAAGATGCGTAAATTAAATTTTATGTTCCGCAGTGTTTTCTCCAACTTCTTAAAATAAGGGGTCATAGATGACCCCCTCACTTGAAAGTTAGGGGTCATTTTCCAAATCAAAGGGTCACAATAAGAGTAGAATGTCTGAAGTTAGTACATCCGCTTGTGAAAGGATTGTCTTTCCCCTCGCATGAACACACGTTACATATTATTTTATCATTTTCGAATCTCGGCCAGCTATTTTGTTGCAACCATTCAGGTCTAAATTCTCGTTTTGTCTTTGGACCACTTTTATTGACTATCAGAGTATCGTCATCCTGAGCTGGTTGGTCCAGGCGTGGTGTGTCATCCGATTGTTCTTTATTGTCATTTTTATCACCGACAGGTTTAAAAACGAAATCAATCGCCATTGCTTTGACATTTTTTTGTTTACAGCCCGATCCATCAAAAGCTTTAAATACACCCAAACATAGTCACTAACACGTGGTTTAATACAAGCATTAAATTGATCGTGAATGAATCATTGGTGAACAGGGATCCTGTTATCTTAAATTGTAGCAAGGTATCTATGGATGTATCGATGTGTGATGCAACAGGAAACCCGGGAATTTCCGTTTTTAACTTTCGTTTTCAGTTCGAAATATTGTCCAAGTAAAAACGAAAATGTTACACGTTTGGATTGTTGTAAAAATCTAATTGCGTCAAGAAAAACGCACTAGGTCATTTAAGTTGCGTCATTTATGAAATAATCGCGTCAAAAACGCAAAAAACGCACTCTGGAGAAAACACTGGTTCCGTCGAGAAACGTTTTGTTCATCTCCAATCAAACCGAATATAATAAAAGTTTTGATCTAATTTGGTTTGAACATGTTCCTTTGAGCTGTTTTAGCTCATCTGGCAAAACCAGGACCAGGTTATAGCACGGAAAAGCACACGTCCGTGTGTAAACTTTAGTCTTTTCTTCTATCACAAAAGATAAATTTGGTGTTGAAAGTACTTGGGTGGTCAAGAATAAATTGTATATCGGAGTGTCTGTCCAAAACTCAAGATGGCCGCTGTTACTATAAATAGCAAAGTTACTATAAATGACCATTACAACGTTGTTTATGTGAAATGTTAAATATAGATACTTCATACAATGGTTCAGTAAGGTAATAGTATTATTTTGGATGAATTGTGTTTTATAACCAGATGCGTGAAAGCATATGTGACATTGTTACAATCAAGTGCTTTTAACTGGAACATCCAGACAAGCAATACAAAACTTTTTCTCCCTACATTTTGTAATATTTCAAAAATAAATTGTCATTATATAAATTAGTCTACTGCACTAGTTTCATTTCCTAAACATCTAAAATACGTAATGAAAACTTCCATCATCTTTGAATAACTATTTAAATCTTAAGTAATAGCAGAAAAATTACATTTTTTTCTAAAAAATTAAAATCGTGTAACTTCAAGTCTGATTGACATGTTAACTCGGATAAAAATCTTGAAAATCAAATAAAAGTTTTGATCTAATTTGGTTTGAACATGTTCCTTTGAGCTGTTTTAGCTCACCTGGCAAAACCAGGACCAGGTTATAGCACGGAACAGCACACGTCCGTGTGTAAACTTTAGTTTTCTCTTCTATCACAAAAAGATAAATTTGGTGTTGAAGGTACTTGGGTGGTCAAGAATAAATTGTATATCGGCGTGTCTGTCCAAAACTCAAGATGGCCACTGTTACTATAAATAGCAATGTTACTATAAATGACCATTACAACGTTGTTTATGTAAAATGTTAAATATAGATACTTCATACAATGGTTCAGTAAGATAATAGTATTATTTTGGATGAATTGTGTTTTATAACCAGATGCGTGAAAGCATATGTGACATTGTTACAATCAAGTGCTTTTAACTGGAACATCCAGACAAGCGATACAAAACTTTTTCTCCCTACATTTTGTAATATTTCAAAAATAAATTGTCATTATATAAATTAGTCTACTGCAATAGTTTCATTTCCTAAACATCTAAAATACGCAATAAAAATGTCCATCATCCTTGAATAACTATTTAAATCTTAAGTAATAGCAGAAAAATTGCATTTTTTTCTTAAAAAATTAAAATCGTGCAACTTCAAGTCTGATTGACATGTTAACTCGGATAAAAATCTAGAAAATCAACTAAAATCGTTGATGCGTGGAATCTGTTGACGTCCTGTTTAAAACTCTGATGGATGTCTAAATGAATGTTGGAAAATAGATGGTATTAGCTAATGACGTTATCTTCAGTGATTTCAACTAGTGTGATTCAACCCCGCATTTCTATAGAGACGCAACAGCCCAAGATTCTCTTTCTCTGTATAGCTAAAGTTTTTTCGTATTATCTACTTGGGATTCGGAAATGGATTAGTATGTTTGTTTTTGATTGGACATGGACTGGTATATTTGTGTTTTGCAATTAATGTAATATTACTAGTATGAAATACGTCATTTTTATCTGACCACCTGTATATTGAGATCACACGATATTCAACGGATAATTTGGAAAAAGTGCACGTTTCCCACATCTTGACTTTTCTATTTTTGAGCAACGGCTGCACCTCCATGGTGGAGGTTCACCTTTCTTGTTTGTGCACAAATTTAACATTTGATGAACAATGCCATAAAACAGGTATACCGAGTGTTAAGAAGGAAGATATTATCTAGAAAACGAAATCTTATGATGGAAGAATAACAAAGACCGTTTTAGTCCTTCTACCATAGGCTTATCTATCAAGTTGCATAATTTATGGAATTGTCAAGAACAATAAAGGAAAGAACGGGTTTGACAATAGATCAGAAGATACCCCGTCTGATAATCCATGCCCAAATCACAAAGCAGAGTAAAACCGTTGAAACCTATACATTAAGTTATACATGTGGACAGTCACCAGGGAAGTAAGACCGAGTGCTATGGACGTGCAAGTATTTCTTGTTTAGCTAGCTACATCCGCTAAATAAAAAAAACACTTTGGAGGGAGAATGAAATAGGTCTAGTCTATTATTTACTAAACCATTTAAAGAAAGACACACACGCCAACACTATACCATCCATAATAAATAATTACAACAAAAACAAGAAATATATATATGCATGTAGCCTATGGTATTGGATAGAATGAAATAGGTCTAAAAGTCACCCAAGTTTCCCTTTAAAACGCAACATTTAACTAACCGCAATTTGGACAGAGCGGGTCTAACAAAGATACCTCCTTTATTTTAGCAAAATTTACTTGTGTACAGGGTACTTTAAGGATCTATAGATTGGGCGAGGGCTAGGATATGGACCGTCACTTTGATAGCCCGAGTCGCAGGTTGTGTATTCTCCACTCGACCTAAACACGACAAAAGTTTGTACCGCATTAACGCTCATTATGGAATTGATTGTTACAAAACTGGTATGAAGTAACAATAGGTATATTAAAAGTTCGAGTTCGACTAGCGCGTAACGTAAATCTATTGTCAATGTGACCGTTTCCATTATGAATTTATCTGCTTGAAGCATGAATTTAAAATCCTAGAGTAATGTTATGGTTGGTACGGCGTAAAAATGAGTTTCCATCTGGGCGTTACTATGTGTATCGAAACTAAATATTCCGCGATATTGCCAGACGTCCTAAAAGATTGACGGGCTTGAACAAGAGATTGAAACATTTTATGAATTTCAACAAAATATTGTTGGAGAAATGGGCAAATACAAGTGATAATCAGTAGATGCACTGATTACATCAAAAAAGTCCAAAGTTTCAAGTTCCTTCCACACAATTTTGATTACACATATAGTGGGTGTAGCTAGCAAACAGGAGGTGCTTATGACTCCAGAGCACCCGACCTCACTTCCCTGGTTACCGTGTCCAGCCTGACTTGTCAGTTCATATTTTTTACTTTGCTTCCGGATTGTGATTCGGACAAGGATTAGTTTGTTTGTTTTTCATTATATTTCGGGAAATGTCGATACATTTTCTAATGGTACTACAGGCGATATGTCGTGTAGTCAATCCTGCTATTATGCAATCACCAACCCCTTATTAGCCCCTGATTTTATTTTAGCTTTAGCTTACTGAGGTTGATAGTTGGGTGTTTTAAGGATGAAACCAAATACACGCTCGGGTCACTTCGAACTTTTCTATGTAAAAACATGATATTGTGTGTATGCTTCTGCCTAATCAACACCAACCATGTATTGTGTATACTGCTGAGCATCGGTATTATCCGAAAGTTCCATCCCCATTTAATAGGCTTGCAAGGCAAATATTGCTTTAAGATTACCCTTCGGTTAATTGGTATTATTCATAAATTGAGACCCGTCTACTTGAAATAATATGGCATTTAATTTTAGCATTAATTTCACTTTTAATATGTAATTAAAAAACAAATATACCAACCAATGTCCTAATTACAATCCGAAAGTAAAGTTAAATCTTTTAAAACTGAAATATTAGGTTAAACACAAACCTCCACCTGGAAAGTGACGTCCCTGGTGCTCTGGAAGGAAAAACAGTTTATCTACTACACTCGCCACGTATGTAATGACAATTGAGAGTGAAAACAACATGTGACGCCAAATGTATGACGGACAATCCTGGACACATAATACTTATCAACATAATTGTGTGCATGGCAATAACTATTTTGGATGGCCTTGATAAGCCTAGACTATAATACCCTTGGGTTAACAATATATATTGGCACCTTGCACCTTGCTCCCTTGTTTAAAGTTCCCGTATTGGGAACATGCTGAACCATATCGTATTAATTGTGAAACAAATACAACATAAGCAGGAGTAGATGTATTGCTGCATAGAAAACGGAAGTTATTGTTTTAATCAAACATCATAAATTAATTGTCAAAGCTGGAGAGCAGAAATTTTCACCAGGAAGCGAGGCCAAGGAAGTACCTCCTACCACCAAGTGTGATGTCAAAACTTAGAATGAAAGGAAATGGAACATTTACGGTACGTCACATACACCCAAGTTTGGTCTATGGTTGCAATTTTTTCTGAGTTGACCATTTTTTGTAAACGGCTTGTACCGTTGTATAAGTTTCGGAAGTGGGAACAATCTGTACAATAGCGTATTTACTGTAAAACAAAATCACCAAGACCATACCATGATATTGAACAGTAAAAGAATGTTGACAATAGAAAATATATACTTTCTGGGATGTCGAATTTGAGATATGCACCCAAATAAGAAGCAGATATTGACGAAATTGTCGTATCTTTATTCCAACGTCACTCTTATTTACATGGATTAGTATTTTTGTGTTCGATCAATTTCCTCAAAAACTAAGATATACTCACTCATGCAAAGCATTTCCTTAGCTAAATTTGGTAAAATATATTTTTTGGTCTTTTATGTATCTGTTCATGGATTAGTATGTTTGTTTTTGATTCAACATTTTGTAAACAATCTTGGTTTCAAGCATTACTGATGGGGAATTTTATTTCGAAACGGCCGTCTAGTGCTGTAAAATTTAAACTGGTATAATTTGTAATTTAAACGGTATGCACATTTTAACTAATTGTACGGTTCGTATAAAGGAAAATCATGTATGGATTCGTTTATATGTGGGCATTTTTTATAATTTTAAAAAAAATGCTTTTCACACTGAAGCATATTATAACATACTTGTAAGGAGATATAATGATAATTAAATAAAATCGTAGGCCTATGCGTATCAATACCTTCAAAAGTCTTATGGAAGTTATCACAATATTGTTGTTGATAAGTATTATGGTTCTCTATGTTCAAAGTTGACGGTTGTAGCGAGCTAAACAAGCGATGCGTACCCATCCAGACCAACCGACATCACCTTTCTAGTTAAAGTTCACTATTGAAGTAACAATAGGTATATTAAAAGTTCGAGTTCGACTAGCGCGTAACGTAAATCTATTGTCAATGTGACCGTTTCCATTATGAATTTATCTGCTTGAAAGCATGAATTTAAAATCCTAGAGTAATGTTATGGTTGGTACGGCGTAAAAATGAGTTTCCATCTGGGCGTTACTATGTGTATCGAAACTAAATATTCCGCGATATTGCCAGACGTCTTAAAAGATTGACGGGCTTGAACAAGAAATTGAAAAATTTTATGAATTTCAACAAAATATTGTTGGAGAAATGGGCAAATACAAGTGATAATCAGTAGATGCACTGATTACATAAAAAAAGCCCAAAGTTTCAAGTTCCTTTCACACAATTTTGATTACACATATAGTGGGTGTAGCTAGCAAACAGGAGGTGCTTATGACTCCAGAGCACCCGGCCTCACTTCCCTGGTTACCGTGTCCAGCCTGACTTGTCAGTTCATATTTTTTACTTTGCTTCCGGATTGTGATTCGGACAAGGATTAGTTTGTTTGTTTTTCATTATATTTCGGGAAATACATTTTCTAATGGTACTACAGGCGATATGTCGTGTAGTATAGTCTATCCTGCTATTATGCAATTACCAACCCCTTATTAGCCCCTGATTTTATTTAAGCTTTAGCTTACTGAGGTTGATAGTTGGATGTTTTAAGGATGAAACCAAATACACGCTCGGGTCACTTCGAACTTTTCTAGGAAAAAACATGATATTGTGTGTATGCTTCTGCCTAATCAACACCAACCATGTATTGTGTATACTGCTGAGCATCGGTTTTATCCGAAAGTTCCATCCCCATTTAATAGGCTTGCAAGGCAAATAGTGCTTTAAGATTACCCTTCGGTTAATTGGTATTATTCATAAATTGAGACCCGTCTGCTTGAAATAATATGGCATTTAATTTTAGCATTCATTTCACTTTTAATATGTAATTAAAAAACAAATATACCAACCAATGTCCTAATTACAATCCGAAAGTAAGTTTCAAAACTGAAATATTAGGTTAAACACAAACATCCACCTGGAAAGTGATGTCCCTGGTGCTCCGGAGGGAAAATCAGTTTATCTACTACACTCGCCACGTATGTAATGACAATTGAGAGTGAAAACAACATGTGACGCCAAATGTATGACGGACAATCCTGGACACATAATACTTATCAACAAAATTGTGTGCACGGCAATAACTATTTTGGATGGCCTTGATAAGCCTAGACTATAATACCCTTGGGTTAACAATATATATTGGCACCTTGTATCTTGCTCCCTTTTTTAAAGTTCCCGTATTGGAAACATGCTGAACCATAGCGTATTAATTGTGAAACAAATAGAACATAAGCAGTAGTAGATGTATTGCTGCATAAAAAATGGTAGTTATTGTTTTAATCAAAACATCATAAATTAATTGTCAAAGCTGCAGAGCAGAAATTTCCACCAGGAAGCGAGGACAAGGAAGCACCTCCTACCACCAAGTGTGAAGCCAAAACTTAGAATGAAAGGAAATGGAACATTTACGGTACGTCACATACACCCAAGTTTGGTCTATGGTTGCAATTTTTTCTGAGTTGACAATTTTTTTGTAAACGGCTTGTACCGTTGTATAAGTTTCGGAAGTGGGAACAATCTATACAATAGCGTATTTACTGTAAAACAAAATCACCAAGATCATACCATGATATTGAACAGTAAAAGAATGTTGACAATAGAAAATATATACTTTCTGGGATGTCGAATTTGAGATATACACCCAAATAAGAAGCAGATATTGACGAAATTGTCGTATCTTTATTCCAACGTCACTCTTATTTACATGGATTAGTATTTTTGTGTTCGATCAATTTCCTCAAAAACTAAGATATACTCACTCATGCAAAGCATTTCCTTAGCTAAATTTGGTAAAATATATATTTTGGTCCTTTATGTATCTGTTCATGGATTAGTATGTTTGTTTTTGATTCAACATTTTGTAAACAATCTTGGTTTCCTAATTTTGGTCCAAGCATTACTGATGAGGAATTTTATTCCGAAACGGCCGTCTAGTGCTGTAAAATTTAAACTGCTCTAATTTGCAATTTAAACGGTATGCACATTTTAACTAATTGTACGATTCGTATAAAGGAAAATCATGTATGGATTCGTTTATATGTGGGCATTTTTTATAATTTCAAAAAATGCTTTTCATACTGAAGCAAATTATAACATACTTGTAAAGAGATATAATGATATTTAAATAAAATCGTAAGCCTATGCGTATCAATACCTTCAAAAGTCTTATGAAAGTTATCACAACATCGTTGTTGATAAGTATTATGGTTCTCTATGTTCAAAGTTGACGGTTATAGCAAGCTAAAAAGAGATGCGTACCCATCCAGACCAACCGACATCATCTTTCTAGTTGAAGTTCACTTGTTTAGCTTAATTGGACAGTTGTCAAGGGTTTTACTGATCTTTATGATTGACCTAACACTTAATGTTTCACTGTAGATTTTCAACAAGTCAAGTCTATTTATTTAATAAGATTTATTTTTTAACATTTAAATCCATTTATCTAAGTAATGTGCGACCTATTTATCTTTTGTGTTAGTATATAATCACGCCGGACAATCTGTTAACCGCCATTCTGCTGAATCACGCCGGTGATACTGCGTCGCAATTGTCCATTAATATTTTCAAGTATTTCAGGTACGTTTTAACAAAATAATTAAATTACTTTTTATGTTTGCCATAATCATATTTGTTTAATTTTTCTCGTTTCGTCTAACATATTTCCAGATGTTAGTGGATTCTATTTCAGCACATGTTGTCACATTTTTTACTTTCATTAGTATACCACCTATTTGCCCCAATATTTCAAAATTTATTATAATATCCAATTTTTTATATATAACATATAACTAAATTTTATTATTTTTTTGTTTTTTTAGTGCTAGTTAATAATGCCGCCTCGTCCAAGACAAAGGCGTGGAGTAGCACGTGCTAACCCAATTAGGCGCCCACAGAGACGTGCACGTAATGATGTTGTAAATCAGGGCCCGCCTCATAACCAAGTCGTCATAGACCAGCCACATATAGATCGACCGATCCCTAATGGTGATATTAACGCCATTGCCGACCAAAAGACAAGGGCAGTCATGGACAGAATACAAAGTCATCCAATCCAACCTGTCATCTCGACGGAGAATACACCTCCAATACAAGGTTATGACGTGGAAGCTTATACAATTAATGATTGTCAAGTTACAAGTATTAATTCTGAATTGGGTTATAACGTTGCGAATAATATTAAAATTAAGATCATTAATAACGAGTACATTGACCTTGGTATTCTTGTTTCTAAACCTAGAGACCCAGATGACCAGTCTAACAATATTTCTATTAAAAATGGAAGTTTGGTTATTTCTCCCAAGTCTCGCACATCTATAATCGTAGATATTCAGCAATGGACTGATGCAATTTTGATATTTGCGTCAATTTATACTGCTGCTCATCCTTACTCAACTTCCGGTATTTTCAAATATATCCACACCGTACGACTTGGAGCTAGTCGAACACCTGGTCAAGGTTGGAAATGTCGTGGGCTGTTGTAGATCAGGAACTTTGGTTGTTGTACATGTATTTTAGTAATATTGATAGCAAACATGTAGCATCTGTACAAAGGTATAAATGTTACGATTATATGTTCTAAGGCATCGTGCCCCTATATGCATGCGTGTATTAGATGTTCTCAGCACAACCCTCACATTAAATGCAAATCTTTTGTAAACAATTGTTTCAAGCCTGGCGGTATTCAACGCTCAAAGTTACCAGCATCATCCTCAGCAAGTGGAGTCAATAATGAATCCAGGGCAGCTCAAAGATTTGTAGAAAAGAGCTAAAAGTCCGGTGAACAGTCATGTATTGCAGTCATTATTAAGTTTATATCCCAACCAATCTGATGCTGATTTGCTTTATATGGTTTTTCAAAGGGGTTTAAATTAAATTATGATTGTCCCCGTGTGCCAACTGATTGCCAAAATCTTAAATCTGTTCGCCATTTGGAAAATGAAGCCTTAAAAATTATTATGAAAGAAGTTCAATTAGAAAGGATTGCTGGGCCGTTTTTCTCACGCCCCCTCGAAAATTTACGAGTTTCTCCAATTGGCTTAAATCCAAAAAAAGATGGTTCATGGCGCCTTATTCATCATTTGTCTTACCCGCATGGATCTAGCGTTAACGATTTCATCGACAAGAAACATTGTACAGTTAATTATACACCATTTGATTCAGCACTTGAAATGCTAGCGCGCATGGGCAAAGGTGCTCTAGCGGCAAGGCTTGATGTAAAGTCGGCCTTTAGACTACTTCCAATACACCCCTCTGACTTCGATTTATTAGGTTATAAAATATGCGGTCTATATTTTGTTACAAGTGCCTCCCATTTGGTTGTTCTATATCTTGTTCTCTATTTAAATAGAATGGCATCAATGAAGCATAAAATTTCATGTAAATAAACAGTCAAGTAAATAACAAGTAATCTGGTGATCCTTGAAGATTTTAATTTATTTAGTATTCAAAAAGTGTTGCATAGTTTTTCCATTTTAGAGTAAAAACATCCGATTTCCCAGGTAGTTCGTATTGGGTTTTTTCAATTCTATAATGTTGAAAAATTTGTTTCTTTAATTCAGAAAATGTAAGTGTTTTTTTATAAAAGCGTCTTAAACTGATAAACTGTTTACTCAATGTAATTATATGATTAAAAATATATTGGTTTTGTCCAGAAATTCCAAAAATCACATCTTTAAGAGTTATCGAATGAGTAATTGTTGTTTTTTCAGTTAGCCAATTTTCAAGATTTTCCCAAAGTTCTCGCACTTGTTGACAGTCGTAAAAGAGATGACATCTATCTTCTTCAATGTTTTTGCAGAAGAAGCAGTATGGAGTTTGACTTATATTTATTTTCTTGAGAAATTTATTTGTGCCGAAATTGCGGTGTAATATTCTAAAATTTAACCACTTTAGTTTTGTATCTTTAATATTTTGGAGCATGTTGAGATAAACTTTATCCCAGTGGAAATCATGGGGCATATTAAGTTCTTGTTCCCATTTCAATTCAGCTTTTGGTTTTATATATAAAGATTTTACAAAAATATTATATATGTGTCTAGAACCTTTTGAATGTTTGCAAATGTACTCTATTTCTGAATTTAAACTGTTATTACTATTACTTACTTCGGCAAGTTTATGGTTATGTAGAATAGCTCGCTTTAATCCTTCAAATATAGTGAACGGTATTGTTTTATTCAATTTTAATTGCAATTCTTGGGCTGTTATGAACTCGTTTTTTTCATTAATTAAATCTCTTATTTTTGTAATCCCCTTATCAAAAAACGTTTTGTAAAAAATAGTTTTTCCGTCAACTTTTATTTTGGAGTTGTGCCATAAACAAGAATTTAAAACAGAATGATCTTCAGAGAGTATCGGAAGATTTAATTTAAATTCTGCTAGGTTTTTTAAAACATCTTTCCAGAAGTGATTTTTAGGGCCTTTGATTTTTCCCGGCAATATTCATCTCCTAAAAGTATAAAATTTGTAAGATCACTTTTCGTAATTTCCGTGAATATATTATTTAAGCATAGATTGTTTTTTCATATAATCGCCTTAACCATGTTAATTTTATTGACTTTATAAAACTGTCTATATGTATCATCCTACATCCTCCTAATTTGTAATCTTGAATCATGTTTTTTCTATTGACTCTTTCACATTTACTGTTCCATATATATTGATAAAATTGTGTCTCCAGATCTTTCAATATTTTATCGTCTGGTTTTGGAAGGACTGACAGAATGTGTATTAATTTAGGTAATAGTAAAGTTTTAATAACTGTTATTTTTCCAAATGGTGTGAGTAATCTTTTTGACCAAGCATTAATATCGCGTTCGATTTCATTTAATTTACTTTTATAGTTAATCTCTCCGATTATTTCTAGATTTGTTGAGAAGTTGATACCTAGCACTGTGAAATTTTCTTTAGTCCATTCTAATTTTATATCTGGGCACAGGGCATCCTCTCTATTTATATTTGATCCTATCCATAATGCTTTAGTTTTTTCAATATTAGGTTTAAGACCTGAATATTTTGAAAATTGGAAAAGAAGGTCCATCGAACTTTTTAAACTTTTTTCCGAGCCATCTAAGAATATACATGTGTCGTCGGCGTATTGTAAAAGACAAATTTGAACTTTCCCTATTTTAATTCCTTTTATATTACTATTATGACGAAACATATTTGCCATTATTTCGGCACAGAGTATAAACAAATATGGTGAGATTGGGTCCCCTTGTCTACAGCCTCTAGATATTTTGAAAAATTGAGAAAAAATTCCATTTTGGATCACGCATAATTGAGCATTTTTATATAAAATCTCTGTCCATTTTACAATATTTTGTCCAAAATTGAAAAAATGCATGGTTTTATTTATAAATCTCCACGATACAGAATCAAAAGCCTTTTCGAAATCAACTAATAGCAGGGTTCCAGGAATATTATTTTCCTTAGTTAACTGTAGAACATCATATATAATTCTTGTATTTTCCCCAATAAATCTGCCAGATATAAAACCTCTTTGATTTTCATGGATCAGAAAGTCTAAGACTGATTTAATTCTATTAGCTATATAACTCGAGAGTAATTTACTAGTATATGTCGCATTTAACAATGAAATTGGTCTCCAGTTTTTCAAATAATTTCTACACTTATCTCCTTTAGGTAATATTGAAATTATCCCCTGTTTTTGAGTTAAAGATAATTTTCCTTGTTCAAAACTATAGTTAAAAGATTTGATCAAAAAGGGAGATATATTGTTCCAAAAAAATTTGAAAAATTCAGCTGTGAATCCGTCTGGTCCCGGGGACTTTTCATTTTTCATGTTTTTTAGAGCCTTCAAAAGTTCTTTATATGTAATTTTATCTTCAATAGCACTTCGTTGTATATCGTTTAATTTTGGAATATCTTCAAAATCAAGAATTTGATTTAAGTCAACATCTTCAAGGGATTCATCTTTATTTGTGTATAATTTTTTATAAAACATTTCGATTTCCGACAAAATTTCTTTTTGGTTCGTTATAAGGTCACCTTTATCGTTTATTAATGAAGTTACGGTTTTATTAATATAATTTCTTTTTTCTAAACTACAGAAGTATTTGGTTGGTTTTTCCCCCTCTTCTACCCATTTTGCTTTAGTCCTGATACAAACCCCCTTCATATAGTTTTCACGTATTTTTTCAAGTTCTTTATTAACATTTTCAAATTCTGTTTTATAGAAAATTACATCGGGAAATTGTGTATTTAATTCTCGAAGATCGCCTAACTTTTTTTCTAATTCTCTTTTCATATTTTTCCCCTCTTTATTTTTCCTAGAACTATATTCAATTGTAAAACCTCGATTTTTCAGTAATAATAAATCTAAAAATAAGTTGTCGTTAATAATTAGTGTCTATTCTTCCTTATCGTTTTCCTGGTGTGTATTCACCATGTATTCTGCTTTTACTTCTGAAATTAAATTTTTTACTTTATTAACATAATCTATATCTTTAAGAAGATTATTATTAAATTTCCAGAATCCTTTTCCTTTTTGAAAATTTGAAAAACGAAATTCAATTTCTACAAGGGAATGATCGGTTCTGTAACCAGGTTTGATATCGGTTCTATTGACCAGAGACATCAGTTCCTCGGAGATCAACAAGTTTTAAAAATTCCTTCATTGATAGGACTTCCCGTCTTGCCTTAGGGTTATTAATTTTCTTATAGTTCAAATAATCTAAATTAGAAACCTGGACCAGGTTAAAGTCCCCCGTGATAATCACAAAATCATTATTCAATTCTTGTATAGTAGACTTTATATAAGTATAAAATTTTGCTTCATCTGTATTTGGGCCGTATAAGTTAATCAGAGTAACTGTGTGTTTATTTTCTATCAAAAGTTCTAAAATAAGTAAATTTCCAATTTTATCTTTAATTTCATTTGTAACTTTAAACTCAAAATTATTATTAAAAAGTATTGCCACTCCCCTGGAATTACTTTTCCCACAAGGCATATAGACCTCAAATCCCCATATAGTTCTAATTTTATTCATCTCTTTTTCAACGAAATGAGTATCTTGTAAGCAATAAATACTTAACTTCTTTGCTTTTAAAAAGTTAAGAACATCCCGCCTTTTATTGTTTTGTTCCCCTAGACCCCTGCAATTGATTGAAAGAACTTTTATATCAGCCATTGTGTGGTAAATATATTTGTTTTAGGTCACCAGAAAATTCGCATTTAGATAATACAAGATTGATGCAGTAAGACAGTAATAATGTTGAACAATATATACCTATAAATACTTCATACACACGCCACCCATACCAAAGACAAACATTACAAAAACAAAAAACAAACAAAAAGACAATCGTCATTAAAGTCACGCAACTTTTTCGATGTTTGGTCAACATAATTTTAACCAAGTTACAAGGTATGTATAATATACTATTATAAAATGTCTCTAGAAACTGTCAGCTACATATTCTCTGTCTTAGTTAAATTTCTATAGAATAAATTACTTAATTACAGACATTTGTACAAAGTTTTCATGTATGAAAGGTAAATGTAAGTGTGCATGAATGTTGTCTTTGTCTATCTCATATTTTTGTAAAAATGTTAAAAATAATAAAAAAAAAACCTTGTTCTCTATTTGAAAAGTTTTCTACGTTTTTAGAATGGGAGTATAAAAGACGCTCTAAATTTGTTAACTTAAAACATTATCTTGACGATTTTTTTCTAGCAGGTAAACCAGATACAAATCAATGTCAACAATCCATGGAACTGTTTTCATCTATGTGTGATAAAATTGGTGTACCTTTGGCTCATAATAAAACTATCCCTCCTTCAACAATATTAATATACCTTGGTTTGGAAATAAACACGATTGAAATGACTGTTAAAATACCCTTTGAAAAACTGACTAAATTAAAAGATAGTCTTTTCTTATTGTTAAACAAAAAGAAATGCACGTTAAAGCAGCTACAGTCGGTAGTTGGGTTGTTAATTTTTTGTACAAGGGCCATACCCCCAGCCAGAGCTTTCAACAGACGACTATATGACGCTACGTGTGGTTTAACGAAACATTTTCACAAAATAAGAATAAATAATGAGATGAAAGAAGATATCAGAATGTGGCTCTTGTTTTAGATTTATTTAACGGCGTTTCTAGCTATGATTTATATCGCTGGATTCATGATCATGACATTCAATTGTTTACCGATAGTGCATGGGGTGCACGGTATGGATGTTCAGCTATTCTAGGCTCGCACTGGTCTTATTTACTTTGGCCTACCTACATGTTGGCATTACGCTCCTATTTTGCAAGACATTATATTTTTAGAGTTAGTTCCAATAGCTATGGTATTTCATATTTGGGGACATATGTTGAAAAATAAGACAGTTGTTTTTAATACTGACAACTTAGCATTAGTTTCAATTTTGAATAAGAAAAGCTCCAAGTCAAAAAGGGTCATGCAGTTACTTAGGCCATTAATTTTACAGAGCATGTTATATAATGTTCAGTTTAAATCTGTTCATGTCAGAGGTAAACATAATAATGTTGCTGATGCTCTCTCTCGGCAGCAGTGGTCAAAATTTCGCCGGATGTTTCCAGGAGCAGACGATTATTGCACTCCGGTTCCCCTGTCATTTCGTCAGCTGTTGTCCAAAATAGAAAGAACCAGTTGTTAGCGGCCTCTATATCTGACCAAACAGGGCAGGCCTATTCATCAGCTGTAGATTGTTTGGAAAAATTTAGAATGTCCCAAAAGTACTCCTCAGAATGGCCACCTTTGTTGTAACACGTTACTGATTTCATAGCTTATTTGTCACTTCATAATTACTCGCCCAGTACAGTACGTTCATATATTTCTGCAATTGCTTACCATTGTAAGATATCTGGTTTTGTTGACGTTACTGAATCATTCATTGTTAAAAAATGTCAACAGGTTTAAACCGTATCGATAAACGAAGTGATATCAGAATGCCTATCACAGTTGATATTTTACAAACTACTTTACAATCTCTTCCATTCATTTGTTTGTCAAACTATGAAACCGATCTGTTTGCAGCACTTTTTTCAGTTACCTTCTTTGGGTTTTTCCGAGTTGGAGAATTGGTAGTGAAGTCATGTCTAGAACAAGGTCATGCCCTCCAAAGTAATAATATTCGATTTATATCACAGACTAATTCACTTGAAATTGTTATCCCACATTCCAAAACTGACCAGAGTGGAAAAGGATCAATGTTATTAATTCCATCAACATATATGCCTACATGTGCTGTTAAAGTTGTAAAGCAATATATGAATTTAGGACCTCCTTATTTTGGACCATTTTTCTGTCATTTGTCTGGTCAGCCAGTTACTAGATATCAGTTCGTTTCTGTTCTTAAGAAATGCTTACAATTTGCTAGTATTGACAGCAAGTGTTACAAATCACATTCATTTAGGATAGGTGCTGCGACTACCTGTGCAATGTTGGGTATGGAGAGTGCCAAAATTGCTGAATTGGGTCGTTGGAATTCTTCTGTTTATAAAAATTATATAAGAATTCCAAGTTCATTTATAAGTCAGGCTTTTAATGTATAAGTTTTTTCAGAGCCTATTTAGTCAAAAAGCTTGTTTGATCTTCAATAATCACGCATGCCTAAACTAGAGCCGTAAAATCAACATTAAACTAGAACATTCATTTGGAAAAATTTAGTACATTTGTGGTATGACAAGAAAAACTTGGTGCGAAATGGGAACATGTTTTTTTCAAAATAATAATTATAATAAATAAATATAATATCTTAACATTTATTAATCACCAGACTATTACTTTTACATTGTGGTGATAATGTCATTATGTCATTGGCATTTAATTTTAATTTAAATCTGTTGAATTGATTCTTAAATGTTGGAATACTTTAACCATAATTGTCAAAATTTTACCAATGACTTGTTTCATTCGGTCTCTGATACCTCCAAGAATTAAATAGAGAAATGAGGTAAACCATAAAGCATTAAACAAGGTCAGTGTTAGATATAACATGAAAATAGCAAACATTGTACTACAAAATGGCGGCCTCTATATTATACATCTTGAACTGATCGACATTTTAACAAATAAATATAGTCTCCCCTCCGATTGGCAATCTGGACCATGGCTCAACATATATTATCTCTGATTTTGAGATCATTTTTGTGACCAGTTGGGTCATTATTTATTTTTATCTCTGATTTTGAGATTATTTTGTGACCAGCTGGGTCATTATTTTATTTTATCTCTGATTTTGAGATTATTGGTGACCAGTTGGGTATATACTAATTTTGAACTGATTGAGTTCATTTAAACTGATGGCGCTGGATAATTTAATGGGTTAAATGATCCATTTGGCATAGTTTTTGCGCTCACCAGTTTATTATAGGACTGATTTTTAAAAACTTGTCTTATTAATCATTTATGGTGTACAACTGATACCAGGGTACATCATAATTCATTTATCTCAATTTTCTAAGGATGCCCATTACAGACTTAGTTGGAGTCTTGGCTCTTTTATTTACAGCCGTGGCCAGATATTGCCAACAAAAAATAGATAATTATTATATTGATATTTTTGCCTTTGTTTTTGTTTATTCACTATTTAGTTTACTTTTTCACTTATCATTGACGAAGCACTTATCTTTGATAAATAAATGACATCCTCTTAGCATATCAAGGAAAAAAATAGATCATGTACAGAAATCGAGGTCCGACCGTAAACCATTGATGCGTTTAAGACGATGGTCTCATCACCTGTATTAAGTCACCTGTGCGATCGCCAGCCCGTTAAGTTACAACGGGAACTAAATATACCATATTTTCAAATTTAAATTTCACCAATAACAATATTATTTCTGAAAATGTCTGGTTCTCAGTGAAAAATACATACTGTCACGAATATTCAAATATAAAAATGATTAAAATATCTTGAAAAAAATCCATTCCACTTTTTGATTTAAAATATGGTGACATTTTACTTAATTTCCCTATGAAACTCATTAGAAAGTGCACAGCACTGTTTTTATAAACAGCTTTTTTCTTATTAAAGATATAGAAAAGTGAAAATGTCTGGTTTTCATGATAAAGTTCACATCGTGATGAAAATTCAGTTATAAAAATCTTTGTGGTACCTTTAAAAAAATCCATTCCACTTTTAATTTGAAATTTAGGTGGTACAATATTTGTATCAATATTTCAGTCAGTGGATAAGAGCCAATATGATAGACTACCGGTATGTATATACTGGATATGTATAGACTATCATGGTCAAATACTAGCCTACTGGATCTAATACAACATTGTGCCCTTTTCTATTTAAAATATTATTAAAGAATTAAATCAAGTTAAAAAAAATAGGAAGTAATGAAACGTGCACATTTTTATTTTCCATTTTATTATAATTCTTATATTATTTATTTAACTAATAGAGTATGAGACGTTATAATAACAAAAGTTCAGAAAAAATATGCACATTTTTATTTATTATATTTCATTTAACTAATAATAATAATAATAATAATATCTATTTTATTCAAGTTTCAAAAGTAATCAATTTCATAAAACATTTAACCCTAAATGAAATACAACATGATTATTCCCAGCCATGTTATTATTATTAGGAAACAACATTGAAGATGACTTAGTTAAAATTAACATTTACATTTAAATAATTGTCTATTGAACGGATTTAAAATTGTTTTAATTATACTCAAATAAACAAAACAGAGTGACGAAAAATACATTTATAACTAATATTCATTAGATTTTCAAACGGTTCGTGATAAAATTATCATTCAAATGCATCACATTTAATAATAATAATAAATATTAATAATAATAATAATAATAATAATAATAACACCACGCAGTCACTACCTCTAATTTAAGAAAGCTGTGATGTTAATTGCCTGCCATGACACAAATAACAAGATCTAGGTAAAGTGATGGGTGAGGTTCGATTTTTTGTTGATTAGGAAATTAATTGATTAATGAAACAAGTAGGTAAACCGTCACGCTTGAGCCCCTACTGTTTAATAGGAACGTTATGTTCAGATTTTAAGTTCTCATAAACTTTTAAAATATTATATTGCATTTTGACAATGTCCCGATCATGTCCTGATTGTTAAAATAAAAAGTAATATTATTGTATATTGATCATATTTATTGAACAATATTTGTGACTTGAGAGTGATAATTCTCTCTCTCTCTCTCTCCAAAAAGTTACACATGCCTTTGTCCTTACCAGTGCCAGGTTTATGTTGCATTCTTTTCACAGTTCAGGTCGATGAATAAATAAAATAAAATAAAATAAAATAAAATAAAATAAAATAAAATAAAATAAAATAAAATAAAATAAAATAAAATAAAATAAAATAAAATAAAATAAAATATTGCAGTTAACTATTCAGCATTGAATTTGTCGGTTCAAGTAGGTGAATATCAAATAATCTAGTTATAAAAAATAAACATAAGAAAAATCATAGTATTTATTTATTTATATATTTATTTATTTATTTATAATCAAGTTAAAATGAAATGTTTAAAAAAACGAAGATTTATTATTGAAATCTCTGCTAGATTGCATTATTGATACTGAGAAAATATCTTATCAATTTTTATTTATTTATTTATTTATTTATTTATTTATTTATTTAGTATTTATGTAAAACATTAATATAACTGGAATGGAATATTTAAAAACGCTTATATAATTTTTATTTAAACTTGGAGTAAGCATATAAGACCCCGACAAAACGTATTTAAAACAAATTCTTGAAACATTTATAAAATTATTTATTTAGTATTTATGTAAAACATTAATATAGCTGGAATGGAATATTTAAAAACGCTGATTTAATTTTTATTTAAACTTGGAGTAAGCATATAAGACCCCGACAAAACGTATTTAAAACAAATTCTTGAAACATTTATAAAATTATGATTTCGTGCAAATTTTCAATAAGCTAGTACATATGCATGTTAATTTTTTTTCATCATTTCATTACGAGATGAAGTCAGGCCATTAGTGTCTAAATACTGATTATAATCCGTCTGCGTTTAGCCAGAGACATCTAAAACCCCGATTGGATTTTTGTTGATCTATAATAACTTATTGCTCTCCCAAATTGGAATTATCTAACAGGTCACGCTCGACTGAAATACCTTTACAACTGTAAAGTATATCACACCTGAGATTGTCAGACGACTTCTAATGTAGGGGCAGATAACCCTTCAGATCGGGCCTCGATTTCTGCGTATGTATTTTATATAACCTCAAAATTTTTGATAAAAATATAACAAAAAATAATAAACGACAAATAACAATCACAGCCTTTTTTAACACTATTGTGTAATAACCTGCTGGTAAAGAGCCCAGTTAAAATAAATAAGTTTCTAAACAACAAGTATGCAACTTCGCCATCGGTGTTAGGGTAACGTGTAAGGGAGGCGTGCCCAGGTTATTTATTGAGACTCCATAAGATAATATAATAAACGTTTTCTTTAAAAATTAAATTAACCACGAGTTTTAATTAATGTAAATCAGCCCGCTATTTGTGAATAGCTCCCAAGTAACCTCAGCTCTAATCTTAAATAAAGCGCACAAGGAAATGTGCGAATTAAACCAGAAAATATGAATTGAACAGAAATATTATAACAACGAATATTTATAAATGAAAATGATTATCTGTAATTTAAAAATAGAAAAACTGGCTCTTTTCGAGCTTAGTTAGAAGAGTGAAATCAGCTTTTTGGTTCCGCCGCCCACTAGCTGTTACATGAAATGTACATTGCCCATGAGGAAGACCAACTGTTGTGTACGAGCCACTATATATATATTGTATACAGTGCACGAAGAATAACCTGGTAATACAGCTATATCAACAATTGCTCGTCGAATCAGCAGGATTAACCCTAACGCCGCAAATGTTACTATACAGCATCGGATTCTAAAACAATTACTATTTAACTGCAGCCTTCTTCTCTCCAAAAAGATACAAACTGACCCCCCTGACAAGTTTTGAATTCCTAAATACCCAGCCACTGTTGCATCTCGGGTAATAATCAGTGACGTAATCAACTAGTTTATCGAAATGTTTGACATCTATTCAGAATTAATTTGAATTCATTTATGTATATATTAGTAGGACGCTGAGTAACTTATGAAAAGTTAAAATTCACATGAAGCAAATTGCAATTTAACTAGAAGGCTGTTTAATTTTAACTTAACAATAAATATATATTATATATTTTAAAATTAAATTTTGTGTTATATCAAATCTACCCAGTCTTTTTATTACTAAGTTGTTAAACCTGTCATGTAACGGTATTAATGTAATTTTGAATTACGACTTTGACAATTTATGTAAAGCTAAATTACTTCTTAATGGGTTTTTAGTTTAGATTTTGTATTAAAGTGTTTAAGTTTTTAAAACATAAACAAACATTAACACTTAAAATATTTTCACTCTCTGCATTGTATCACCACGTTGTTTTCGGGCCATAAATTTTAATTACATGCAAAAAATCAAAATGATACTTATTCACCTGCGGATGAATGAAAACTAATCAAAGGCCATGTAGTGGAATACAAAAATATACGCATAAAATACTGAAAATAAAACTGCGTTAGATGACCGCTAGGAATGTTGTGTTATATTCGTGTCGGAGACTAAAACAAGGAGAGGATAAACACATGGACTTGGTTTCACAATTATATCAGTTAAGATTTTCTTTAACTTAAATCTGGCAAATTTGATACTGTAATAATTTTGACAATTTTAAAATATTCAGAATTTTAAGGTGCCATTTTGAAGATATGTCAAAACTTATTACTTTATTGATATAATAGGTACATTTTAATTTTGTCAAAAAGTTCATTTTGTAATAATAAAAGATGTTGCCAATATTTACTAACTTGAGTTAAAGACAATCTTAGTTAAATTATGATTTTGAAACTGGAAACTAATCTACAATTCCGTAGAACTCGTGGGTGCACCCGTCACTGATTCTCTCTAGCAATATCAGTCAGTGAGCAAGGCATCCTAAAAATAGGTTGAATAGATTTCAAAACCATTAGTTTGGCAGGCCTATTAGAATTTTTATCATATTTTTATTATCTTGACAAACAATTATACCAGACATTTATAATGGTTATGTGATTAACATTCTACAGGGAGCATGACAACTGGCATAACGAACAAATCCACAGAGTTTGAAATAAATAGAAGAAGGTTCTACATGAGTCGTGGTAAGTCATCATTAACAATTTTAAGAACAAGTAAGTTTGAAAAAACAGAAGGGTGATAAGGTATATACCCATAATTTTACTTATTTTACTGTATTTATATCCAGCAGCGCTAGTCAGTTGTCTTTAACTTTGAAAAGAACGCACAATTTAAAGATAATTAATTAAAACACATTTTTGTCATTTTTTATTGACTCTGATAATTTGTATGTGGAGCTAAAGTAATCAATATAATATTATTATCTTCAATATCACATTAGATAAAATGTATATGTTTTAAAATTGCTCACCCAGATAATAGAACAAGTTCTCAATGACACTTTGGAAAACATGATTAATTAACTTCTTGCATTTAGATTATTTTTAAAATTTCAATTTCTGCCTCTGTTACTAGTATGTTTTAAAATAAAGGCTTTAATTAGACACAGATAATGCGCAGATGTCTCAATTACGTGAACAACTTTAACACCTTAAAGGAATGAAAGATGTTTAGATGGCGTTTAATTAGAACACATAAGAGATTAACTGTTATTGAAGTCACAATGTTATCTTAATTTGCCACGTTTAATATCGAAAAATTCACAAAAAGTTTAATTAGCATTTTTGTCATGATAAATGACACTTAATTGAAATAGTGCAATGCATATGGTTTTAATGATATATTTGCGTTTTCAAATTTGAACTATTGTTTTAAACTTATTAAACCAAGAATGATTTTATGTTAAGACTTTTTTTAATAAAAAGATTGCAATATCCACTATTGGATAAATTGAAAATTATTTGCATTTCCTTTTAATTTTGTCAATTATTTTATGGCCGCCATCAATGTTATTGATCAATTCGATCTTGCACGTTGTGGATGTGGCTAGCTAGGCGGGAGACCCCGTTCCGAAGCACCAGACCTTTCTTTATTTGTGGAAATTCTCGTGCTAAATTTGCCAATTTTCAAATTGTTTACTCTTTTGAGATAGTTGTTTCATAGTTATTAGAACATTGATTGTATGTTTGCGTTTGATTACTTAACGATATATGAAATGATTTTCTTTGTTTTCATCTAATTCATTGTCGAACACAAGATGTAGATCTTTGTAAATGTAAAACCATAACCCGGATACGTATAAACGATGAATGTATTCCGTGCCTTATGTTTTATCAAATAATTGTTCACATTGTGACCTATAAGTCAATAAAAAGTGACTACAATCAAATCTGGCATGTCATTGATTCTGTTTCACGAAAACTCATTCTGATGATGGTAAATTCCAAATAACTCATTTAATCAACGAAAGATCCAAAATTGGATTTCACAAATCAAATTAAATAGAAGTACGCCAAATGTTATAACAACGTTTTAAATATTTGCTTTCCTCTTCGTGATTTCGCGACTCCCAGTTTTCATGAAGTATTTCCGGTTCCAATGATATAAATTATCAAGCGTCTATTTGTCACTGATTCGATCTAATTCCTTTAGAAGTTTGAATGCCAAACGGCAACTTTGGTATATATTAATACATACAACACTTCTATATGTGTAATTGGTGGCATTTTGCTAGTAAATGGCCAACCGTGATCCGAATAAAGATCGCCAACTTAGTCAGTCCAATAATTGAAATTCCTTTTGCTTCTGAACGGACATGAAAATGGACATAGTTTCAAAAGACCATTTTTGCATGCAGCTATCAAATTGGTTATAATAAAAGTTCGTATTACAGGTTTCCTGTTTTTATACCAGCTATGTTTTGAAGGGTGAAAGAAATGAATTCAATTCTGATAAGTAAAACCTGTTTAGCAATTATCTCAATAAGTTCATCTTAAGTTCTTGTGTATAATATGTATTTTGGAAATATTTATATATGTATGTATGTACGTTGTATAAGTTAATGAAACCTAACAAAAATAAATAAAAAAAAGTTCATCTTACAAACCTCTCATAGTCTATCACATGTCGATTGCAAATTTTAATTCACTTAAATTGTATATATTAAAGTTAAGAAAAACACTTGATATTCAAGAATTTATTTCATACTATAAAGCTTATGTTATCATTTAACAAATGAAATCGAAGATTTTGAACAATTTTGAAAACCTTTTGGACAGCTGTTCTAGGTAGTTTTTCTCGTTCCTTTCCTGTCAGCATCAACTACATTACATCGATTACAAAAATTTACAATATTTACGTTTATATAAGAGTAAATAATATCCATTTATATTTGTATTTTTGCATCATTGGCTATGTCGGATATATTCATTGGTTCATTGGTTTTTTTTTTTTTTTTTTTTTTTTTGTATTTATTGAAAGTTGCATTATTCATTGTGATTGTTCTATGTCAATAAAAATAAACATTACAAAGATCGTAAATTCAATAAACTACCAAATTTACAATCTTCCCAAACGTTCCTATGATATGTTGTTTGAAAACCTTAAGTCGATGCAAACAAATTGACTAGTAACATTTCACCTTTCTAAAACCACATTCATAATTATACAGATTACATGTTAACGATAAGTTGGTCCTATCTGAAGTTCAGATTCCATAAAGATACTCAATTTGTAGAAGTTGTCACTGATTACATCGCCTTCCTGACAGCCATGTTTTCGCTGACACTGGTCACATCGCTTCCTGACAGCCATGTTTTGGCGTTGTGATATATGTGTTTTTTCCTTAAAGTTTCCAGTTTAATTAACATTTTTTTTCAATGTAACAGTCTTTTTGCCATAGATATAGATAAATGTGATTCAATATAACTGAATTAATGACAAAGTAATAATTATTTTTCTGAATATTTAAATTGCATATACTTTCAAAAAAAACACTATTGGCTGTTGCTAGGTCAAGATTTGGACGTGAACTCTGATAAAAATATAAACAATGTCTTAAAATGTAATCAGATTAAATATTGTGGAAGTTTGTTTTGTAGCGTGATGTGATTGCAGCACAAAAAGGTGATGAATCAGACATATTCGATTTACCTATTCTTAAACTCTTTTAAAGATATTGACATTAAATAGGTAAGTAGTTGCGTTCATGGCAAGTGACGTCATGATTCTTGTATGTCTATTTCATTTTTTAAAAATCATTATTTTATATTAAATGAAAACACATTGTATTGCTGGATAATAACCTTACATGTCTAAATTCCAATTTTTGACCATTTAAAAAACATTCTTCTGGTAAGTAAGTACCTATAAACAAATGTATGGTGAGTCAGTATCGAAAACATACCTTGCGTAGATTTTAGAAAAGTAATATTATAGAAAGCAAGTTTTGGTAGCGTATTAGGTACAAATTATGGCAAAAAGAAGTAGGATTAAAGCTGGATTTTTAGTAACGGTAGGGGAAGACATATAAAAATATGAGAAACATCCATAAACAAAGAAATCAGTATAAATAGCAAAAAAAAAAGAAAACCTATCGCATAAAGTTTAACTTTATCAGGAAAAAGTCTGAAGAATTATGACACAATAAGTAATACACATTTTTAAGTTCACACAAACTTGGGAGGATTATGGTGAAATATTTAGGATTCGACACAAAACGAATCTCCGCTTAGGTGTTTACAACACATGGCATGGTGAATTTCTTATATCATATTCTAATTTTCTTACAATTCCTCGATCCTAGAACCTTACTGGGAATTTCAATCCCGTTATTGAGAGAGTGTTATCAGATGAGGTGCAAATATGGTGGAAAAGCGTTGAAAAATTGGAGTGTGCAAACCATGTTTGTAAATGTCTTCGTTCCTGTTTGAAGACTATGGAAGAAACCTTTTACTACAAAGGGAAATGCAAATTAACAAATTAAAAACAGCAATAATGAGGGGTGTTTGTTAAGTAAGGTATGCCATTAGGTTGAGGTCTCGAGAATATCAGAGTTGAGGAACTGTATAGAAATTTTAAACATGATATAAGAAACTAGTCAGTATTGCATTATGTTTTTGGTAATCAGTAAAAGGGCAGCCATTTCTTTAAAGTTAATAAACTTGCCAACAACCAAAACGATGTCAACAAAAAAGTGAACACATTAGAAATAAAAAACTAGATTCATAATGATTCCCTTTATTTTCTTTAGTCATATTTTGCTTTCAATTTTAAATTATAATTATTTTCACTCAAGTTAAACTTCCCAAATAGATTAAATACCAGCAGTGTCTCTTAAGTCAATTTTGGCTTGACATTGAGACATTTGATTGTGAAACAGTTGCTGTGTGTATAAATTGTGTATTAATGTGTGACACTATAATTAAATAAACTATTATTATTATTATTATTATTATTATTATTGTTGTTGTTGTTGTTGTTGTTGTTGTTGTTGTTGTGTTGTTGTTGTTGTAATGTTGTCTCATAATCATTCGCTTAAAACAAAAACGACGTTGATAAAATGAATGTTTTTCCAAACAACGATGATATAAGCAAATATTTAAAAGATATCTGAACATTCAGTTTTCAGTTTAAATTCAATTCTAATTTTTGTCTTTGCGAGGAAGGCAGAATTCAAAATAATTTAATAAAGGACCTTTCATTGAATTAAAGACTTGGCATGAGTGACAATGAAACATAATCAATAGCGTAACAATCAAATTTATAGTTTCTTTCATTGATGTCACATTGCGGGTAACTATTGGGTAAGCAAATTAGAATCGGAACACATATATTATCTGTATCCTTATCCGGGTCACGATTTTATAATGACAGAAGATCTACATCAGTAAAACGCTTAACGGTTATTGTGTTTTTCCAATAACAAATACAATGAAATCAAAAAGTAATTTGATCAAATTTATTTATTTCAATTTCATTAGGACTCGCTTGGATAGACAAAGAGGCATTCGATTAACCAAGAATTCCAACTCCTAATGTGTTTACAAAAAGTTTATAATCAAAAACAATAAAAGATTAGTGTTCGTTTAATTAGTGTAAAACAACAATTCAAATTTTAAAACGCAATTGTCGCATTAAAGGATGGTCTTGATAAATTTACCCATTTTAGAACTATAAATCTGAATGCTAAAGGATTGTTGTTGACAAATTAATATTTTATGTGACTCAATATCAATCAAACACCAGTGGCATTTGATACGTTACAATTGCCCGAGCTGTGGACGTTATATTTTTTAAACCAAAGGCATTTTTACCTGTGGGTTCAACTCTGTGTCCACCGCAAATAAAAGTTGTTTTGGTTTTTTGTCATGGGACTAGTTGCTTCTGTAGTAATATAATACATCGAGTAGTTTGTCATGTGTATATGCAATCAAGCGCATTAGCACTATTGACAACACCACTGCGGTAGCTCAGTTGGTAGAATGGTCGCTCCCCATGGGGGTTCGAACCCCGATCGGGTCTGACCCAAGTCTTGAAAGTGGGTAGCGACTGTTCTTTCACCAAGCACTCGGCATTATAAGATGGAAGTCACGGTTCGTTCAGATGGTAGCTTAAAATAAACGAGGCACCGTGTCACGGTAGGCGTGGCAGATAAAGAACGTTTCTGTATAGTGCTCCCATCAGCGCAACGCACATGCAAAATTTCTACACCTTCGGCCATATCTGGCGACGTCTCGATAAAAGTGAAATATTCTTGACTTAGGCGTTAAACACCTTTACTAAACCCAACCATTGACCAACAACAAATAACAGACAAAAATCATTTTAACACCATATGAAAGAAATTTAGCACAGAATCCGGGCACCACATGAACCTTAATTAGTTCATTTATCCTTCAGTTTTATAAACAGAAGTGCCTTGTCAGAAATGATAACAAAGATAATATAACATATAACTACAGTTAATATCCAATATATGATAAAACGACAATCAGTCATTTTTCACTTCTTTTAATGTGTTAAACTTGTTCACGTAATTGAGACATCTGTGCATTATCTGTAGCTAATTAACTCTTTGCTTTAAAACATACTGAGGGAGAACTAATTAAGCAGTTATCGTAAGTGCTAAAAATCTGGTAATCATTTTTTTCAAAGGCGTTAATTAAAATGGTGTTTATTTAATGTGTTTATATTATACAAATTAAAATATTACAAGATAATTCTACATTGTTGATTGCTCCAACTTTAAATAATTTCTCTGAGAGTCAAGCTATTATATATTATACTAGTGTTAATTTTATAGCACTAGACGACCGTTTCGGAATACAATTCTTCATTAGCACTGGGCAAAAACTGTAAAAACATTTTTAAGAATTAATTTTATTTAAAAGCAATTTGGATTCCCTAACTGAATGACAAAAATTGTTTTCCTCGAAGTTTGCGAGGTGTTATAGTAATTTGTTCTTCCCGTCACTCGGAGTTGCTGGGTAACTCGAAGTGCTTTTAGCAGTTACGAATACTTAAAAACTTCATTTTATATATACTTTAAGTATTCATGGTGGTTTATTTTCGGCGATTTTCTGCTTGATTCACTCGAAGATGAATATACACCCAATTTTCGTTTACCTCGACCTCTTATTGGTGGTAAAATATGTGAAAAATCGTAGATGGTATAACGAGGTGTTTTACATAAAATATAGCCTATGTTTGCGTATCAGGTACCCTATTTGGACAACAAATTAAGTTTTGCGCCCTCACGCCATTTACTAAACTACAAACCCGTTATATTTCACGTTTTACAGGGTACAAGACGTTAATATTTGGTCAGACCCCAGTTTTACAATTATTCCCTAACTAAGATTTTCATAAACTTTAATATGGCAAATTTGATACTTTAATCATTTTGTTAGTCCTTTTAAGATATCCAGGAGTTTTATGTGTAATTTTTAAGAAAAATATTTGAAGCTTATAACACTTATAATTTGATTTCTTGGAAACTTTGTATCATAAAATGTTGCCAAAATTTGCCACATTTAAGTTAAGGAAAATTTTAATTAAGGAATGATTGTGAAACCTGGGCCAGAAGTGAAAAATATGATAAACAGTCAAACCTGTCTATAAAGGCCACCCAAGGGAACCAGTAAAAGTGGCCTTTATGGGCAGATGGCCTTTGTATACGTGTTTAAATAATATGAATAAAGAACAAATGGGATATAATCATACTGACCTATATTAGCAGGTTGTCATTATATAGAGGTGGCCTTTAAGGCAGGTTGGTCTGTATTTACATTGAATTATTTTATATGCCATTGACTGTCATACTGACTACAAGCCCGATGTCTTTAATATTAGCTAAATTAAAAGTGTGTAAATCCTAACGTGGTTCTTAAGAAAGTTACAATGGCAGACCATACATTCCGGACACTATATTTGAACTGACATCCTCAATATAAGTATAATATCTTGACTATATTGTAGAATAACAACTATTTTGGTAGTATATATCGTTTTTATTTCAAATTGAATATTAAATTCCAATATACCTTTTTTGATAAATTGAATACGAAAAATATATATTATATGTTTTCAACATTTTAAGACATAAAATTTCCATACGCCATGGATACACGCAATTCAATGGTAACAATCAATTACATTTTCGCGTAGGTAAAATTTTCGCTTATTTCGCGCTAAAGAAATTACCGCGAAAATTTTATCCATGGGAAAATATCTACTATACAGGTTATATATCACATATATAGAATATACATCCCCTTATATTGGTTACACGAACATTACACCCACGCGAAATGCCAGATTTCAGAAATCGCGAAATTTTTACCCCGCGAAAAAGATTCCCCTTTATAGTATTAGGAACAATAAAAGTGACACCAAGATTAACAATGGGCCTTAACGCTCACCCGTGGCCTTAACCTTTGAACCCATGAGCTTCATTCGTATATTAAAATGGGGCAATAGGCCAATATTCTAATATACATCATGCCTATACAAAATGTTTATAGTTATAAAGATAAATATTCATTTCAGTACTTGTTTGTATCTGTGACCTTGACCTTTGAACCTATGCTGTTCATTCATATATCAAAATGACCATTATGCCATTACCTACAATATTCTAATATACATGCCTATACAAAAAGTAAATAGTTTTGCAGATAATTAACTATTTTAGTATTCATTTGCATCTGTGACCTTGACCTTTTAACCCATAACCTTCATTCATATATCAAAATGGTCGTTAGGCTCAAACCTACAATATTATAATACACATGCATATACAAAAAGTTAATAGTTTTCAAGATAATTAACCATTTAAGTTTCTTTTGCACTTGTGACCTTGACCTTTGAACCCATGACCTTCATTCATATATCAAAATGACCATTGTGCCATTATCTACAATATTCTAATATACATGCCTATACAAAAAGTTCATAGTTTTACAGATAATTAACTACTTTGGTATATTTGCATATCTATGACCTTGACATTTGAACCCATGACCTTGATCTATGTATTAAAATGATGGTCATGCCAATACCTACAACTAACTGAAAATCCTATGCCATTATCACCAGAAATGTTTAAAAACTAGCATCTTTTATCAAAGGTCAAAAACTGGGGCATGACCTTGACCTTTGACCTTGACACCAATTGGAAGAAAATCGCAAGACAAGATCAACAGTGAAAACTCTATACAAATATCTTCAGCCGTTATGAAGTTATAACAATATATGTCTCAATTTAAAAATTACATAATTTTACGCAAAAAACGCGTAACCTATTTTTCATACAATTTTCATAAATAACACAATTTTAATCGTCCAAGGCATCCTGAATCCAAATATCTAATCAAAATTTGTCTGCACCTTTTGGTTTCAGAGAAGAAGATTTTTTTGTCTTTTGGCTATTTATAGTAACGGCAGCCATATTGTTGGGCGTGGTCAAACCCCGAACACTATTTTAAAAGCCTGTTACCCAGGCATAATAATCATCAAGTTTCATCTTATGCTCAGTAGTTTTGGAGGAGAAGATTAAAATGTAAAGTTTACACACGACGCACGACGGATGACGGACGACGGACGGCAATAGATTGCAATAGCTCAACTGAACCTTTTGGCTCAGGTGAGCTAACAAAACCTTTAATTGTTTTCTGATGTGATCTATCTTTGTTACATTTTCGGCTTTTGGGGAGGCCTGCATCGGGAGCAAGAGTATTTACAAAAAAACATTACATTGCAGTTAAAATATAAATATTCATTAACGACAATTTTAAAAGAATAAAATTTCAAAGCGTTTAATTAAATTTAAGTTACTAAAGTTGATTTTATTCAATAAATTATTAGCTTTCGGGTTCAATGCAACTAGTAGGAGCGAGTTCATTTGGTGCCTGTTTACTGACTGAAAGCTGTAGTACCGAGCATTCTGAATATCAGGGAGTGTACTGGACGTAAATAGTCGAATTTGTTTTATCTGGGTTTTTTCTATCTTTTCTAGTAACGCTTCTACATATTTTTGGCGAGAAAGTCACCGTAAATTTTGTTGTTCTAAGGATTTGGTGTAGGCAAACACCATTGACCAGGTTGCTTGACTTTCAATTTTCACCACAACGGTAGCTCAGTTGGCAGAGTGCTTGCCTGATTGTGGTTTCGAACCTCGACCGGGGATGACCAAAACTTCAAAAGAGGCAGGAATTGTTCTTTCACCAAGAACTCGGCATTTAGAAATGAAAGTCACAGGGCCCTCGGAAGCGACCTTAAAATCTTTATTACGGCTAATGTGGATCGATAAAGACTCATTCCCTCACATTGCCATTAGCGGAATGCAAAGTTCAAAATTTCTGCCATTTCACCTATAGCTGGTGACGTCACGATATAAGTGAAATAATTCTTGACTAAGACACAATACCCCAATCAAGCAACCAATCAATATCACATTATTTGATGTTGACACTCTATAAAAGCTGAATCAGTATAATAACATCCATTTATAACATTTCACATTGTTTAGAATCCATTTGTTTTCAAATTGCTCATCCAAAAATGAATAAACATTTATTGACATAATAAAATAATTAATTTATGAAAACAGATACCATGACTAAACAAATTTAAACAACATTTAACAGACTTAGTCACATGAGTTGCTGAAACATAGGAAGTAAACGACAGCGTCAAAGGTGCCTTTTATATCAAAATGGAAATAAATTTTTATATAATTCATTCGATGTCAGATGCCGTTTACTAATAAATCATTGGAAATGTTAAAAAAAATTACAAAATTGTTTATAATTGAGTTGGCCCTCCTATTGAAAGCACTCAAACGTAGATGTCAATTTCAAGTTTTAGTAAAATAAGATTTGTCTTATGTACAGAAAGTTAAAACAGTCAAACAAATGTTGAATGGGTTTTACGTCTTGCTCAAGAATATTTCACTTATACCGAGACACCACCAGCTATAGATAAAGTGACAGAAATTTTGTCATTTGCAGTGCTATCAAAGTGCCATGCCTGTCGTGAATCGGGACATCGGTTTTTAAGGTCTCTTCCGAAGGTACTCGTAACTTTCATTTCTTTATGCCGATGGTTTGGCGAAAGAACAGACACAACCTATTTCAAGTCTTGATCAGACCTTCCCAGGGTAAAAACCCACGACCAATGTCATACAAATCGAGCAGCACCTTACCAACTGAGTTCAACGAATTAAATGTATATACTGAAACTAAATTGTACAGTCATATTTTTGTAATGTGAACTTCGGATTTTCAAATCTCGAACGGGACTCGAGGCGCTACAATCAGTAAGTCGGCGATTTTAATCACTCAGTCATTTATTGGATAATATTATCTTAATTAGGTCAGTCTGTTTCAAAGATTTAGCTGAAGTGTCCTCTGTAGCGGAAACAGACAGGTGACCTACTCTTTTTTCCAACTTTACAAAGGTGTCTTTAGCTTGCACCGAGACACGAGACCTCGGTTTTGAGTCCCATAAAAAACTATGCTAGTGTTTAGCTTTTTACAGCTAGCTCTAGTATGGTCAGGAGATGAAAAGCATCTCGGTAAACTCCAAGTTCCGAATTAGGTTCGAAACCCACAACCCTCGGCCATGTTTGCCCATTAACCCGAACAGATATTTACCAATGTTACATTGTAAGATCTTGCACATTAGATGTTAAAATAAGGATAGGTTTGTTTTTCAAGCAATCTGTTTATGGTTGAAGTCCATTTGATAAATGAAATACGGACGAGATGACATGATATACGAGATTAACTTTGATTAAATATCAAGAGATAAACCGTGTTAATGTTGGTGTTTATTTGGAATTTTCTGTCAATAATCGATAGTTCTTTTTCCATTTGCTAAAGGTTTTGTTATAATGTATTTGCGGATACGTGGGATGCATTGTTATTCTTCAAGGTTAAGAGGTAAAACCACTAGATAATGAATCCAGTACATAACCCCAAATTGCGGGGAGTATCAGTATCGTATGTCCTCCAATGTTTCTGTAGCAAAACCTTTGACAGAACATCGAATCCAGCACACGCTCTAAAGGTACGGACGTGTTTTAGCCAGTAGTACCACTATTTGAGGTACATACCTGTCATTGAACCTTTCAAGATATGTAGCCGGTGGTACCAATATGTATTTTTTTCTTCTCTCGTCTGAATTTATTTGCAACTGTACTGAAGTTGTGCCGATTCTTGGTTTGTTTGGTTTGTTACATCATTCACTTCGT